>JAOYFF010000027.1:5874953-5888564 GCA_025773925.1 Cryptomyrus ogoouensis
ATTAGTTAAGTTCTCCCCAAGCGAGCTCGATGGGCCGAATGGCCTTCTCTCGTTTGTATAGTTCTTATGTTCTTATGTTCTAATCACAAAACCCAACATGATTCTTAGAATTATCATTTCATTATCATGTATTCATGTAGAAGATGCTCTTATCTGTAGAAATGTTAAATTCCCAGCTGAATATTTACTTTGGTAAAGATTTTGTCCACCTGGGATTTAAAACTGGTAACTTAGTTCTACTAAGTTCTAACAAAGTTTTACCATTATCATTAATGTGATTTGAATATCTTAATTTAGAGAAAAACAGCTTTTGCAGTTTAAAGCTACCTGTATCAAAAGCACTTTTATCTTCAATAGAGCTATATTCATATATATTTAGTTGTACTGATGCACAAACAGGGGTGCAGTAAGGACATGGATACCATGGCAGATTTTGGGGGCCCACCATTTTACAAGGCCCTTGAATACGTAAAATTACGCAGAATTTGGTGGGGGGCCCAAGGTGACTTTTTTGTCAGGGGCCCCAGAACCTTGTTTGTTTGGCACCCAAACATAATTTTGATTCAAAATATATTTTTAGAACTAATGTAATATCTGAAATAATTAAATACATGCAGAATGTTGTGTAGCTTGCTTAACTATAGCAAGATATCCACCCTTTTTTTCTTAGAAAACATGGACAGAATTCCATGAAGAATACTGACTAGAAGATTTGCATTGCTATTTTAATGTATATTTGCTTTGAAAATAGGAATGAAGCTTATACAACTATTGAGAACTAAAATAAAAAGCCATGTGATTCCTGGTTATTATTGCATATTTAATAACTGGCCATAAGGTTTCTCATTTTTATAGCTAGTTTTGATTACTGCATAAGGTATAATGGCAAAAGAATACAGCTTGCCCCATATGCCATGACCTATTATGGAACAGTAGCTTTTTAAGCCAATTTTCTGGAAAAAGAGCCATAAAGCAGTGCTGCCTGTAATTTACATAATAACCAAGTCAGTTCAAACAAGCAGAGTCAATGAAGGGAACCAGCCTTTACATTCGATCATCTACAATCTGCAGGGACACAATAAGTACAAAGTGCACATGGGTTTGTTATAAATACATAACAGAATTACTTATTAATGTGTTTACCTCTAGTATGAAGGATATAAAAGGGAAGGATGTTGTATTGCCTGTGATGCAGCGCTGGACATGAAGCACAATCGTGTGTTATTCTCCTGAGCATTCTGGTAATTAAGTACAGGGAGGAAGGGTGCTCTGTGCTCTGGCTGCCTACCTTGGCCAAGGGCCGGGAAGTTTTATTCTTCTGTGCAGTGTTTGTAGAAGTTTGGTGTTGGGAAGCACTAGAGATGGAGCGGGCGGATGCAGCACTCCTGCCTGGGGGCCCCCTGCCATCCTCTGCAAGCAGTTGCTCTGGCTTTGGCATCTACACATTTGGAGAAAGTACAGCTCTCATCAGTGCTTTTCTAGCCTTCAGCCTCAAGCTGGATAAATGTCATGGAAAGGAAAGTTAAAAATTAAAAGGTTTACAAAGCAGGAATTATGCTAAAAGTATATTTTATTATTTATAGTACCAATTAAAAGTGAATGTGTCATTAAAAAATTACTATGTTGCCAAGTATTATTTCAATTATTAAAAACCTACAAATGAGCAATTTCACTGGGCCAAAACTATAAATGATTTGAGATGGCAGAACTAGCCACCTATTATGCTTGTTTGTGCAAACTTTACAGTTGACAATACTTGTGATTTTGTTATATATACAATACAAAGGAAGACATGAAACATATAATCCTGTATTGTGAATACATAAATATTAAATTTATGCATTTAAAATTAAATCTTCATATCTGTCTAACTCACTGTAATTGCTTCTTGGGTCATTGTGTCTGCGGCATACAGTATACCATTTTCACCTAATTATTTCATAGATTAGTATGTAATAATAGAGTAAATACTGGATGTCGGGATAGACACTTAAATTTTTGCTTTGCTTTTGCAGAATATGATGTCACAAGCAGAGTGGTTGCATGAATACACTCGAGATGGAAATTTTAAAAAATTAAAAATGCATGCTAATTCAGTCATGAAATTAAGTAATGATTCTTGCAGTATTTTTGCTTATAAATCATAATATAATATGTTTGATTATGATTATTCTGTTCTGTAGACCTTAAAATTTTAAATCTGAGGTTGTAAATCCCTCTTCCATTAGCACTTCGGGGGAAGGGATGGTGTGAAGTGAATAAAAAATGCCTTGTAAAATATTTAGTTATGACAATGAATATAGCCGAGACATAAAAAATTACATTATGATGAGATACTCCATGATATAATGTTTAAGCCCACCTGTTTATGAGTTGACTTAGTCTCCGGATGGGAACTACATCCTTTCCTGGCATTCTTCTGTTTCATCTGCAGAGAAGCAGGGCCTTTCTCATCCCTATCACACTTTCTTATCTGAGGACAGTTAATTTTGGGATTAATATAAAGGCTGCCATCCTCTTTTAAAGGATTTGTACTGGAGCAAGAGACTCTTATCTTAGTCATTACAGGGGAAATATTGGATTCAAGCATTTTAGTATCTGCAAAACATTCAACAGTGTCTATCAGGGTTTCACATGGTAAAGGATTAAGATAAGCAGCCTCATTATGGTACTCTAGCAGGCTTCCAGCTGTACTTCCTGGAGAAATAACCGGTGCTTTTTGATATTCAGGACAAGCTGATGGAAGTGCCTGGGCTTTTTCAGTGTGTGGGGAGGAACAGTCCCTGGAACTGGGAAACTTTTTCTCCACCTTCTGGCTCATACACATGCTGTAACAAAGTGGAGGACCCAGGTAGACCTCTTCAGTGCAAGCTTCAAATAGTAGCTCTTTGTCATGGATTTCCAGTGTCTCCCTCAGTTTGGGGAGGGGAGGGCTACTGCTTTTGTCCTCCATGCAGGTGTTGACCTCTCCACAGTCACTGTCATGAGAAGACAGAGACAAGTAAGAATAGAAGTCCCCCTTGCGCAGCTGGATGGACCGGTGGGAGTGCTCCAGCACTTTGTCTCGGATCTGAGCCACCGGGGTGGGACAAGGACCCTCCTGGTCTGCCTGAGTCTCCTTGTTCTTCAGTGCTACAGCAGTCATGTCAATGATCTCCATAACAAAATTGTGCACATCTTCAGTTTTCTCTTCCTCTGGTGAAGGAGGTAAATCGCTGCAGCATGGCAGCGCTGTGGCCAGCTGATGGCTCTCACATGTGTCTTTGGGGAAGGAAACATGGTTTTCCTCGGGATGATTTTCATGCAGCACAACTGTTGCACACTGGTGTGACCCTGTGCAGCCTTCCACAGAGAACTTGTGGACTGAAACTTCACCTGAGCTGTAACAGGGAATCTCACCACTCAGCTGGCCTTCTAGGACAGACTCTTTTGCTTGTGACGACACAAGATCACACAGTTCTGTTTTGGTAGCCACAACAGTGGTGTCAGAGATGGCTGAGTTCAGTGCATAACAATCCTTGAAGGATTCACCACTTTTTGTGAAAAGGCTTCTCTCCTCTCTTAGAAACTCATCATCTTCATCTTTCTTTTTTACCTGAGAATTCTCTACATTACCATTCTCCATGTCATCTGCAAATTGCCTCATGTAATTTCTAGTCACCTCCCTTTTCTGGGCATCAGCATCTTGCTGTTGGAGGGAAATGTTCTTCTCATGAGCATTGGACTCAAAGAGTTTTAGGGCTGACCTGCTTAAGAAACGACGCCTATTTGCTCCTAATGTAGATGGTACCTTCTCCCGTGTGAGAGTCCCACATTGAAGCTCATCTCCAAGATCCAGTTCATTCTTTTCCTTGGACTGAGACCTAGGTTTAATCCAGTTCTGGAGCTCATTTTTAATGTAGCCAAGCCCTAGCGCAAAGCTACCCTCAATGTACTCCTCATCAGAGGCTATACTGAAGTCCTCATCATCCTTAATACCGAGTTCCTCCTCTGTGAGAGTAAGAGTAGAACTGGAGAGAAGGTCACTGTCATCTTCATCATCTGTGCAGGCTGAGGTACATGATACATTCACCACCATGCTGATGCTTGCATCGGTCTCGTCTGGTATTGGTTGACTGTGGAATTGCTTACGGATGGGGTCATTCAAGTCTACCAAGCAGTTCCTCTGCACAGCTATGTCCTCCGAAGCTACAGAGGACTCCTCGGTGGTACTCAGTTCCGTGAGAGATGGTGCTGAGCTTTCATTGATTGATGAGCCCAATCTGACTGATGGCTGACCAGGTCCTGGAAACCTCAGGGAGCTAGTCTGAAGGGTGATATCAGAGATACTGCGTGTCATTTTTTGGATTAAGGGGGTCTGAATGTTCTCCAGGCGCTTCAGCAGCTCCAGAGTCCTCTTGCTCAGTTCTCCTGTGGAGCCTGCAGCCAGTCCCAGATCCCCCAAGCTATGCTGGCTACCGATCTCTTCTGCACTCTTACATGGGGCTAGCCAACTCTCAAGGGAGGTGCTTCGGTGGAGTGTGTCTTTGCTGGACAGAAATAAATCTCCAGCTACAAAAAGGGAGTCGAGGGAGGACCCTGGGGACACACTGGCAAATCCTTCCCTGCATTTGCCACGTATAGTTCCTTTCTCATCACTTGGAGAAGTTCTGAAGGCAATGGGGTCAAGTTCTTCTGCTTCAGACTCCTGTCCCATAGTAAGGATGCCCTCTGGGTTTTTCCCTTGCTTCCCCCTGGTTTGTGCTGACTCATCTATCTCTTTCTTTACTGCCTCAGATTTGTTTTTACTCTCTAGTAAGGATCTGTCACAGTCTTCATATAAAACACACTTCTTAGCACATTCCAAGATTCTGTTGATGTCATCGTCCTCATACACTTGGCTGTGACTGGGTGAGTGGCCTCTCTTAGGGGGTGTCAACAAGAGACTGCCTTGACTGTCTTCAACCTGACTGAGCAGGCAGTTCTCTGAGTTGGCCGTGGTCTCAGTATCCCCTTCACTCATGATTCCACTCTCACTCTCTGATCTTCTGGCAGAATGAACGTAAAGGCTGTCACCCCCTTGTTTTCTGCAGAGGATACCCCCAAAAAGCTCTGGTATGGATTCAGCTGATGAGAAAGATGAGTCTTTGCTTATGCTCTTTGTTAGCGGCTGTTTATTGCTGAGGTCTGTAGGGGCTTTCTTTTGGAGGGTATATTGGGGCTGGTTATACAGTTCAACTCTATGAAGACTGTAGACATGATAGATGTTTGAATGAGAGGACAATGGTTCCAGATCAATATTTTGTGATAGCATGCCATTTTGTTGGTTGTTTTGATTTAACTCTGAGACCTCAAAATTATTTCCTGTGCTGTTTCTGGACAATGTGGAATTATGGCACTGGTGGCTGTCATGGTTTTGTGGCTCTCCATCAACACTGATCAGGTCGTTACTGATATCCATCTCGTCCCACTCCCATGAGTCTTCCACTGTGCCATGGAGGTGCATGAAAGCTGGTTCTATAATATTCCCAGGGACCTTTAAAAGAGAGAGGTAAAGCTCATTGTAAGAATGTACGTGAAACTGATGCTGACCATCACAAAATAATTACACTAATATTTTGAGGAAAATAATTGTATGACCTGACATTTAATTGAATGGCCTTTACAATTAATTGCAAATAAACTGATTCAATAATTACCTTTACTTTAAAATGATTATTTTGTATATCGACAAAATAAAAAGGATTTTCTGTCCAGAATGTGTGCCAAACAATATACACATACAGAACAACATTTTATGGTTCATAGTTATACAAAACTAGCAAATGTATGTTCCGGTATGTTATATATTACTTGTAATGAATTTCATTATATTTCTGATTATTCTCTGCTTGCTGATGAGGAGAATAAAAATGACTAAGCTGTGATGGCATTAAAAAACACTTAAGTATAAACACCATCTATTAGTCAAATCAAATAAAAATCTCAGCTAACTGCCAGCTCCCTTATATACTATAGTACCACGACATAAGTATTAAAGCACAAATTCATAGTGATGTTGTATCATGATTTACAATTAGAAGTAACACTGGGAATATTTTTTTACAACATAAATGATAAATTTAGAATCATGATAGTAACAGAATCTGTATTAATATTTTATTTTAATCTATATAAACCACATTTATTATCTGATTATCAAACAATTAAGACTTTCCCATCACAAAATAACTGTGGATATAAAAACACTTTCTTTGACCTTTCAATTTAACAGTAATAGATAACCATTCTTGAAATAACCAAGCTGAAAAACTTCTCTCATTTTTCTAAATGTCCACTGCTGACAAAGTAGCACTCTCCAGGAGATATTTTAAAGAATAAACATACTGTCATCATATATTTTCTTCTCTGCTGTACTGCAACCATCGAAAAAGGGCCCTGTAGGACTTCCCATCACTGAATTTTAAACAGCACAGTTGCCGTTTTATCATCCAGCAAAGAGTGTTTATTTGTAAACAAACAACCAAGCATTTTTCTTCCTGTTACGCACACTTCAAAACATAAAATTGCTCTGCGGATCTGCAAGGTCAGACTCCCAGAATGTCTTGCAAATTGTCCCTCCCACAATGGAGCAGCTTCTAACACAGCCGAGAGCGATAAGATTTTTTTTTTGGGAGGTTTGATATGGTAACAGCAGCAATTCTACCTGCACGCTGCTGTCACTTTCGGATGTTGGGAGGCAGGCAAGAAAAGAGCAAACAAAGTCTAGTAAAAGTTGCAGGATAATCTGCATGCATAAAATTGGTATGGCAACATCATAGTTTGTATTTTAATTTTTATTACTTACCTGTGATTTTACTAATTGACTGTGATATGACTTTTTAGAATTTTTTTTTTTTTGTAAAATAAGAACATATTCACAGTTTCCCAAGGGAAGAGACCAACCTAAGGCTAGGGGCTTTGTATTGTTTCTCTTAAACTACTTTAACATCCATGAACACCTCTATATTGTATAAGCAGTTTACAAATTGAACTCATTTAACACAACTGAGTCCAGCACAGAACATGGGGAGAATATTCAAAATCCTCCCTCTCTCCCTCTCTCTCTCTCTCTCACACACACACACACAGGTTTCTAATTATATCTCTGTGGAGACTCTCCATTAATTTCTATGGGGAAACTCTAATCCCAACAAAACAAACAAAATATGAGGCTTTTGGCATTTTTCATTTTTTGATTACATTCACAGATCTTTGTGGGGACCTGAAAAATGGTCCCCTCACCTTACCCACAAAATACGTGGTGTTTATCACATTGTGAGTAATATTTGGTCCCCACAATGTGATATAAACATAATCCACAGAAACACAAACACAGACACACACACGTACACTTTGATATAAGGAAGACAATCGGGTATAAGTGCACCAAGCTTTGTAACAGAAAAAAAAGAAAACAACAAAGGTGACTTTTAAAGAGCATTTAAATTCACATATATTACAATGCTAATTAGAATAAGAATATCTGTTAATAACATTAGCAGGTTGAAGTGCTTTTTTTATCCTCAGTGCCAAGGGCCCCCTTAAGGTGTGTCTGCCATCGCCATAGGAACAGTACCTGCTTAGTACCAAGGGCCCTATGAAGGTGTGTCTGCCATCGCCATAGGAACAGTACCTTCTCAGCGCCAAGCACCCTATGAAGGTGTGTCTGCCATCGCCATAGGAACAGTACCTTCTCAGCGCCAAGTGCCCTATGAAGGTGTGTCTGCCATCGCCATAGCAACAGTACCTGCTCAGTGCCAAGGGCCTTATGAAGGTGTGTCTGCCATCGCCATAGGAACAGTACCTGCTCAGTGCCAAGGGCCCTATGAAGGTGTGTCTGCCATCGCCATAGGAACAGTACCTGCTCAGTGCCAAGGGCCCTCTGAAGGTGTGTCTGTCATTGCCATAGGAACAGTACCTGCTCAGTGCCAAGGGCCCTCTGAAGGTGTGTCTGCCACTGCAGGGTTTGCATGACGATGGCCTCCCATCGGCGCTCCAGGTTGACCGTCAGGAGTTGCAGGGCCTGCCGCTCAGACTCGGCTTCGGCAGGTTCTTGCTCCTCCAGTAGCCTCTGGCACAGTCGCAGCACAGAGGCCACACCCCTGCGCCGCCCTCGCACTTCTGAGCACAGAGACTGGAGAGAGAGTCGAACAGTGGAAGCATGCTGTCCTTCACAGCAAATATAAATTGATTTGATCTAATTTGAAAACATTTTATATTGAGTTAAACAGATTATTTATCTATATGATGCCCCATGTGTTCTCTGGAAAAACCCAAAACTTCCCAGTAAAACATTTTGGAGCAGTTTTTAATTTGCTTTTCCAAAGAAAGAGTATAAATCCATAAAAAAGTATAAAGCTGACATAAATAACAAGTGTCTGAAATTTTAAATAATTTGTACTTCACTCCACTTTAACATTTAACATTTGTTCTGTTTCTTTTACTGGTAAATATGCTCTGTTGTTCCCTTTTTCTGACCATTGGTTAATTGGAAAAAATCAAGGGAAGAGGCTATAGCATGAATAACAAGATAGCAGTGAGTATTTATAGGTCGTAAAGCTTATTGAAACTGACAAGCAATTTAATTATGTAGCCTAAAGGTGTGGAAATGATTATGGAATGTACTTCCTGTTCAGCAAAATATTGAATATCAGATGCACTGGGAACCATCATTATTTTAATATAATAATGCAGTAAAAACTTGTATATACAGCAACAACTTTTAACTCCTAATTTACACATTCTTATTCTGATTAGTGTACTTCTAGACAGACATAAGGTAGCAGGGGAGAGCAGGAACACTAATCTCACTACCCTGCCGGTTCTGCACAGGAATGCTGGTTTCTCACTCAAAAAAAAAACAATGTTATGTTTACTGATGTATTCCACTGTGCAGTTATTTAGATTATTATAACTATATCATTCATAGAATTCTATGATCCCTGAAATAACCAGTATGACTTTGATATTCTGGGATTTTAAATAAGGGAAATGACAAATAGCTTAAGGTAAATTAATGCTGAAGTATAGCTGTGGGGGTTATTATTTTATTTGCTGCCATAATGCATTTTCTAATAATGCCTCCCCAACTTGCCCTAATTCTGCAGCCACCTTTTCCCTGCTGTCTCCACTCTGGGTGAGCGGTGTTGGCCCCACCAGCCTGATGAGGTCTCCGCGACAGCGCTGCTATGTCAGGAAGATGTAAATCAAGGCACCATCCACTTTTATGCCTCCCATAAACAGGTGAAATATTAAATATTAAAAGGGCACAGCTTGCTCCTTGTGGCCACACAGGCGCCCGCTTCTGTTAGTTTGACATACGTATAATGAAAATGCTACAACATGAGCCTCTTTTCTTATAAGAAAAATAAAGGGGGGGATCCAGATTTTTCAGCACTGCATTACAAATGCTGATGATCCAATACGTGTATGGAGATACCTGTTTAAATATGCAATGGCGTCGCAGGAAGAGAACTATTGCACTGTCTCCTGTGCTGCTCTTGTAGGACAAAAACATTCCGAGTACAATTTATGTAAATCCCCTTGCTCGGCAATGCATTCCGTTACATTTCCTAATAAATATTAAACACTATTACATCTAAATTGGATTTTGGCTCAGCAGTTTCCTCTCCTGTTTTAGCATATATTTACTAGTTCCTTTGTCTTTTAAACAGGTAATGTGATTGCAAAATACAATGGTTTCCTCTTGGGGAAGGAAGAAGTGAGGCACAGTATATAGTGATAAAGTTGTTGCCAGCAATAAATTGAAACAAGGTGGGGGGGGGGGGTCCTAAATGAAACAACCAAGGCTTTAACAAGAAAACAAATGCTTCTACATCAAAAACGAACATACACGTGCATGCACACATAAACAGAGATATAAATATTGCCAGAGCCGCACAGCCACAGACAGTATTTACTTAATATATCTTTTGTAAAGGCCTTTTTGTATAGTGTTATACAAAATGCATTTTTATTATTGTTGTTGCTGTTGTTATTTTGTTGTTGCTGTTTTGTTGTTGTTATTAATAATAACAACAGTTATAATAATCATAATAAAAAATTGACCAATGTCACAAAACTGGATGAAAAATCAGACTAATTTCTACAAATATCCAAAGGCTCTTTGGTAGCTCCATTCTATCCTTGTTTTAGATAGATCAGATTATTCACCATATCATTCATAATGATTTATTCTTCATACAAACAGACTTTCACAGCAGGTCAATGTAAAGTGCATCCCAATATTTATGTCTGACTGTACATATTTCACTCTATGTATTTAGAGGTATGTTAGTGGAAAACAGATTACCGGATCCTGATCAATACTGCCAGTCCACTCCGTTAGATTAAAAGGCACAGAAACTAGAGGCTATGCCATTAAATCTGAAAGGCAGATTATATTGCTGTATTTCCAAACTCCCAGAAATCCACAGCTTCATTGTTTCTGCATTGCTGGGTTTCACAAAATGACTTCTCCTCCTATTGAGTTCTGCTTTATTGACACAGAGCCTTGGATACAGTATGCCAATATTTGCTCAAAAGCTTCCCAAATACATGTGGGTGGAATGGTGGTGTGCAGACCTAAAGTGGCCAGTGATTTCTCAAGCGAGCCACTTTCCATTGCTGTATAGTGTGCTGATCGTGTGCAGATAGCCAGCCGGACAGCACCATTGCTTGTCTCGGCTGTGAGTGGAAGGCTGGCCACTCTCTGCTGTCTATCCAGCACAGGAGCAGGGCTCACCCACAGCAGACTAATGGGACATTTCTCAGGTCCTTTTAATAAAGGTATCTGAAAATCAGCTGGCAGGTAATATGCAATGGTAGTAACGCAATCTGGGGAGTGCTAGAGATGACTATTTCCTGAGAGCTCATCCCAATAGCCTCATTGCTTTATTGTGAAACATGATCCATCTCATGCACAATATTAATCTCTAGGCCGCACAGGTATCAGGGCTGGAAATCAGACTCCACCACTAATAGAACAGTAAATATGCATTTGTGACAGAGATACCGTTTTCTACAGCAATGCTACTGTGGCGAATGTAGTGCATAAAAAAAACGGGCTCATCATATTAGTTAATACTCCAATTTCTCAAGGGTCTGAAAGACTGAAATCCTCCTTTAATTATTTTCAAATTAAACTTATGTCAAGTAACTAGTTTCTATATTCAAGTAGCATAATTTACATAATATAGTGTAACGGATACTCACAGGTTAGGAGTAGAGTACAGACAGCAGAGCACCAACACCTATATCAAAGGCCCCAGGATGGGACCCATGGAGCACAGCATTCTGGGTAAATGTGCACCTGAGTTTGTGTGATTGCTCTTGAGTCTTTGTGGTCCACAAGGAAATTAGCAAGCCACTGAAATATTATAAAATATCCAATATGAGCAGGTTTATAAAGCTTCAGATGGACTGAACGGCTTACTCCTTTTCATTTGATGTGCTGTTTTTTACTCTGCTAGACCATTTCTAGACTACAACTAAAGCTCCTACTGTTTGTTCATTTAAAAAATGTGGACAAGAAACAAGGAAGAGCAAAAAAATATATATTTTGCAGTGTGGTAGAAGGACTGAATTTTTACAAAGACAGTAACCCTCTGGATATGCAATCAATTACCATTAATTAGAAACCCCTGATTAAATATATTTGTTGATTAAGTCAATTAAAATCACAAGGACTAATTATTGCAAATGAGTCTAATGAATGTATGGAGAGACTATTTATTCCCAAAAAACATATTTAGAATGCTGCACATAAGTTTAAACAGTTTTTAGTAATTTGGTGTATATTAGAATGTATTGTATTCTTAAAGCACAAAGCAATGCAATCTCCTGTAGTTATTTTACAAGTAAATGTATTTCACTAAAGAAATCTTGTTTATTGAGACATAATTGTGATAGATCAATTATGTGGTTCTGAGAAATTAAAATGTTGCCCGCCTTAGACATTAATATGGTTTACTTACACACACACATGCACACACGACTTTCTCCAAAGTAGGACAGACATTAAACAGTATTCTGTGTCAAATGGTAACACATGTACACGATGCTCTATCTTTGGTTTGATTTACTTATCCTGCAGCTTTTCCACAGATATTACAGCAAATTAAGTCATTAACATGATTGATGTAACATGTTAATTTTACCTTGTTGGCTTTTCATAAAATAGCTTGAGCTGATATTCAAAATCTGATATCTGATGCAAACTACATGGCTACCTGTTATATAGTTATGCAACAGTGTCTAATCTAGGCAAAGAGTTACTGAAATTACTTTGCACAAAACAAAACCTATGTGCTAATTTGAGATCACACTAATGCTTTGTGAATGAGGCACACTTTTATCTAATGTGAGAAAGCAAATAATCAGCACGCGATAATAACAATAAAATCAATAAGGACATTTTCTCATTAGTGTCTATAAATGAAATACTGCTCTGCAGATGTATAATGAAAATAATGCCCTGTCAAGCCTGTCAATTTTCCTTGTATTGTGGGAGTCTTTCCCGGCCATCACCTGTCTGCTCCCCATTAACTGACGATGAAGATCTAATGCAGCGTTCGGTGCTTTCAAATGCAAGAACTTGCTGCAGCCTAATGCAGTTTGTACTTGCACTTGGAGTGTCTAATCATGAGAAAGCACTGATATTATATCTGTGCTGTCACATTCTATTAGCTGGAGGAGAGCTATGAAAACCAAGCTGGGTCCCTACTTCTGAGAGATGGTCAAGGGGCTGGAGGGGCACTGCAGATGGTCCAGGACTGGGACAGAATAGAGATTGCAGCTGACCTTCCATAAGAGGATTATGCCTGGAGCAGGTCTCAAATCAGTTAATACTGATACTGCACCATCAAAGATAACTCTCTAGTGGAAGCCTTGGTCCTTGGAGTGTCACAGCTGATTTCTTTGATGCCCAGGTGACGGGATTTGGCGCATCCAACAAAGGAATACACTTTGTATGAAACTTGTTCATCTTTCTCCGGAGAAAAATGAACTGCTACAGTAAGGGAATACTGATAATAATAACAATTCAGATTAGATAATACATAATTATCAAATAACTAAATTAGAAGAAGGTTTCCAGTATTCCTTTGTATTTGCAAAGATTACAATAAATGAACTGGCTTTGATGATACGCGGCAGAACGTGCAACATCTTAAGTATAAGAAAGGAATGAAAAATGAAATAGTTTGTTCCTAAGTGACACATAATCAGAATAATCCACTTAAAACACGGATTACAACAGTTCATCAAAAGGCTTATAGGTAAAAGAAAACTATTTGTTATTGTGAGATCAATGGAGGCATATTAGAAGAAAGCTACTTGTGTCCACAACTGAACATGTTTCTGACATCTTGTTACAACTATAATACCTATATACTTTCTGCTGTGGGGTAAATGAATTCATTATAATTTAGATAGTAATAATATTCCCAATCATTGGAAAATATAAATAAATCATATAATATGCAACAAATTACATTTTCAGTTATATTTAAATATTTGATTAACCCATGACCAAATACCAAATATGTGGTTGGAAGATGGAAACCTATATTTACTCTTTTTTATGGACTT
>JAOYFF010000027.1:5888638-5922799 GCA_025773925.1 Cryptomyrus ogoouensis
TTGTGTTTACATCACTCTGTGGGAAGACCATTAAATACACTGAAAAGCCAAAACATTAACATGAAATGAATAATGTTGACTATTTCATGTAAACGGTTTGTGTCAAGGTCTTGAATATATTAGACAGTAAGCTTAGATTTGCTACTCATAATCGACTTTAATGCAGAAGACAACTGCCTGGGTAAAGACCGGAGTTGACCATGGTGAGTACCTACTGAGAGCGGTCCGAGGAGGGAAAACCATGATCGGCCGAAAGGGTGTTGGGTGGCCAGGACTGACCAACACGGGATGTGAATGAGGGCTTGCATATATATATATATATATATATATATATATTAATTATTAATTAATTGTTAATTACAGCTAGCATCTGTAGCATCCATAGTGCTAACTGGTTAACTATGAACAGAAGAGCACTGTCACCAGTGTGATTGCAAAACACTTGGCTTTAGCCTTCAATGTTGCTTTATTGCTAGTCACTTCCTGAAAACAGTGAAATATTATTTTCATGTTCCCTGCCACCATTCAGCTAATTATGTAGCACATAACCCGAATTAACATGATATCTCCAGACAGATTCTTCCTATACGACTCTTCCTGTGCTAGCTACCCAGGCTAGAGTTTTGGGACTAAATCACTAAGTCATTCACATTAAGTCATTGCTGTACTTAAATGAATACTTTGAGCAACGAACTAATGCCTAGTCAGAACTGAACATTACAACTTCATACATATGAGATCTTAATTTCAGCATTAAATATCAAGTATGCTGTACAAAGGGTGTTAAATGCCAGATAAAATACAGGATTTTGTTACATTTCGGCAGGGTAGTGCTGAGTGCAAGTAAATTTAAAATTATAACTAAGCAAAGCAACAACAAACAAACTTTTAAAAAAACTTCCAGACAGTTTCTCTATACAAATATACAAACAAACAGATAAACCAAAGAAGAAAACCATAACATAGCTGGTCCTTTACAGCATCTTGACTTTGGGAATTTCCATAACCTTTCCTTCATTTAATTTTCATTTAATTACAATCCTTTCTCTCCGATCTCATTACTTTCTTGGCTATTCCTTAACAATATGTTGTTTACAGATCCATTCATTCTCAGTACCCTATTTCATGCACCCTACTATTGCCCTGAATAATGCAAAAGAAAGGATATCGAATGTGTCAATGCACAGGCGTATGTTATAGCATTCGGCAAAGAATAAAAACGGGCCAAAGTGAATGCAGAATTTTAAGGTGCCTGGACATGGACTGCACATGCAGTTATTTAAACTGAAAAGTCATCTGCTTTACCATTACGATTTAGGTCTCAATCAGGATCTGTAATTGAAAGTTAATGTTTGCTTGTAACAGTGAGCACACCAAACAATTTAATTGCTGTGATGTCTTTGGATGAGTGTGGATGTTCAGTATGTTCATGCAGAATACAAGTTGAAAAATTCTGTATAAAACATTTGACACTTTACTTGTGTTAGGTACTTAGGGAAGGTTTGCTTCTGATTCTCAATGACACCTTAAATGACCTTCAATTTGCAAGTGCCTGTTATTAAATAATGCTCAAAGATGCCACTTTTTAATAAAACCCACAACCTTAATGACATATTTTGGTTAATTGGTAATTATGCAGTGCTTTATTCAGGATTCTACCCAATTTATATTTATTTTTTTAGAGCAGCACTATTTTTTTAGTGCAACACTAATAGCAGCACTGTAAATTACAGCAGCAGAGTTAATGCATATTCCAGCAGAAGAGCAAAAGCCATGTTTCAAAACAGACATGCTAGTTATTTTTTTCCTTTTCAATGTAATGATGTTTCTTTCCAGTGAGTAGTTCTCAAATTTTCATATATATATTTGGTTCTTATTCACAACATTTTTGCTGTACACAGTGTAACTTTCATTGAAAAGTCAAGTATTCATAAAACTATTCTCCAACAGACATCATTTATTCTGCATACATTTAAATAGATTTCTCTGCTTATTCTCTTTGTCACTTAGTACAGAAAATTTAATCAGTGCACTACCGGTTATTTGACATGGCTTGATTAAATCTCTTTGCCGTCTAGTTTGATCTTATGTTAAATACCTATGTCTAACATAAACAGCAGTAAATTGTGCATCAGAATTAAAAAGGTGTTTGATTGTCCTGTTGTCCTGTTTGGAAAGGTTTAGAGGTGTTTGTTTGGGTGGCATTAACTGGAATGCAGTTTCAGGCTCCTCCTACATACACAGCATTAACCCTGACCTGACATATTTTTAAGATTATAAAGTAAGTAGCAGAAAAACTTTCTTCTTAGGCAATACTATTGTATATGCACATGCAAGACATACAGGTATCATTTCCCTATCATTAGCTGGGTACACTGTAAGTATTTGAATATAAACTCATGTTTGATATAGTTTATAGTCATATAGTGACATCATCATTGTGTGATTAAGTATATGAGGGTATATTTGCTGACAGAATTATTTAGAGAACGTGCTGATATTCTTTACCTTGAAGTATTGGAGCTGCTTGTCGTCTTGCAGCTCCTGCCGGAGACAGGAGTTGAAGATGAGGAGCTCGGTGTTGCGCAGCCAGCCCTTCAGCTCTTTGATGCGGGTCTCCAGCTGCCTCAGCATGCCGGTTGTCTCTGGGGAGAGCACGGCCGGCGAAAGCTGTGCAGGGCTCCCAGAGCTGGGGGGCTTCACGAGCTCTGCCAGGGTCGCCTAATAAAAAACAAACAAGATAAGGATCATCCGCATAGACCGACCAACGAACATAATCAGTGTCATAAATACAGAACCACCAATACTACAGTATATATAACAAACGTTTTTAATTGATCAAGGTCCCCCACAAATGCTAAGCAGGACAAAAGGTTAGAAAATGGTTTGATGGATGTTTAATTGAATTTCTCTTGAATCTTACCAACTTACAAAAATTACCATTATACTTATTTAGCCACTTTAATGGTTCTGTATTCTATATGTTCTATGTTGTGTTCACCTTTGTTATCTCACTTCAGTGCGGCTGGCTTTTTATACATCCTTCTAGGAGTGGTTTGGCAAATTGGATCAGCAGGGAATCCCTAGGCTAAGGCTTGGGAAAAAATGCCCAATGCTTTGCAGTTGTCATGTAGTGCCACACTGTGATAAATTATCCTTTGTTTCTTTGCTTGTTTGCACACTTCAAACACTACAGCCAAGCACAGGGACTGAGGCTGATGGAGATGTGTTGAACATAGAAGTAAAGGCCAATGAAGTGAAAGGCATTGCATGAGAGATACCCTGTGGGTATTATGCTATATACAAGCATTCTGGAGAAAGATAAGAGTTCTGACAAGCTAGCTGAGAATAGTATGTGCAAAGTAGGTTATATTAAGTTTTGGATTACCAGATTGTGTAATGCTTTGGTAAATTAAAGTATGGCTGTTAATGTATGGAGTATGGCTGAAAAAGAAAGCAGAACAATCATTTACCATTTACCCTTTTAATTAATTGCGCAATTCTGTGGTACAATAGAAATATATCCATCCATTCATAATAATAACAATCTGAATGCCAGAGTGGCTATAATTTTTTTTCTTCCTTTAGTTATCAACCAGAAAATCTAGCTGCTTGTCAATTTTAGCAAGCAAAATTGTTATTGCTAACCTAAGATGTAGATGATGTGGTGCAACCTTGGATTAAATTCTTCAGGATAATTTGGATTTTTTTATTGGGCCAATGTCAGTAAATGATTCAGTAGATTATATTTTAAAATATTTGTCAAACTTACAAAGTCAACCACAGTTCATGCCAAAAATGTATTATCAAGCCAATTTAACAACATACATATCAATAAGTCGCTGGCTACCTCCTTCCCTCCCTCTAGGAGCACTGGAAAATGAGGGGAATGCAGTGTGAGGGGAGTGCAGTGGTTAGCATGTAGTCCTGTATGAGACAAACCCATTTTAACATATGCATCAGTTATGTTTAGTTGGGCAACTGCACCCTAAAAACTGTCTTATTTTAAATGATGAAATCTTTATTATGCTAAAATTATTTAAAAATCTTTCTTACATTGCATCCTTTCACTATGTAACTATTTTCTCCATTGCAATGTCACAATATACATCACACCCCCTCACTTCCAAGTCTCCCCCAACACTAAACTACTTCTGACACCACTGCATCCATCTTCTAACCAGTTATCCTGGTCAGTGCTATACAGCTGCTTGTAACCTATCCCAAGCAACGCAGGGCACATTCACACAGACAAGGTCACATACTATTGCCAATTTGGTGCCCCAGTTAGCCTGACTGCATGTCGTGGACTGTGTGATAAAACCCAAGTACCTGGAGAGAACCCACATGTGACAGAGTGCATCCACACAGTGTGGAGCTCGTAATCTGTGTATATTACATTCTAATGGTCATTGAGATGTCATGAGCCACCAACCTGTGATAACGAGGCACAGCAGAAAAATGGAAAAATTATTATTCTGTTGACTTAGTGCATCAAAAGTCAATAACTTATGTAATAAATTAACTGAATATGTAGATGTTGTATCCAGATACTGTTCCATAATGTTTAACATTTTAAACAGCAATTATTTAAAGCTAAAATTGTATTTATAGTTTTTTGTGGATATGTGTGATGCATCCTTACGTTTTATTTATTTAAAAGATATTGTAGTTAAGTGATTATTGCTTTTTCATTTTGTTTAAGGTAAGTATACCAGCTTGACAAAGTTTTTTAAAGTTTATGTGTATTGACTTCTTTTGTTCTGCAGGGAACAAAATCTCAGGGTCCTGAAACACTATGCTGTCACGCCTACATTTTCTGTCCCCCAGGGTTAATTAAAATTTTTGGAGAATATAAGGCAGGATTTGGGAGGTTACACTGCGACGACTTTACACAGAAATATGATAAAACTTGAGAAAATGACCAACAATGAAATCTAAATGAAGGAATAATAAAAGTAAGCACTGATGAAAATAATGAAAATTTTTAAATCTTTATCGTGCAATAAAAAAAAATATGTAAAGGATCCAAGTGATCACCCTCATATATAGATTGAAACGTTGCCATGACATAAAAATGCATTGCTGAATTTTATTTTTAGAATGCTTACGGAATGAAAACAAACGTTAAATGTACTTCCCAGTGATTTTACAGAGGGGTGTGGTGCCCCATTTTCATCTGCTTTTAAGAAAGACGTGCTCCATGCTGGGACCTGGATGTGTATTATTTTGGCACCAGCAGGCTCCCACCTGCTTGGGAAGCAAGCATTCTGACATAGAAAGTTGGTGAGGCGCTGCATTCAGACAAGCCATCCAGCAGTACAACACACCATTATCCAATTAAAACACACGCTACTTGGTATAATTGTCATTCTTTTGTATGCTGTTCCTGTGAGTAGCTGTAATGGAAACATATGTGATTATGAGCAGCAATGAAGTGGCTATTTCCAAGTGCCGCATCAATTAACCATTTAGTAATTTCTGTTTCCCCTTTGCATTTTTAAAAATTACTTATTTTTATTAACATGTTGGTGCTGCTTTGAAATTAAAGCTATGTTTACTGGACAAGAGAGGAGATTAATCAATCTACAGTGTTTTAGGCACCCAATGACAAAACACAAACATTAGCACAAAGAATATAAAATCATCAGACGCATGATATGTACCTTTTAAAAAAATAATAATTAAATTAATTTTTTACTCTCCACGTTTCATGACATTTAAAAATAATGTTTATGGTATGTGTAAAAAAATGTCAGCATTTTCCCCCCTGCTGTTTATTTATTGGAATATGAAACAGCACATGTAAGATGACTGGTGCCAGAGAATGAACATTTCTGTGCTCATTTGACTAAACGGTTTTCTTTGAAGTTGATAATTTCCCCCTGAAAAGCCTGATAAGTGTTCCTTTGTTACTTTACAAAGTGTTTAACTCTCAGCAAAGGACACTGTCTGCATTCTCCACCCCGCCGCCGCCACCCCAGCCTCCTCCCAATCCAGACCTCTTTTTCGCTTCTCCTCATTTGAATATTGATAATTTGAAAGCTCTCAATGGATTCCAGATTTAGCTATTGTTTTTGTGCTGTGACAAATGCGGCAGCAGGAGGTGAAATCAATGCCCTTGGAGGGTCGGGTTACAAAAAAGGAATTTATTGCCACTTTATTTTGTTCAGGAACAGTTTGCAATCATAAATTCTTCATAAGCAGAATACTTCAGAGAATGGTCTGTCTTCATAAATATACGACAGAGGACATCAATTTCATTTAATTCACAATTTGTGTCAGCACAGCAGATGCCAATGCCTGACTTGATAGGCTTGTTTAATATGCAATTGAGATGCCGTAATGTGCAGCACTGGGAGCAGAAATTCACAGATTAAACTCTCCGCACCACTGGTGCCTCATTCTGACGGCGCTCTTCAGCGTGCCGCTCACCTGCGATGAAAGAAGCATCCCCAGCAAACACAACTTTGTTTTTAACATGTGCATTCCATTCAAATGTCAGCATTTCTGTAATGTAACAAAATGTTAATTAACACTGATTACTGTGCTGGAAACACAGTAATCTCGAGTTCTTCGGTGCTTAGTTTTAAATTAAAACTCTAGCTTTGGAGAATAATGCGTATGCTAATTTTGTTTAATTCTGCCCTCCTGCCCTCGATTCTTTGACTCACAAACGATCAGAGCAACAAAAAGCAATGGCTCTGTACTGACTGCTATACGCCTCCACAGATCCGACTGAAATATGCAAAGCAGACAGCACCCTCTCCTCTTCATGTATGAGACATGTCGCAGGCCCCTTCTATTGGTGCAGGGCAGCACTCCACACAGGTCAATAGCAGACTCAATTCGTACTTTCTCTTTTTTGCCTTCTTTGGAAATCATTTTGGCTTTTATATAACAGTCCTGTTTTTCTGTTGTACCTCGATATTTTCACCCTAGTCTGTTGCCTTGATGCCCATCCCTAGCTGAATTTCCCAAGTAAATAAACAGCTGAACAAAGCAGAACTTTGTAGGGTTTAGAAGGGAGCCTCTAGCTGCCAGTGGTGAGGATGGGCACGATGATTCCCCCCCAAGACCTTATGGGATCCTCTCAGAAGCTTCCTGAACCACCCCCCAAAAATCTCCAAAGTATCTTTTATGAGTGATATTCATGGCCCAAGTATAAACCGTAAAACTCCAGACAGACTCCAGCATTGCATTGCAATGCTTACTTTTTAGTTTAGTGGCTGAAGTTAATATAAAGAGGATCATTTATACTATATTTCGCCTCAGTGATTCATTCTATTGGTCTAACAGCTGGCCCTCTCTGTAGCTAAGAAATTCTCCATATTGCATTTGAGGTTCAATATGTGTAAATCGGTCAGTTAGCGGTTTGCCTACGCAAGAAGCAGGGTGCTATTGATGGAGTGGGGTGCATAATTCAAACAGCTATAATTATATTTTTCATGGGATGCAACAGATGGCTTATGAAGAAACCTAAAATCCAAAGATAGTAAATGTCATGGTGGGTGTTTACTGACATTATGCTACAGTCACTCTTCAGACAAACTCATAAGAAACTCATTTATGAGGCCAACATCAGTTGTTTTTAGTAATAAATACAAATTTCCAAGGGGAATATTGTCCTCAGAAGACAGTATAAAGATTCCATCTTTCTAGCACCTAGTGGAAGGTTCTTGTGAACGAGCTGAACGGGCATTGTGAGAATCAGCTATGGAGAACTGTACTACGGGACCCCCAGCGGACGCCTGAAACCATGCAAACATCATACATATTAAGGTTAAAGTTAAACTTGATTTATTATGTTTGTTCCTATACATGCATACCAATGATAAAGTTTAAATCAGAAATTAGGGACAATAGGAGATAATCAACAATAACTAGCAATAGAATAGAATAATTATACCCATATACTTCATATAATGAAAGTTTTGCCCAGGTCCTCATAAGAATTGATTTTTAAATAAAGTTTTGTTTTTCTATTAAAAAAAGGGGGAGGATACTTCAACACAAGCACTGTAATATCAATCAGTCGGTCTGATAACCTACTAAGTAACTAATGGGTGGGTTGCATATACAGCCTGGATATGCTGGACAATGGGATGATTCATGTCCCTGATTTCATTAAACTACTCAGAATGGCGCACAATTTAAAACCTATGAATTGCTTATTTCTGGAATTTTCCATTTAATATTTTCAGACCGCAGTTGACCGTGGATAACTGAAATTGTGGGTAAGGGGGGACCACTGTACTCCCGAAATAAAATAAGGACAGTTACCTCCAGTCTGTTCCACTTCTGTGTGAGGGCGCTGACACGCTCATCAAAATCTGCAGGCAGCTGGACTCCGCTCCTGTGCAGGGACTGCACCTGATCCAGCAGCTGGGATTTCCGGGGATCCCACACGCCGATTTCCACAATGTTCCCCTGCAGATTCACAGACACAGTGAACATACAGTATTTCACCTCATTTGTGGACAGCATCATATCTGAGCATGAAACACATCTCTGACCAATGGCAGGGTTGTGGTCAGATAACTAGCTACCAGTTCCTAGAGAAAGGTAAATTTGAAACAGACAAGGTCTTGGCCATTCTGAACTTCTGAATATATACTAAATGACTGACTGATCTTCATAACCTTTACCACTATAATCACCTATCAGTTTTCGTTCTAAAACAAACAAAATAATTAAGCCTGACACTCTCTCAGTGTCTACAGGGTCCATCAGCAGTTACCCTGACAGTTCTGGTCACCCACCAATACATTTTGAACATTCTCTCATCCTACTTCAGTGATCTCTCCTTTTTCTCTTCTTCCAGTGAATAACAATGCACATATCACAATAGGCAACAAGAACAGGACTGTCATTTAAAGTAACCACTGTAAGGGAAAGGCTTGGAGGAAATTCTCTTTTGAAGTCTCTCTGTCTGAACTCTCACTTTTCAAGTGAACAGTCACAAAAAGGTCAGATACCCTTTCTGAGATTAACATTTGGGTATAATACTATATATTTAGGCAAAGGTGTATGTATTTAACTTAATGAATATTGTGGTGCATACACTTCAACCTAAACTGTTTTTCTAGAAAGAGTGGCATACAAACAAGACATTCATTTGCATGAATGATAATAAGATGGCGGCTCCCAGACAGGGATCTGTTCCTACAAACAAACCTGAGCAACACACTGTATATTATGAAATTGACGCTATTCAATCTCACATACGTTTTGCTTAATTCCCCCACCTTTTCATTTTCTGCATCAATAGCTAGTTGATTCTAGTTTTTGGTTGTCATTTGTCATTACAGCCATAGCATATTTAAATATTTAAATTATTTC
Source organism: Cryptomyrus ogoouensis (assembly GCA_025773925.1). Lineage (NCBI taxonomy): Eukaryota > Metazoa > Chordata > Actinopteri > Osteoglossiformes > Mormyridae > Cryptomyrus > Cryptomyrus ogoouensis. The sequence goes on from JAOYFF010000027.1 coordinate 5,897,981, forward strand.
CTTCTTTTTGCTGTCAAGTCTGAGAATCATTTTTCATTGTCACTTTTTTGACTGAGATTGTATCACAGATTCTTTTTAGCCATCAATCCCTTTCATTTTTTAATGCTACAGAAAAATTAAACCTGTTACCATTGAAAAACAAGGGAATCATACAATTTATTTGTTGACAGCAAATATTGATTCTACATGTTTCTTTTGTTTAAAAAATAGCAAAATATTGATCACAAGTCAAGACACATGAGGAAAACAAATAAGCAGTTCTAGTTAAAATTTATGAGATCAAAACTTTTTCAAAATAAATTCTCTAAAAAAGATCTAGGTTTCTTTAGCAAGGTGTTGCAAGGTTAGCAAGGACATTAACAAATTTATAAACACAACAAGCACACATGTGCATAGTGGGCATGCAGACATTCATAAATATGACAAAATCCACTTTCACTCAGTTAATGGGTAAACATTTTATCACAAAAGCACTTGGATCTTTCCTTGTTCCAATTATAAGAATTGTTTTGGTAAATGCGCTTCATCATTACAGGTGTAAAACCTTTGAGTAAAGATTATTGAGTACAGATATTGCTGGACAAAGACACATGATTAGGTAGACTGGTTGCTTTACTTAAAAATACTAGCTACCTGCTTGTTGTGAATAAATTTGGGAAATGTTGTACTGCAGGTTTAATTTTCATTATGAAACAGTAGCCGTTACAAATTTGTATTGTCCTGAAAAATCTTTTAAAAGCACAGATAACAAAATGAGAACTGTTTGTCCCGGCAATTATGTCAATTTTAAATTGTCGTTCATAATATAATAATATGAAATTGAAAATAAAGTTATTTTATTAAGATTTCATTATTTGAAAAAACAAAGTCAGATGACAATCTATTTTTATTAAAAAATAGATTTGAAATGCTAAAAATGTCAGCAAAACTCCAGTCATACATGAAAATATTCAATCCATTTTTGCAGATCTGTTTAATTAATTAATCTGAAGTCTGTAATGTGTTGAGAGAACAGAATTAAAATTCCATGAACTGAAAAAAATCCTTATTTCACTGCTCTCAAATAGTACTGACATTAACATATCACAGGCATAAATTTCCCACCATGTTTCATCAGGGTTCAAGAAAATGAGCGTCAACATGTGAAACACTTACACATCACAACAGGCAATTATTGCACTGCACGACAGAAAATTGTGTCATATGCTTCTGGTACAATGTGCAAAAGACAACACTGTGCAAGACAATAAGCTACATCAAAAATAGATATAACAAAAAAATGAACAGAAAGCAGATGACAGTATCATAATACTGGTTAAAACGTTGAAGGAATTGTCATTTTCTGTAAACTCTACATGAAGCAAAAGTTAGTATGTCTGAAACCAGCATTTGCATTTGAGCATCTACAGAAACCATGTGGTCACAGCTGCCCTCTGGAAAAAGGTACCTCCTAAAAGCCAGTTAACATCTAAGGTATTGCTGACAGAATGGTGTGGTTGGGGGGGCTCACTAAATATTCATAAGCTCATGATTATCATGTGGAACAAAAGACAGGGTTTGTCGTGACATTCTGGCCACATAAACTGGCTTTTCACGTTCCCTTGCCTGACATTAAAGCGATCCCGGAGTAAAATGGCATAAATCTTCCATGGGACTATCCAGTATAAAGGCTCCCAGTGAGTGAAATGAGTTTAGACAGCCTGCTATGAATTTTCGACGGAGAATAGCATCCGAATGATAACAAGATTAACGGTGGTATTAAAATTGCTGGGGACTCACAAGGCCCCTGCCAGTGCCTCGGGCTGAGCTGCCATTTTGTCCCAGTGACCCTTGCTCTCATTCAGCTGCGGGGTTCTCTGGAGGACTGGGGCGTAACTACAGAGTGACTGAAAGTGCCCTAACCGCGGATATAATAAAAGGCACGGACCAGACAAGGCAGACACCCCTGGGCTGAGGCATACAGTAGGTTCTGCAGATACAGGATGCTGTGTGAAACAACACCTCTACAAGAACAAACAGCTGGGCTTTGTGCATTGAATACTAACTTTGTTTACTCTATAGTACATGTACCTAAGATCTGATGCGAGTATGATAACAGGGTTTAGCCTAGCAACTAGAGTGTCCACAATTTGAGAGGAATGTGTTGTTAAAATCAAGGCGGATATATTTTATTGCTAGTTTTCGGATCCAGCTTCAAAGGATAAAAAAATCTGCCATTTTAAAAACTGTACCAAATTATCTGATGGGATGTCAGACAAATGTCTCTAAGCAGAACAATTCAAATGAAACTGTTTTTTGAATAATGGACTGTGTTAATGAAACATGTAATATGGGTTGGTGGGAACAATCCTGTTGTACATAAGTAGAAAGGTGTTTTTTTTGAAGTGCCAACTTCAGAAAAAAATCCCCAGAGCCAATATCTTAAAAATTAAAAGTAATTAAAAATATTGGTTTTCCTGTTTAAAGACAGAGTTTTTGTCACAGCAAAACTTCACCAGTCGCCCAGCCACTTGTATCCAAGCTTAGTTTAGCATAGTTAATTATGCTGTGTTTTGTAAAATAATTTGGCGACATCCTAAGTGTCCACTATTTACCACTGGACACTTTGAAAGGAAAGGAAGAAAGGCGTTGGAGAAAGAAGCAGTCCATTGATGAAAAAGCCCACAGCTGAGGAGGCGCGAAGCTTTTGATGCACGTTTGAGCTTGCCCAGAGAAAGCACAGCAAGAAAATGGTAAATGTTTACTTCAAAAAGGCGGCACAAGAAGAAAAAAGTTAAACCCCTGATTTGAACAACAGTCTCAACAGTCTATGCAAAATGCTTTTGTAAATAAAAGTTTTTTTTTGTTGTTTTTTTCTCCCCCCCAAAATAATGCCCCAAAAAATTCTGCTCAAACGGGCCTGGAACAAAAGGCCTTGAAACACTATTAATTGTCACCATGGTGACCAGAAGAATAAGCCATTTTCTAACTAGTATAGAAGGCTCACACTGAGCAGTGAGTCAAACGTTTTTTTTTTTCTTCTTAAACCTTCCTTCACTGTTTAAGAACAAGGTGCCCAGTAACTCTGGGGTTAGAGAAGAAACTTTCAAGCCTTTCTCGATTTGATCTGCTATGGATTTATATATTTATTTTCGATTGAATACTATCAGAGAATCAATCTTTAAATTACAAGTTATATTAAGTAAGAAAAAAAACTGCACAAACAATCCCCTGTTGAGAAAAGTGGAATTCTGAAAATAAGATGACTCAGGAGTAGGATGCTATAGGCCCATGCAATGTGAACTCTGGCCGAAGGAACCAAGGGAATTCTCTTCATGACATATCCAGAGAAAGAGAAGCAAACAAGAGGCTGTTTGGTGGAATTTGAGATATTCCTGCCCCCCAACACACACTCTCTCCAAGGAAGATACATTGCACAGATTTGCAAAGTGTTAATGAGAAATTCAAGAGGATCAATAGACAAAGAAGCACACAGTCTACCCACAGATTGGTGAAAAAACAAAAACACAGGAACAGCAGGGCCTTTTACAGAGAATTATTTATATAAAAAAGGCTTGCTGGACCTCTCGGCTCTACACAATAGCTTCCCCTCAGAGTTTTCTGATATAGTCAAAGGACTTTCTTCTATCTACAACAGAATATGTCAATGGAACACAGTCTGACTCATGCAATATTCCTGACCATTTAGACGAATAATTATTGCTTTTGCCCCCTCTATCACTAAGGAACTGAGGTGTGTATGGTTTATGGTTGTTCTTTCATGGTTTCATCCCCCTGTCGTCTTGCTAGACATCATGGTGACCCCATAGGAAACCCATGGCTAATGCCATTCAGTGGTAAACAAAGGTTCTTTTTATCCAGAGGCCTGGGTTCTAAGCTCAGCTGCCTGCTCCAAGTGTAGAACTATGCTTCAGACAGACTCAAACCCTGCCTTTGCTGCCCAACTCTGGGCCTGATATTTTTCTTTACCAGACAAACACAGGAAACAATGAAATCAGTCGAAATCACAATGTTTTTTTTTTTTTTCGGGTGGGTAGCAGCGCTGCAAGGGTTTGACTTCTGCCTGGATGACAAGAAAAGTCCGTAGCTTGCCGTTTTCCAAGCAGCATAGTTAGCAAATCAAAAGCTAATACATTACACTTTCTTGTATACTACATATTACTAGAGCTAAATTGCACACAATCGGTGTGTTCTCAAGCTGCCTGCCTTTTCTTCATTGATAATAATTTAAGGCAAATAACTCTGAGAAAGTGATAGAAATTATAACTGCTTGGGTGATTTTCCTGGTAAATTAATAATAGACTCGCCTGGTCAGGATAAATTTGGTGCCTGGGCTTTGATGAGGGAAGGAAAAATTAAAAAGTGCAATGTCATTTAAAATCGGCAGAGCTGGCCAAGTAAATTACATTTGAGAATTTGAATTAGTTTCTTTCTTCTAGCTTATTCCATTTGCATTAACTGAAAATCGTATTACATAGGCCATGCATTGTTAATTGGACATATATTGCATTATCTGTGATATAAATCAAACGACAAATATTGAAATGAATTGCAAATTCACTAATAGAGGATCATGAAACAATCTTTTTTAAGTATCCCCCATTAATAATTTAATTCTAATTATATCACCACTCAGCACTGTTATGGGAGCCGACATCTTATTCCCTTTGCCTTTTTCCTCTTATTCTTGTACTGACGTCGGCCAGCCATGTTTTGACTTATGTGGAGAGTAATAGAGATGAATGAGGAGCCTAATAAGTGAACTAAGCAGAAAGAAACACAGGTTGGTAGACTGCTTCTTTTTTTATCACATTCCATCTCTGACACCTCTTGTCTCGCTCTAATAGATCCAACACTGCTTACCAATGACAATCAAAACGCACTTTCATAATGAGCAGCACCCGGGAAAAAGTGGCCCCTCTTGTGACTGTAATAGAACAAAAAAGTTTACTCTGAGAAGAGCATGGAGGGGGTGGGGCGAATTAAGTCTTTTTGATAATTCTAAGGTTCTCTCTCACACTGTCTGCCAGCCATTTCTTAACAGCCAATTAAGTGTTCCTATTTAAAGCTCATTAAAAACTGTTTCTTGGAGTGAGAGCTGGCTCGAGTGAAAAGAGTTAAATTCCCAGCAGTCCTGGTGGTGGCGAGGAGAAGGGCTGAATTGAACTGAATGAAAAGAAGCAGTTGGAAAATAGCTGCAATCATTTAATGCAGATGACCTCTGACAGACTCAGCACTCCTCTATCGGGGCAGGAATTTGCATTGGGTGCTGTGTGCGGAGGAACAATGTAACCTAAATGGTAGACAATCTTTATTCTAATGAAGTGGGTGTCAAGGTCAATGTAAAACTGATGATAAATGGCGCGCCACTAGGCACCGGGACTCGCACAGGCATTATGGCACTTTCACATTAATTGTGGGCTGAAATTCACAGACTGAATTTCCTGCAAAAAAAAGTCATGGGGGTGAGGCCTAGGGGTGGCATCTCAAATGAAACTGGGTTCCACTGTGTTTGGCGGGGGTACTTGTATGAATTTGTTTTGAGGGTTTCTTAAGAATTTGGGTGTGTCTGTCTCCGTGTGACAGATTTTTATGTATGATCATACTTTTGTATTTAGATGCAGTTTTCATTTGTACAGAAGGTATGATCATACAGTGGAAGCACATAGCAGGACGGTTTACATGCTGACTTGCTCTGTATTTAGAGTAAAAACTGCAGTAATCAGGAAGTGCTGACAGACTGATATTCCCGACTGTTGCTGCTTTTTCATTTTTACTGCATTGTGAAGGCCAGCCCAACTGTTGCTGTGGCTTTTCTGAGACAGCAAGTAAGACACGGCTTCCCTGAGGAGTTCCATAGCACTGGAGCGAGAGAACTCCACTCAGGGGCCCACCTTTATGCTCTCTCTCTCTCTCTCTCTCTCCCCCCACTTTGCCTTTTTCCTTTCCCATTCCATAAGACACCATGTTTAAATATAGCTCATACATAAGCTGCAGCGATGGAAGAAAGGAAATATTACTAAATTACTCTTAGTCTCTCTTTTTCTTGTTCTGTTTCAATTATACGTACAGACGCTCATAAAAGAATAAAGTTTTTTCCAAAAAGGAAGAAATTTAGTCCTTTAACTGCCTTTTCCTGTAAATAAAAATGTAACAAATACATAAAAGTCATTTCCAGAGCTTCTGTCATAATAATGGGGTATAAAGATTCCCTGAGTCTGCTTAGGATTAGGGTTAGGGTTAATCCTGGGTTTTCTTTGTGCAGTAAAGTCAGAAAAGGACCCAATGAGCTGCAGTCAAACTTGCATTGCAAATTAAAGGAAAGAGCTTTGATCTGCTTGCAGTTTTATGAAATTCCAGTTTTCTTGAAATGTAGTTTGTCATTAATTAAGAGTTTTGTGGCATAATCTCAACATCTGCAAGGCAGCGGAGGGAGCTCACTGTAAGGCAATGTTCATCATAGCTGACAGATTTAGCATGAAAACTTCAGGGTGTTTTCTGAGTAAAAAGCAATAACAACATGACGAGGTTTTCCTTCAGCCTGTAGACTGGCTCCGTGGCTCTGTGAGTAATTATAGGGAGATAGGTGCTTGGAAGAGCCTGCAGCCAGAGATTAACACGCCCTAGTGCAAATCAGATAATTCCATGTTTCTTGCTTCATTTTCTTCTTGTAAATTTTCCAAGAGTGTATTCCACATATTCCATTTTGGATAATTGTCTGGGAAACAACAAATGAACAACTCACAAATAATTCTCAGCACAACTCCTCATGTCCAGGAGCAAGTCACATATCATAGGACACGGATGGCAGGTGATGGAAGAGGTAAGAAGGGTGGCTGTAATTATAACTAACCTTGATCTGACCTTGAGACAAAAAATACAAAACAACAGCCCTGCATCCCTCATATAAAGCACTTTAGCACTCTGTAAGAGTCTGTGATGTGAGATCACATTGGAGACCCAATGTGAAGCAGAGACCAAAACATAAGGCAGGGTCTTAGAGTGGACGATTTAGGATTGTTTTTTGAGGTTGGTACTGTTAAATAGTAGAATTTCCATTTATTTACCTGGACATTCTGAGTAATAATGCTCCGCTATTTACAAACATCCCGAATTAAATTAAAGCATCACTTTGTGACTAAAATTAGACCTGAGAGTAGAAAGGTTCATATGAATAAGAATGCTGCAAACATACAGACGACTCACGTCAGTGGCACTATTCTGCTTGTTCCTGGTTAGAGTCCTCAATCAGCTTCTGCAGCATCCAGGCAGGTCTCCCCCCATTATGCTGCCCATTTTAAGAATGAACTCCCCCAAATTCCCACCAAGTTGTTGTACAGCTCCTCTATTGCCTGACTACTGGGAAACGCTCTTTTTTTTTCCCTGAGTGACTGCCTGGGATATAAGCCACTCATGTGTTTCACAAGGATGAGGTGTAGGCATGTTCTCTGTGCCTTTCTATCCCATTGAGTGCATGTCAGGAACCCCCCATTGACAGGATTCGTCCCACTACATGAACATACAGCTCACAGCCATGTACAACTCCAAAACTGCCACGCTCACTAATATAAACCCAGGCTTGTATTAGTATTAAGGCTTTAAAAATCAGTTACTGATTTTAAAAAGTCTTTCAGATATTTAATGTGCTGATATCATACCAACAGGGTCTTTAAACGACGCAGGGCATTTAACATATATTGGTGACATTATCATTATTAATTTAACTTAATTTGATACTACTGGTCCTGCACTACAAATTAATGTTAGTCATGTTAGAGTTCAGCTCCACCAGCATAAAACGATTAACAGCAATACATCGAGTAAAGATTCATTAAGGATAAGGTTTAATATTTGTATTTAAGTCTGAAAATCAACTTCTAGTATTGGATTTGGACATGCACAAATGTGTACACATGCTTGCCTACAGTTACACACACTACATACAAGTCTGCATGAGATGCGTACCCCCATACACTGCGCCGGCCTAGAAACACATACACACACTGGCACATATAGATCTGGGAACTTCGGAAATATAATACAAATATGCAGAGACCCCCAGCTACTGTACAAATGTGGGCATTTGAATCTCCTGGGCAGAGGCCAGCAGCGAGGGCTCTGGGCATTCTGTATCCTCTGCACATTCCTTCCCAGCCAGTCAGAAGCCTCGCATGTGGCGCCAGAGCACCAAGGGCAGATACTGAAGATCTGGGGATTCTCTAAGCCAGTGGACACCCCAGAATCATGCTGTCAGAATCAGAGAAAGACAACGGAATACTGGCACAGCAGGAATGGCTGCAAACGTGCGGTGGGTCGACCTGTAGGGAAGACATCGCATCTCCTTAAACGGCAGCCCCATCTCCACTCTTGGTGCAGTGGCAAGGGTGACATTTGGCAATGCCTTGCTCAGTTAGACAGAAAAATAAATTCATCTAATAGAAAACAGCCCTCCTACTTTGGCAATGAGCACTTTCCCCATTCTTAAGGCAAGTGAGACTTATTTCACTTTGAAAGGTAAAATTAACAATGTTAATGAAATGTGCCATAAATCAACATTAAACTATTAAAGGAATATGGAAATTTAAAAATGAATAATTATACACACACACGCACAAACACATACACAAATAATGCATTTTATAAACATTTGCCAAATCACAATACTTAGTTTTATATACTTAATTTTTGTATTATTTTTCTATTTCACATTTTCATGATGAAACAATGAAAGATAATCATTTTCTGATTCACTAGATTTATGTCAGTTGTTTTAAAGGGAAAGAAAATTCATTAAACACCCATGCACTCTGTTGCAGCTCTGAATGGTTTGTTCTCACGGCAATACACCTGTCTAAAGCAAAACCATTGTTTCCAATGCCATCAACGGAGATCTATATGCATTATATTTTAATACGACTGAATGCTTTCTAAAAACTGCAACAGATGCTCTCTTAGGTGCATTGAGACCACTTGTTTTTAATAAAATCTTGAAGCCTTATTTGGTATGATCCCAGAATAAGCTGATATTATATATTTAAAGTAAAATAGTAAAGCTTCAAAACTGTAAGCCATTTTACCAAATTTCACTAGTACCTTACACAGTTTTTTTTCCAGTGATACATCTAGATGCAAGCGCTACGGCAAAACGTTAATTTATTTCCCAACTAATTCCCAGTCCTGAGTTTACCCCTCTAGACAGAGACAGGCTTGTAAATGATATGCCTTGCACATGTCAACAACGATATTTGTGTTTTTGAATTATGCATACAGCATAATGGGCCTCCATTGGATTTGCTGACAACAAAATTTCCTTATATTTTAAAATTCTAAATCTCAAGGGTGTACGTGTTTTCCCACCCTCCAGACCAGCCCTGTTGTTTTCACACAGACGTGTTCCTCTGTAGTTTGGCACATCTATTTTTCAGTGGCTTGCAGCACAAACGATCAACAAATAAGGGCTTTCAAGAAAAGCCTGAATAATCCAAAATCACGAAGGAATAGGTTTTTTTCTGGAAAGGTATTTCTTTTAAAAGGCTCATTACATTTTCAATACAGCTCCGTTGGTGACGGAGTAGAAGCAAACAATTCCTTTGATGGCAGAACAGAGTTAGTGCTCAAATTAAAAAAATAACTAATAAAATAAAAATGTTCATAAAGCATAAAACAATCACAGTTTTCTGTATCTAATTTCTAGGTTATGCATGTGGCAAGTGACTAAATGAAACATGGCAGCTGAGGCTGCACATGCGGAATCTGGAAGGGGGTGAGTTCATTGATCTTAGACACAAGGCTTAGGGAGGGAAGGAAGGAGAATTGAGCCAGTGTGAAGGGGTAGTGAGGAAGCTGGCTTTTCCCCAGAAGTTAGGGAACTCAGGCCAACAGGGCTGGATTATTTGCAATGAAAAAAGCTGACTCTAAACACCTTTGTAAAGAAACCCCACTTGTCTGCTTTATGAAGGTGAGCCCTCTAGTGGTTGTACCATTGCACTACAATATGCTTTTGTTCTTAGTATAACTTTGCTACTTGCTAAATTTATAGAAACATAAAATATAAAGACCATTTCACTCTGCTCTACATATGAAAGGCACATTGCAATTTGACTGGTCCTATCTGTAGCTGACTGCTACTATAATATCAGAGGTGTACATGATTATGCAGTCTCTCTTCCAGTCTCCCAACAGTCAATAAGGAAAGTCTTGTGCAAGGCCCTTGTGAGGCCTTCTCTAGGCCTCCATATTAAAGACATTGGACTGCTCATCTGCACTGCCTCTGCCTTTAACAGAAGAAGCTCTTCAAACCTGTGCCTGACTCAAGGGTCCACTTCTCCCCTTCAATCTTCCCCCTCCCATTTGCTTTTATAAAACCCTCCTGTCGATGGCCTTTTTACACGAAATAGCACAATTGTCCTCACTGTTGTAAGGGCCAGGTCTGCTCTTGAGAAAGGAAAACAGACCATAATACTTAAATCTACTTGTACAGGTGTTGTTATGGCAACATCTAACTTAACTTCGGTGATCCAGATGCTGTTGCTAATCAATAATGAGAATCTTCACTCTCTCACATCCCTCCATATATTACAAGACATTTACCTGCACTACCTCAAACTCCAGGCTGTCTTGCTCAAGTGGAAGCTGTCATTCCTTTTTGTTAAATTTTTTTCTCAGTAAAGCACCAAAGCTTAATTGTTTGGCTCAAACTGTAAGTTAATGCTAAATGCAAATCCTCAGGTGAAAGTTCCTCATTTTAAATTTGCTGTAAAGATTTGGCCTCTATATGTCCTCTCGATTAATAGAAAGAACAAAGTTTGCATTATGTGAATGGAGTATTTTTTAACTGTACTATAGTAACTATGCCAAATAATGCACTGTAAGGGGCTCTGCATAGGATTCCCACTAGTCTGTAACTTTTGGAGTGGAATTAATGAGTGTGAGTATGAAATCAGAAAAGGCCCAGTGCTTCCCACTGTTCCATGTCTACTGGAGGACCATGGGCTATTTGAAATTGGAATTCAGCAGTGGGGGAGTCCAGGATAACCTCTGTAATTAGACAGACTCAAATGGAACAAGCTGCAGGGCCTGAATTGCTTGAGGAGATGTGCAGGCCGTTTTCACATAGACCTAAGCCCACTCGTTAAGGAAAAGACTCATTAAATACAGTAGTGCAATATTAGTAATCAGTCAGAGGAAGAGCTCATTCAGTGACTTTCACTTCATACGGGGTTTCTTCTATGTTTTCAGGATAGCCTTTGGCAGAATTCAGCATACTGGAATAGTTATGAGATTTGTAGTCGTCCACTTACTCTAGAAGCAACATGCTTAATTTATGGTTATCATTGAGGAAAAAGCCAAGAAGTGACATAAAAATTCAAGTGTGATGACGTGCTGGATCAAGGTGTAGAATGCCTTTTAATCTCCCTCCACTTAAGTGTCTGAGAGCCCCACAGACAGGTCATATTATGAGAAGTGGGAATGGCTGGTGAAAATTCCCTGTTCGACCTTGTCTGAGGGGGATGACAGTATGTGTATGATTAGAGGGGGGAGGGGGGGACAATGACCTCTGTAGCTGAGACCTGACGCCAATGATGAACAACATGAAATTTTCACATCATCCAGTGCTTTGGTGCAACACCTATAGTGTTTTCCTCTTGCCACATCACTCGAGCAGGGAAGAAGTGGGACTTAGTGGAGACTCAGAGAAGAGGTATTGATTGTTTTCAACATTTTCCTCAGAGATACAAAAAGATGTCACAGTCGTGCACAACTGCCAGCTCCTGCCGATTCTGCCATCTTGTTTCTTGATGAATACAGGAGCGACTAGCACCAATATGGCAAGGTCCCACGTGTGCTACAAGGCTAGATTGTGTTATTGCTATAATTGTTGGAGGTGCTATGTGACAGCTCACACCAGAAGAGGCGCTGTGCTACAGCATACCTCCCACTTCCTGTTGTGTGTCCCCATTCTGCCCACCCTCCAGCTCTCTTCTCTCTTGGGTGACTAGAATCTCTTTTATTTCCTCACCCCTTCCTATAGATCTCTTCCTGTCCCCTTCTCATTGTCTCTTCTGCCAGACTGCTGCCACTCTGTTATCCCCACTACCCGGAAATATCTACCACTGTTTCTTTGACTCTTCCCTTTTATCTCATCTGTCCTTCATGGCACAGGTTTGTGACACTCTGCGCATAAACCGTATAAATGTTATTTCTACCTCACTTCTGGAAGTTAACGTTTCAGTTCTGTAACAGTCACATAAAAACACATCCTTATATATTCAAAATGGAGCAGAAAGTCATTCCAAAGTAGAGTTTGATTCATTCAATTTTTGAATGTTCAATGAGTAAATAAAATGGAAAGTCTTTTCTTGCTTCTTCCCTACTTATTCCTTCCTGCTCCTATTCTGTTCTCCCTGTGTCCCTGCCTAGTTAAGGGGATGGTTGTCACGGTGACTCAAAGATGTGAGAACCATCTTGGCAGTAAGATACCCACTCCTGGTAGGGGCAGCTGGGCTCAGTTTGATGTCTGGTTCCTTCAACTGCATTGTGCTCTCTCTCTCTCTCTCTCCCTCTCTCCTGTGGTATGTTCTGTTTCTCTTGGAACATTCTCACCCTACAAGGACATCTGAACACACACACACACACACACACACAGAGGTTTGTAATTGTATATCTGTGGGGACTCTCCATTCATTTCTATGGGGAAAACTCTAATCCCAACATGACACCCTTAACCCCTACCCAGCCCTAACCTTAACCGTAAGTAGCCAAACAAGATACGAGACCTTTAGCATTTTTAGTCTTTTGATTGCATTCACCAATCTTTGTGAGGACTTGGAATCTGACCCGCACCGTGTCAAAATAACAGGTTTTTATTACACTGTGGGGAAAATTTGGTCCCCACAATGTAAAATAAACATAATCCCCACACACACACACATACATACACAGCAAGAGAGGGATCCAGCCACAACACTGAGCTCTTTGTGTTGCTGATGCAGCTTCATCACGACAAGTCAGGGGTGAGAGCATACACAATAACACTGGGAACAAGGGGACTGGAGAATAGAGTCTTACAGAGGGCTACAGGATAAACTGTATACCTGCAGTAGCAGTACTAAGGAGATGTCACCTGGAAAATTCTGTCAACTTCAGTTACAATGAAAAGTTGACGTTTTGAAGATACATGGTACACTGGTTACCACTGAGAACACATTCAAGATTTCACAGCATATCTTCACCAGAGACAGCATCAAACCAAGCAATAATGCCCCCCCCCCCCAAAAAAAAGAGGGACACCGCCGTACTTGGACATAGGCCCAGAATGGTACCCTGAATGAGGGATTGTGTCAGATGGCAGAACACTGCCAGCTATCCCTCCCAATCACACCACCACTGATATTATCCCCGAACAGCCCCACTGAACCCCAAAACAATAGCAATAAAAATTAATTTTCTGAAGTTCAGTGGAAAAACATATATGCATGACATATACGCATGCATACACACAGACAAACACACGGTTCCATGTCCTTTGAGGCTGTAATACATGTGTACATATTATTTCAATAAACTGTCAGTTCAGTGCTTGCCAAGTGGCACAAATTGTTGCAAGCTGTCCCGGAAGAGTTTTATTAATTGTAAGTTTGAAAAAAAAACCTTTTGTTTACTTTTGGAAGTGAAACTGGGGTTGCCCAGGCAACATGCTGAAGCCAAGCATTCTACAAATACAGTGTGGCTTTTGTTTGCTGTCCTGCTATTCATAAACTTTGAGGTGGCAAACTTTAGATGGGGGGATGGGGGGCAGGGTCTTCTGAAGCATTTGATTTACTTTGAATAAAATACATCCAGTTATCAAAAATAATTTTATGTATCTCAAAAGAAGAAAATGTAAGTTAAGACAGAACTGCGGTTTTTAAACACACATGCACAGTCAAGCAGAAAATTGCGTAAGTGCTGTTTCCTCTAGCTATTTTCTGTTCTCCCATGAACGGTTTGCTTGTCATGAACCCAGAGGGAATGACAAAAAAGGAAAGCACAGATGTAGAATAATTGGATTGGTTGCAGTGATTATTTGATAAGCATTACACTCTTCAATCCGATATGTCCCTCTGAATGGATGATGATCTGGGTCACATGAACATGGCCATCAGCACACAGATTCCCATCAAAATGATAACTGCAGTAATTTCCCCACAGTATATCAGGAAGTGCAGATTAATGAATATCCTTAAAATCAGGTGTCTTAAAGGGACACCTGAGCGTAAACATTTTCACGAACACTCTTCAGTCTTTCACTTGCAAGCTGGACACTTCATTTTTTATCGCAGTTTGCTGTTCTTTCATACATGCACAAAAACACACACACACATGCCTCACATAGGGTGTCACAGTCATGTGGACTGATATTACACACTCATAAAAGAAAACAGCACATATTCTGTTTCGCCACTTCCATGCACAGATGTATACAGCTATCCAAAATGCACAACCACAAACACAGCAACACACTGATACCAGTCTACTTTGAAATGCACTGAAGTGAAGAAAAATACACGACAGAACTTTCTCGCTAGCTATAAACACATTATAGACATGAATGTATCCTTATATGAAGCAGACAATAACCTGTTATAAATGCATTAGTGCTAATTTTGTTGGTAAAAACTAAGATGAAAAATACTTGTCAACATTTTTTTCTGTGACAAAAATGGAACAAAAACTAAATAAAAAGGCACCTTTAATGATAAAAACTAAGACAATGCTTTTAAAATCATTGCTGATGAAAAATAAACCAAACAAAACTGATACAAATAGACTACTGGACAATGAGCAATGTGAAGCTCTTTTCAGATCTTTGTATGCACACTGGATAACACTAGTTTGGGTACCATCAGGAAATCACGTCAGGCAGAATCCTTATCCACTTCACTCTGTTACATGATTCTCATTCTGTTATGTGTGTCTTACCTCGTTCCTACCCTTGTGTGATTCACTCCAGCTGCCTTTAGTTTTCCTCCCTTGTTAGTCCTTGTATAAAAGTGCTCTCCAGTCCATGTCCTTAAAGATTATGTTCAAACCTAATGGCATGCTATAATGTCAGCTCTACAGATGTTTCCTTCAGGAATCTAGGGTGAATAGATGCAGAGTAATCTCTGTGTGTGTGTGTGCGTGTGTGTGTGTACATACATGTGTAGACTATAGCTAAACCTGTTAGTTTAACTTGACAGCATGTACTGTAGATTTAGTTGACTAAATGCATTATGAAGGTATGTACACAAAAAGAGCTTCATAGAATGTGTTACCAAGTATACACATAATTAATTTATATAATTATTATTAAAAACACACTACATGTACAGTGTACAATCTGTTAGCATTACTCTGTAAAACAGTTTAATTGAAATTTGTACATTTAATACAGACCAACAGCACCCGCACATGTATGTATCTGCATGCTGACTTATGGGAACTTGACCGGGGCACCTTGCATTCGCTAGGCCTCTTGCTGCAGTTGAGAACCCCGCAGAGATAAATCTACACATTAAACACCACCTGCTCCTGCTACATAAAACAGGCCTGCGTCACGACCTCCCCGCATGAAGCAGGCAGGTGAGCAGCAAGACAGACGAATGCTCTAACCTCAGTTTTTACATTCAGATGCTGCTCCTTTCTCAGTGTGCTTTTCATAAAAACACAGAACTGCCTCTAGTTAAACTAGCTCTCTACAGCATTGTGAATTACATGTTGTACATGTAACTCTGTATGTTGAAACACCAAAACAATAGTAGTGGAAAACAAAACAATATTATAGATGCATTTCTAACTGGTCTGATGCACCATAATTGCAGACAGACTTCTTGAACACTGTTCCTTATTGCAAGCTTCTTGATAAAATCAACTTTGACCTTTGTTAAATCACAGATTGAAAATAAAACTAGTTTTAGCACAAAGTTTCACACATCATGTTCCAAAAGAAGAGAATGAACAATATGTTGCTTTTTTTAATCAATACTTGCATGCATCTATGTCATCTATCTACAATCTACATATGTTTGCTTAGTAAACAGCATCATTCAGAATGAGGCACAACACACTCTTCAAGAACCTACATAATTTTCTCCATGTATGCAGTTTTTTTCTTCAATTATTGACATAATACTAAAACTTCTGAAGTTCAGCCTCCCTTGCTTCAATCATTATTTCACTTTCAGTACATTTACAGGCTAAATAACTGACATAATGAAAAATAGAGTAAAGGCAAAGGAATCTGTGGCTGTAAGGCAGGTTGTTTTTTTCTAGTCCCACATATCTCACGGTGCATGTAAATAATGCCCTTTTGAAGAAAAATTTTAAGAGACTTTTCTGATGCATCTGAAAAAGGATTCACAAGAGATTCCACTAATTAAGATCAAATCTTTTAATGCATGATTTATGAACAACAGTCGATGGGCATACACACTGTCTGCTGGGAAACTGCATAAAATTCAAAAGGTATGGGAAATGAAGAAAAGCCTCCATCAAAACAGAATGTGCCCAAAGACTAGATTTAAATCCATTGAAACAAGAAGAGTGTAAGAGGCAAGTGGTGCTTTGATTGGGGCATCAGATATGGACAGATTAACTTTGATTTATTCAAGCTGTCAGAAATTGCAGAGATGCAATCCTGTCAAAAGGACTGTTGACACATCCTTCGAGGAGATTTGGAAAACTACTGGTGCAAACACCTGATGTTTTATGGTGAGGTATACTCTCCAAATAACCACGCGAAATGAAGAACATGACACCAAAACTCACAGAAGTCGCAATATGAAAATAAATATATCCTGAAAATTAATGTTTTATAAAATTACTATTAGTAAAATTATTATTATTAGACACTTTGCAATTGGCTGGAACTGCTGAACAGAAACAAGAGAAAATGGGGTAATTGACATAGAATCTGTCAAAAAATTGCTTTAAATTTCTCTTTTGAAAGGCAGAACAGAGTCTTTCAACATGGAAGTTAAAAGAAAAAGAAATTGTGTATTATAACTTTAAAAAAAGACTAATTGTGAGGTCAATATTCCAGAGAAAATTAGTTTTGACCTTGACTGTAACCTTTTGCAATTTTGAAATGAGAATGTGAGAGGAAATGCTAAGAATAGTTGTTTCTTGTCATGATGTTGTTTCCAGTTGTGAAGGCGGTTATTAATTTTATTTCTTTATGATTCACAATCTGCTCTTCTGAAATATGCCATATGCTCAATGCAATTCAAGGATGACGAGTGTCAGAATCAGTACAATAAAAATGGCCTAAATGAGCCTGATTTACCGCCTGTGCCTTCTAGGGGCCTGGGCTGCTCCTCACTCATGATAAAATCCCCCAGCCTTCGCAAATAACATCCTACCAGCCGAAGGACCTCCAAACTCCCCATTCTCAATCAATCCAGTGTTAGCCAGATAAAAAAAGATGTGTGCGGCTAGAGCATAGAGAAAAAATTGATAACAAACAAGCAATGGAGTACATATTTATTAGGAGAAGAGGGAATGGAATCAATATCACAGCCTCAAATCAGTTTGTTTTAATCATGAACAAACATATTGACTTAATGCATTATGGCCTGTTTTATCTATCACTAATAAAAATTCATTGAGACAAGGCGCATATTTGGAAGGATTTAAAGCAAAGGAGGAAATGCTCTCTCTTCTGCCTACTTTCCTTTTTTTTACCTTTCATAATTCCAAGTTCACACCCGAAGGACATCCATGTGTGTCAGAAACCTCAAATATAAACAAATGCAGGTATTTTTTATTCATTTCACTCCTGTCTATTTGCTACCGACTCTCACCACTTTTGTTTCGGCTCATCTTCATAGATCTTTGTTCCTATATGAAATCACACTAGATGAAATGTGATAAAAGGAGCTTTGTGAAATTCACAAGGTAAGAATGGGAAGGTGAGACAGCAAGGGCAGCTTTGGGAAGTTTTAATAAACCCTCTAATTTGATGACATTCTCTATGAGAATAGAAGTCTTGCCCTGAGTATTGCACCGTAGCACTGACCTTGTAAAGATGCTGTCGCTGCTCCACTGACATCATAAGCTCATGGCTGTCCATCACTGTGGATTCCATGTCTGTCAGCCAATCCCAGAGGTCCTGGTACTCCAATTCAAAGTCTGAAAGGCTGCAGAATAAAAAAATGTGAAAAAACAAACACTATAGTATATTACACAGGAAACAATGCTTATACATCTACTATTCACCATCTTGATGAACTATATTCATCATAAAACAAAGGACCAAAAGATATATTGTTGATTCCCATTAGAATTTTGTAAGGCAGTATTTTTGTCTCACTTCATACAGACAAAAAGTAACAGATGATTTATGCATTGCGGTCATGCCTTTCTTTTTGCCGCATCCAGTACACTGACATTGCAGACTTCGAACAGCTGGATTAGACAGTGCATTTATTCGGGCCAAAAATAAAACACGAAATAAATTCAATGCTTAAACATTTTCCACAGATAACTTGAGTAGCATTGTGGCCTCATGCCTATGAGGTTGTGGATTTTTTCCCCACCTTTGCCCTGTGTAGAATTTGCATGTTTACCTGAGTTTCTGTGGGTTTCCCTAGGGTGTAGCTGCATGTGTATCTCTAAAACACCCTGGTTGTGTGTATGTGTGCCTCATAGTGCAGTCATGCAGACTGTGCCCTGCCTCATGGCCAGTACTTCCTGGGATGAGCTCCAGGCTAATGGCGACCCTCCACTAGTTAAACAGCTATGGATAGTGTCACAAGATGTAAGATGGACTCAAAGGTAGGCATTTGGCAAACACAAAGTGGTTTATTGAACTAAATGGGAGTAAGGAGCCAAACAAAATCAAGAAGGGTGAAAACACGAAGGCTGGTATGGGGACGGACACAGGGAGACAGGAGGAGAGGCGTCAATGACAGCACTGGGGCTGATGAGACAAACAGGTACTTAAATACAAAGGCAAATGAGGGGTAACAAGCAACACGCATGGCTCATCGGTGCCACGTTAGGGAGGAGACAAGAGGGTCAGATGGACATGACGGGAAGGCAATAACAGTACCCCCTCTGAGAAACATGGAGGACGAACAGGGGAGGGTACCAAGGGGATCAAACGCAAGGGCGGACACACAGGGCTAGAGTCAGATGGGACACCGGATGCGACAGGGCACAGCCAGACTGACAGGGTACATGGGACAAACACCACACAAGACCAGAGGGGCACACCGAACAGAATAGGATACACAGCACAACAATAGGCATGGAACAGGCAAGGGCCGGACCAGGAACCACAAGTACCCCAGGAAAGACCAACATTAAACAGAACCACAGACAAAACAGACCAAACATGGGAAGGAACCAGGGACCAGGGAGCAGGGACCAGAGACCAGAGAGATAAATGCCAGATATCAACAGGGACCAGGGAGCAGAAGAGACCGGGACAGAGGCAAAGTGAACATAGCACATCTGTTTGATACCATATGGACAAAACCCAGGACAAGACACATGACATGAAAAAGGGCATGAAACCGACAAAGGCAAATCCAGCGACAAAAGAGAGGACACTCAAAGACACATACAAGGACAGGAACACAAACAAGGTAAAGGAACTACAGGGACAGGGATGGAAACACAGGCCAGGACAAAACCAAGGGAGGACTGGGAAACAGGACCGGGACCAAGGCATGCCTGGAGCAAATGGGGAATGTTTGGGAAGTCTCCCAGACCCAGGGAAACTGGGCAATGACCCTAGGATGCAGGCCCTCTGAGGCCTGTTCAATGGTGAGGTGGTGTCTGTCCAGACGGCAGGACCTAAGTGCCTAGGAAGAACAGCGGGGCTGGAGGGTGCCATGAGAACTGCAGGGCAGGAGCAGGAGGGTACTGCAGGGTAGGAGCAGTAGAGCACAGAGAAATCTGCAGGGCAGGAGCAGGAGGGTGTTGTGGAAATTGCATGGCAGAAGCCGAAGGGTGCAGATGAAACTGCAGGGCAGAAGCCGGAGGGTGCCAAGGGAACTGCATGACAGGAGCAGGAGGGTGCAGAGGAAACTGCAGGGTAGGAGCAGGAGGGTACCACGGGAACTCCATGGCAGGAGCTGCGGGGGGGGAGGGAGGAACCTGCAGGGCAGTAGCAGAAGGGTGCCAAGGGAACTGCATGATAGGAGCAGGAAGGTGCAGAGGAAACTGCAGGGCAGGAGTAGGAGGGCACCAAGGGAATTGGAAGAGTTGTCCAGGCAGGCAACTTTGGACAAACGAGAGAGTATGACTCCATCTCCTCCTCCTGGGGATGGAGACTTAGCCAACCCCTCTTTGGGGCCTCAGCCAACACTGCTGACTACACTGGGATTGAGTCGGTGTAGACTTTGGGCTGAGACAGGGGCCCCATAGAGAGGGACATTGGGCAAGGCCTAGAGGATCCCATTCTAAATCCTCTGGTGGGGCATCTTCTGGGTCGACTGAACCAGGCCTGGCAGCGACCAGGCCTCCTAGGCAATGACAGGAGATGAGGCAGGAGCCGGCAGGATGGCAGGAGATGAGGAAGAAGACAACAGGATACCTGGAGGTAAAAGGAGCGCAGCTTGTACACCTGGAGGCAAGCAGGGTGCAGCCAGGACACCTGGAGGCAAGCAGGGTGCAGCCAGGACACCTGGAGGCAAGCAGGGTGCAGCCAGGACACCTGACATCATCGCTGGGGTTCTCTGTGGGACGGCAAGGCTGCAGCATGACCGGGCACAGGAGATGTGTGCCCTCTTGGGTGGCGAGCCAGGGACTCAAGTGGAGTAGCCTTCTTCGGACTGGGAGTCTGGAACGCAGGTGAGGTGGCCCTCTCTGGGCCAGGCACCTGGAAACAAGGGTGGAGTGGCCCTTTCTGGATGGGCTCTGAGGGCCCAGAAGAGGTGAGAATGGGCTGTGGGGGCACGGCACAGCAGAGGACAGGACAGGACAGGATGTGTGGGCACCTGTGTGCCAGACTCTGGAGGCTCAGGACAAGAGGTGGTCCCCCCAGGGCTTGGATCGGGAGCCCCGGGATGAGCAGTGGTCCCTCCTGGGGTCAGGCTCTGGAGACTTGGATGCGGCAGCAGCCCTTCCTTCACTAGGTTCTGGAGGCGCAGCAGCAGCTTTCCCTGAGCAGAGCTCTGAAGGCTGGTTTACCCTGGGCAGGGCTCTGTAGGTACAGTGGCAGCTTCTGCTGGGCAGGGCTCTGACTGCACCAAGTCAGGAGAGATGGACTCTGGCTGCATGGGGTCAGGCAAGATAGGAGACTTGGGCACAGCCAGCTTCTTCCGCTTCCTCCTGCTTCAGCCAGAGCCTGGAGCTGCAGCAAGCTACAGAGAGGCAGTGGACTGAGCTACAGGGAGCTGCAGAGGGCCCGCAGGCTATGGAGAGCCAATGGGCTGAGCTGCTTCATGCTGTGGATAGGTGGCGAGCAGAGTGGCTTCACACGGTGCACTAAGTGGCATCATACGGCAGACTGAATGGCCTCATGTTCGACTAGCCTCCAGTCAGTAAGCGCCAAACCTTCTCTGGCTCCTGGGGATCCATGTCCAGGGTGAGTTTTACTAGCGCCCTCCACACCTTCTGGAAAAAAGCCTTGGCCTTGGGAGTCCTCCAGACCATGGGATTACTCCTCCACTGCAGATGGGTATGCAGCAGGGAAAAGAAGTCCTCCACTTGAATGCAGGTTGGCTTCTGCAGCACTGCTAACCCCTTCGGTCCTTGAATCTAAGGCCCTCTGGGTATTCAGTCTGCTGGATGCAGGGAGGTGTGGAAGCCGGGGTGTAGGTATAAGCTGGAGGGGTTGTTTGGGAATCTGGTCATTCTGTCATGAGATATGACATGAAGGACTCAAAGGCAGGTGTTTGGCAAACAAAAAAGGGATTCATTGAATTGAATGGGAGCAGGGAAACTAATGAGACCGAGAGGGATCAAAAGAAGAAGGCTAGTACAGGAAGGATACGGGCAGACAGGAGGAGAGACGTCAATGACCAGACAAACAGATACTTAAATGCAAAGACTAACGAGGGATAACAAGCAACAGACGTAGCTCATCAGGGCCATGGTAGGAAGAAGACAGGAGGGTCAGGCAGACATGATGGGCAGGACATAACAGATAGATGTAGTGTCAAGATTAGTGTCAAGAAGAATTCTATCAAAATGTTATCTGTCACGTTTACTGGCTGAAATTTATTTCAGGCGGCATTTTTTACAGCATCTTAAAATGAGCAGTTTCATGTTACCTTGCCTCATGTGTGAATCACTGCCAGTAGTAGGCAGATTCAACTGTGAGTGAACATTGAAGTTCATGTAAAATACTCTTAGGCCGAGCTTTCAGGGGACATCAAGGGACTGAAAAGCAAGCAAATGATCCCCTTTTTAGAGCAAATGTCACAATAAAAAAATGTTTTTAAATATATAATACATAAGTTGACAGAGGCAGAATGATAACTGCATGCAAAGGATGTTTCACTGGGTTAAGAGAAATTCTGACAATTTTGACTGCGCCAGAATGTGACTCCCTGTTAGCATCAAAGGGTGAATTTTTCAGGAAAATTAATTCTAGCCATCGGTTCACCTTCCTTGTGATATTTTCTTTGAATACATAGAACATTGTATGGTGGCAAACAAAAACAAGTAAATATAATTTCTGAGTAGAATTCCCCTTGGCAGGGGGCAACATCTTTGAAACATTAGTGGCAAACTGATAAGATTTCATGGGAGTTCAGACATCAGCGTAGTTATGTCAGGTTATTGCCACTTCATGTTTTGTGCAAAATCCTTGGGAACAATAAAATTAGCAACATGGCAAGCAGAGGAAACAATGAATTAGATTAAATAACTATCTGAGATCAAAAATAACAGCATCCAGCTTCTTATTTCAATTCAGCGAAATGCCAAACTAAACTGAAGAATGGGATTTTATTTCAGGACCGTATATGTAATTTAAAAAAACACAGTCCAGTGTATTAGCCACTTTGTGGAAAGCATTGATCATACTAAACGGCAAGAAGAACATATGAATATTTTAGCTTGCTTGTAATCCATAAAACATTGATCAAAAAAATAAACTGAGAAGACATGAATATAAGAAACAACACAATATGTTAGCCTGAGAAAAATGTCACCCCTAGGCATTCAATGCTAGACCTCATTATAGAGCTGGATATACATTTGGTCAGCCAAAACGTACATTAAAATATCACCCAGCATCACATTTTTTCCTACAAATATCAGACTAAATGTTTGCTAAACAAACATTCTCAGAAAAAAAAAATTAATTAAAAATTATGTGAGACCCTTTCTAAAAATAGGTAAAAGGTAAAAGATACAATCACATTTCATTTATCCCTTACAATCCTGTCGCTTTTACTTCCCTAAGTAAAAGTGGTTAGTGGTTAGCAATGTTGCCTCACACCTCTGCGACCAGAGTCCAGAGTTGGAGTCTCTGCCATGACCCCATGTGAGTGGAGGTTGCATGGTCTCCCTGTGCCATCATGGGGTTTCCTGCGGGCTGATCGGAATTACCAAAAATGTGTGAGTGAATGGTGTGTGAGTATGCCCTGCGATGGGTTGGTGCCCCATCCTGGGTTGTTCCCTGCTTTGTGACCATAGCCTCTGGGATAGGCTCTGGACCCCCTGTGACCCTGAATAGGATAAGTGGTTACAGAAAATGGATGGATGGATTTTCCCAACTTCAGCTTAAATCCACTTGATATCAATCTTTCATCATCATAATCCTTCTTTATGAGTGATGTGAAAATACCCCTCCATGGTTTCTAATTCATTTTGAGCTCCAATTATAGGAGGCATCAAGTCCCACTGAAAAAAGGAAAGGTGGAAAGCTCTTTCCTACGCTAAGACTGTTTTACAGAAAGAGCCTTTTAATTTATGTTGCTAAAACCTCCTCCTAATGTGGGATTTAACATCTCCCTCAAGCATTTATTCTGTCTTGGAGAGATTTTTTTGCAGCTGGAATTTTGATTTTATCCCCTTGAATGGCAACTGTCCCATATTCATCAGCTTCAAGGCTGAGAGGTATGCAACCAAGCCGACAGGCTTGAGCGACTATGGCTAACCAGCAAGAACTGGGCTACGACTATAGCGTCCGACAGCTCCTCCCCAAAGACATACTTCCATGCAAGGGTAAGGGCCAAGGAGTCAAAACAATGAATCCTTGAACAGGCAATGATCATTAAAATTCAAAGAGGGATCATTATAGTTTTCCACAAAATAAATCATTAGAATGAGAAGCTTAAAAGAATTATAGCAATGTTTGACTCAAAGCCAAGTAAGGGAGTCAAGTCTACACTCGAGAATTAAAGTAGACTGGTGCATAGTGGAGATTTTGGCCTGGAGGGTAGAACATAACTTAATATAGAAAAATTACAATCTCATATGTATTCTCCAAATCAATTAATTAAAAAAAATACATGAAGATAATAAAATGCCAAAACCTATGGCATTTTAATCATACCTATTGCTTTCAGATGAATTAAACTTTGACATATAAACAAACTCCTTCCGCCTCTTCGTGTCAGCACAGTATAACTGGCTGTTGAGCTTCAAGGACATCTGGTCCAGTGCTGCCCTCTGAGCCTCGTCCTGGCACCACTGAACCTCTTTCTAAAAACAATGCAACACACAGGCAATAGCAGTTTCAGAACATTGCAGCACATTGTACAGTCTTTATATGACATTGTATACTAGAATCTATGGTGCAGCATAATATAATATATCCAGATTCTAACGGGTCTGGATGCTGTTCAGCCAAATGGCTATTTCAATATTAGTCTAAATACTAGAACTCGTGACCAT
>JAOYFF010000027.1:5964670-5983992 GCA_025773925.1 Cryptomyrus ogoouensis
GTTCTAGGTCAAACTGGTTTGTTCGACTTTCAAGAAATTCGAGTTCTAGTGAGTTCGAGAACTGAGGTACCACTGTACTTCAAAGAACCCCACATAATACCGGGAGTATTTGCCAACCAAACACACAGAGAATTTACATGTATGCAGTCTGTACGTTTCAATTTAATCATACTTCCCTGATTGCTTATACCATACAGATCACAGTCTGTGTGTGTATATGCTGCCTATACACAGTACTGGGCAAAAGCCTTAGGCAGTCAAAGAAAATTATGTTTTTGATGATGTTATGCCAAAAAGTTTGTCAGCTTAGCCAATCCAAAATGTCTTCAAAATCCCAGTGTTTGCAGCAACCAACTAACACACCCATATACTTTTTGACTTGCGTAGCAGATCACCTACTATGGCTAATCAATGCCTCATTGACTTTTTAAAACTAGTTTGTTTAATTATTTATTAATTCGTCAATCAGATCAATCAATTAATTGGTTAATTAATTGAGCTGGTGGTGAAACACATATATATGGAATGGCTGGGGTGCCCGAGAGAAAAGGTTTGGGTACTGAAGTTATGTTCTTCTAGCAATCTAGCAAGATACCAGTAACTTTTTTTTGTTCTGAATAAATATAAACTTACTACCCGGATAAATAGCCTTAAACATTTCCTTTAACTGCCTAAGACTTTTGGACAGTACTGTATATGATACGTATAATATGCAGTGTTACATGTGTTGATATATTCATGTATTTTAAAGTTTTTCGGTGACATTTATAATTTAAAACATAAAAATGTTTTAGTATGCCTGTCTAGAGACTTAGAGCACTGGGTGACACCCTCGCCGTAGGCCAGTGTGTGTTTTTTTCAGCCCGCTTACAGCGGCAAGAGGTAAAACATACAGTGCGGTGAGAGATTAGTAGCTTTGTGCCTGACCTTCCTCCTGCTACAATAGCCATCTTCTAATTAGGCAATGCATCTGATCATCATTAAGAGCAATAAGATAATGAATCACTCACTCTGCTCTTTGTTAATTTGCTGTAACCAAGCAGCTAATGGATGTCAGAGCTGACTGATCGCACTGATTGTGGTGATTTATAATTGCGAAGAAACTATTTAAAAGCGGCCAGTTTATTTGTGTCACCCTTACAAAAAGGTGCTGTTTATGGAACATGAGAAGGTGAACTCTTCATAGAATATGTGGATTTACATGATGAACAGGACATACATATAAACTCTATACACTACAAATTATACACGAATTCAATGACCCCAGAGCAGGTTTAAAACCATCCTACCAGCAACCTAAACCCTACTGAAGTGACATGAGCGGCTTCACCGTGGGAGTACAAACAGTGCCATGAATGAATGGAAAGCAAGCTTCTTCTAAAGTCAACCTGGAGTGTAATTACATAATGACATTTAACACGAGTGGCCCTCAATCCTGAATGAAGGTCTTTAAAATTCCACACAGAGCACAAGGTGAATAAAACAAATATCAGGCTGCACATTCACCACACCTATATGTGTGCTTTCTGTAATTATTCATGCAGCCTTGCCTACCTTAGTTTTCATTAAAGAAAGGCTTGATATTTACATCATGCATATCTAGTCGTGATCTGTCCTCTTGGAGGAAACGTCGTAGCCTAAAGTTTCGCTGCCGCTGTTTCCTATGCTAATAGGCGCGACTCCTTCCTCTGTTTGTTTATTTTGCTAAGCGCACACCGTGTTGCCGCTGGCCAGGAGATGGGGGTGGCGTGCGGCATGTTTACCTGGGGGCTGGCTGCTCCGATGCCCACCTCCTGCGAAGCCTGGCTAGCCAGCATCTGGGCTTTGATGCCATCCAGGGCACGCATGATCCAGCTGTGCTGCCGGCGAATCTGCCTCTGTAGCTGCTGCCACTGGTGTGCGATGGTCTGCAGCGTGTCCCTTAGGTCTGTATGGGGTGCCAAGGGGCACAGCCCGGAGGGATGGGGGCAGAAGTATTGGGGAGAAATGGGATGACATGAGCACATGGAGGCCACCTCCCTGTGCCACCTCAAGCTCTTGGTCAGATAATTGCAGAATTAATATTACCATATTCATTCATTTCTTACAAAAAGTAAGGACCATAGATCAATAGTTCAGTGACTATAGTTCCCTAGTTCTTAATAGTTCTCTCTACAGTGATCCACATTTGTTTACAGGTTTTATACCTGCATAATACATTGCTGCTGCTATTGTATGCAGATTGGGCTACTCGCATAAACATAAACATGGATAAAAGTTCTCTTCTTAGGTGCACTAAGTAGCCTTTTCTACAAGACTGACTGTCCAAGTGGCTGAGAGGTTGGAGCCAAAAGCAAAGGAGAGACTGTGTGAAAGTTGCAGACAAGCGGGCACTGGACAAAGGCATGACATGCGATTCAGGGACGCCAGGAGAAAGGAGTCCGGGTTTATTATTTCCCCCCTTCAGGATAAAGAGAACAGGGAGAAAGTGTGGGAAATGAACTACACATTCAAAAATATTTAGTTTTCTTTATTTTAGAAAACAACTTCTTCAGACAAAGAAGTAGAGTTGAACACTAAGCACATTGCTTGGTTACCTGGAGTCCAGATGCTCACTGAAACTATGAAACCAGAGAAAATCTCCACAAAAAAACAGTGAAGCTCAGAAACACTGCCCTCTAGTGGATGGGTGGACTACTTACAATATCTGACAATATATCAACTTTTACTTATTTTAATGAAAACAATAAAATTAGCTTTGTGCCTTGTTGTAATTTATGTGTGCTATTAGTTATGCTTTTTAGTGGTTAGCACTGTTGCCTTCACACCTCCAGGGCCAGGTTTCTGTATGTGTGGAGTTTGTATTTTCTCCCTTTGTCATCATGGGGTTACCTCTGGGTATTCCAGTTTCTTCCCACAGTCTAAAAACGTGCTGAGGCTAATTGAAATGACCAAATTGCCCATAAGTGTGCGTGTGTGAGTGAATGGTGTGTGAGAGTGTCCTGAGATGAGCTGGCGCCCCATCCTGGGCTGTTCCCTTCCTTGCACCTATAGCCTCTGGGATAGCCTCCGAACCCCCCGCAACCCTGAATAGGACAAGGTTCTTCAGAAAATGGATGGATGTGTTGTAATACAAGGGAATGTTGTGGTTTAATACAAGACATTTTTTACTATTCATTATTTAGTTACTATACATAACTGGTTGGAAAAACTGAGGGATCTTCATTATTATTATGATATAAATACAGTCTATCTGTGATTTAGAGCTAGATCTACAATCAGATACTGGATTCTAAGGCTAAAACCAAGTTTAACTGATTGTCTGATTGTTGAATGTGGCTTTAAAAACCAGAATCCTGCTTGGTGTGAAAAAGTGCCTGTGTGCCCCTTTGATGTCTTTTTTCATCCCTCTGCTGTGGTAAGGGTTACGTTTTCCTGTCTTGTGGGTGGAACCTGGCTCTCACCCTCATCCTTTCTCGCCTAGTTTGATCCTCTATGCAAAAACCTAGGCAATTTGAAATGATCCTGTGCCGCCAGAGCACACTGTGCAACACTAATCCTCATTTCCGTTACAAGTCATTTTCTACTCCACCAGCAATACCGGCGCAAAGATCATTCCCCAAATCCTATTCCTTCAGAGTAATTAAAAAGCATAAATTAAGATAAATGAAAAAGAGGTGAAATTTAAAATGTGACCCTGCTTTTATAGTTTGCGTGGATTACACTCCGTATTGTCTATCTGCTGTCAAACAATGCGAGTTCCTGCTTCTACCTGCAGAATTATTACTGATCTGCTGAGTTGCTAGGAAACCAGGTATTACTGGTTTTACGGGATGTTGGAGAGAGATTTGCAATTAATAATTGTGGTGTCCAATACAAACTAACTGAAGGTGCTGGAAGCCAGAGCAGATTAAAGAGAAAGACAAAGAGGGATGGGGGGAGGAAGGGGGTGTGAGACAAAAAAGGGGGGGGGGTGACAAGGTGGCTGGATGCTAGCAAATCACAGCGGGACTCAGTTGCTTGAGCTTTCAGACAGACTCTGCTCCTGGGGGCCATCTGCATTTTTAATGGTCGGCAGCTTAACAACCAGCCAGGAGACACCTTGCCAAGCGGGAGGCTGGCTTAGCAGATTTGTCCATTTGCAGAGTGCTCCACTGCCTGCTTGAGGTGAACAGTGTCGGAGTGGGAGGGGTGTCTGGGAGATGCCCTGTGACTCCCAAGCCACTGTTCTTAATGCTGCTTGCCTGATATACTCTGTCCCAGCAGCTTCCTTCAGCCATCACCTGGCGCACAGCCTGCTGCCTTTTTACAGACCTCATTCACTGCAGAAAGTCATTTGTACAGTATATGGAAAGCCCTCTATCCCTTGCTCGCTGAAAGATTTATAAATGCTGAAGGTCAGTATGTTAATGTAGACATTAATAATGAATGTGCAGGGTTTCTAGCACGCTACCTGATTTGTGGGAGATGATGACTTCCAGCAGCTGCTTGCCTTCCTCCAGCACGCCATCTTTCAGGGAGCAGTGGCTGTCGACGTTCAGCTTGAAGCTCTGTGCCAGGAGAAAGGACATGTGCCATAACGACTGAAGCTGGCAGGATGCCCCCATGCACTCACAACACTTGTAACTTCCAAAATGCAACCTCAACACAACCAGCCTCTCACCTCTCCTGAAACACAAGGTCTTCCCAAGCCTACACTAGTTCTGTTCTACCCTGCAGTTGTTCTCACAGCCCCTATCACTATTTGGTTCAATGTGGCAATGGTCCAATCTAAAGAGAAAATGCAGGGCATCAACCATGAGAAGGTCATCTGCAGAGAAGATCATTAGCTGCAACCTCCTCCTAATCCAGGAACTATATGCATCCAGGATGAGGAAGTGAACTGAGAAGATCACTGCTGAGCCCATTCATGCTGGCCATGAGAAGATCATTACAGATCCCTTTCATGCTGGCTATGAGCTGAAAAGATCATTGTTGATCCCTTTCATGCTGACCATGTGTTGAGAAGACCATTGCCGATCCCTTTCACACTGATATTAAACTGAGAAGATCATTGTAGATCCGTTTCATGCTGGCTGTGGGCTATGAAGACTATTGATGATCCCTTTTATGCCGGCACCGAGCTGAGATAATCGTAAATCCCTTTCATGCTGTCCATGACCTGAGACGATCATTACTGATCCCTTTCATGCTGGCATTGAGCTGAGAAAATCATTGAAGATCTCTTTCATGCTGGCCATGAGCTGAGAATATAACAGATCCCTTTCATGACAGCCACAAGCAGTACCAAACACTCTCTTCTGAATGTTATAGATTCATAAAAGTGAACTCTATTCACCACTTAAACAGCTTTTTTCCAAAGGCAATATCCCATATTAATCAGAAATGATACATGCAGTAACTAAATTGCAGTGCAATGATTGTATACTTTTGTATACTGTACAGCCTATTTTGTTCCTCTTGTACCATGATGTGTATTGTGTGTACATTGTGTATATCACGTAGCCTGTATCCTGTATATCTTGTGTAGTGTTTTTAGGTGAAGTTCTGTGTGGTGTTTATTATATGGTAGGTGTACTCAGTGTGACCAATTCACCATAACAAACTCTTCGGCCTCTTTGTCTCCCTGGCAGTGACAGATCTAGAGAATTTTATATGGGGTGGCAAAGGGGTGGCAAGAGGTGTTGACAGGGTGGCATGGAGGGTGATATGTGGGACTTCTCATATAGAAATACAATTGTACTTCTATAGGCAAACGTACTCAACAAAAGATCCACAAATACATTTTTACAACATTTATTTTGACATAATGTTACAGTTTTCCTCTATTGCTTTGGAGCATTTCATACATGACAATTAACATTTGCAAAACAACAAGTGTAACCCCTGCACCATAATGTCACTTCTGCACAGCAGGACATAATTTCTCATTGCTTTACACAAATTTCTACGTATTTTAGTACATACATGCAAATGGTTTTGTACAGTTGACATCATTTTGCACAATTTTCAGTTGCTTTAATCTAATTGGCCAAAATAGATTATGTAGTTTCCCACTATAATAATTTTACACCCAAAACAATATATGTATGTGATCATCGTGTTAACCACCCCATGCAAAACAGTTAACCAAGCTTTCAAAGTGATTTAAAAATATATTCTATAAATAGTGATACGCCATCGTTCTATTTTTGGTTCCCACAGTACATGATTTTGTTGTTTTTTTGTTCCTGTATTGATATTTTATTGGCTTTTACTATGTGACATTTTGGTTTGTTATTGTACTATTTTGAGATCTGAAGAAGTTACATGTGCATGTCAGTGCCTTCTATTTACATACTGCAACGTAGAACCTTGCAATGATTTTCTGCTGTGCCGAAGTGACATTCAAATGTGGGCATTACACTTGTTATTTTGCAAATGTTAATTGTCATTTGAGAACTGCTCCAAAGCAATTAAGAATAACTGTAAGTATCAGTTTGCTAAAGAAAAATGATCTGTCAGTGACGATGAGAAAGTGGGAATCCATTCATTCAGCATTTTGACTCTCATGGTCAAAACGATGCTAACTGTACTTTTCATTTTGGTGGTGCTGACTAATTCATTGGTGGAATTATTTGCTTTTGAGACATGAGTTCATTTTTTTGTGTAAGTTACAGGCTTTTGCAGCTGAGCCATTGTGTTGATATATATGCCTGAACTGTATTGAGAAATGCTCTTATAGTCTTGAGAACGTTCGGTATGTTTCATGAAATGTGTCAAAGCAATCAAGAAAAACTGTAATACACACTTCCCCAAGTTTATCTTAAAAATTGTCAATAGGAACATGCAAAAAAAAGGGTGTAGCTACCATAGGCTCTGCACTACGAAACTGGACATGTCTGACCACATTTTTTTAAGACAGCTTAAGGCTGTGGTTGTTGTGCTGTGCAGCAGAATGTTTCACAAACATATCCAAATTTAGTGCTTTTCCACTCTGGTTCTGAGAACAGCTAGATTCCTCAGATGGTCATCTGCCATGGTTGTATGGCACAGCTGAAAAGCTGTGCTCACACTCTACAGTGCCCACTGGCAAACCACTGCTCAAACATTATGGATCCAAACATGCCCGTGTTTTGCACCTCTTTTTGTCTTTACTAAAACGAAAGCTAGCTCATTAAATCTAATTGAATCTAAATCAGGTCTTTGAACTCAGTTTAGCCAGTGACTGTAGCCTACTTTTGGATACCATTATGGTAACGGACTCTAATTGTTGAATTTCCATTAGCACACAAGCCATATATTTCTAATTTAGCATACATTACATTCATTACTAATTTAAATTTCACTTTTCCACAATTCATGGGTTTGGTAAACTTCAAACAGTGAGGCTGGGACTTCCCCTTAAGACACAGCATAGTGGCTCCTCTCCTCCACACCTGCATGCAGGCAGACTCGCGCTGTCAGCTCCACATGCCATGCATATTGTAGTGCAGTGCTGCTACCTAAGATTGCATTTACAGTTAAGAATTCTTTCCATGTCTTGATTTTTTCAGCAATTTAAGCAGCAAGACATATTGGGGGGGGGGGGGGGGCAGCTGCCCCTCTTGCCCCCCCCATAGATCCGCCCCTGCTTCCTGGTGAGTAAAATATGATTCTGGCTCTGATTGTGATTCTGATCCGGTGTCACAATGGGCAGCAGTGCTGCCTCAGACCTCTTGCCCCATTGTGTTTGGGTGAAGTTTGCATGGCCTCATGGGCTAAGTTCCTGCCCTTAGGTTCAATGGTGCCTCTAAATTGCTTGTTGTGTGTGTCTTGTGATGGACTGCAATTCTGTTGGAGCTGTACTCCAGCCTTGTGCCCTGTGATGGACTGGCATCCCGTCCAGGCTGTACGCCAGCCTTGTGCCCTGTGATTGACTGGCATCCTGTTCAGGCTGTACCCCAGCCCTGTGCCCTGTGATGGACTGGCATCCTGTTCAGGCTGTACCCCAGCCGTGTCCCCTGTGATGGACTAACATCCTGTTCAGGCTGTACCCCAGCCCTGTGCCCTGTGATCGACTGGCATCCTGTTCAGGCTGTACCCCAGCCCTATGCCCTGTGATCGACTGGCATCCTGTTCAGGTTGTACCCCAGCCGTGTGCCCTGTGATGGACTGGCATCATGTCCAGGCTGTACCCCAGCCCTGTGCCCTCTGACAGACTGGCATACTGTTCTGTGCTGACTGGCATGGGCTCCAGGACCCTCAGTCAACAGGTTACATGGTTTGAAGATAGATGAATAAAAACTCATCATGTTGTAGTTAAAGAACAGAGAACAGAATTTTCAATCTGGTTAGCTTCACCAGTCCATTTATGTATTTCTATCATTTATCAACTGCATAATTGCTGGCCCTTTTGTAATTTTTAAATATATTTATATTTTCAAGACATTATATATAATTAGACGGCTGGTTATCGTAACAATAAAACTTGTGAGCATGTGGGAGACATCACAGCTAGCCTCTCCATGCCATGATCTTGACTCGCCATTTCTTCTCACAAGAGACTATAAAGCATCCTACAAACTCTTCCAAGGGAATTCTTTCTCCCCTTTGCCAGTTCATCTCACAACTCGCCAGACACCTGTACTGAATATTCCCCCAAGCAAGCTGCACCGTTTACAGTGACATGTGATGTGTATCATGCCATAGCTGATATGACCCCAAACACACATCTCCCTTCTCCTGCTAGGTTTTGCCTCACATTTAATTGCTGCTGCTATTATAACTTTCATGTTGATTGGATTTGGTAACATAGACCAGGCTTTCACAGGCACACCTGTACACTGGCCTGAGTGCAGAGAGCAGTATTCCAGATCTGCAAGGATGGGAACCGGGCTGTGCTTCTGACGATGCAGAAGGCAAGAGGGGGAAGGAAAGATTTCCTGAGAGAAATGGGCGGAGAGGTGCCTGCAGCCATCTTCGCCTTGGATTGCAGACTCCTCAGATCTCAGCCGGCCTGCTTAGTGCGATTACGGTGGGTTCTGATCGGAGCAGCTGGCTGAAGGTGGGTGGAGGGAGCTGCAGTTCGCAGTAACTGCCCTGGACTGCTCTCTATGTGCACACAGTGCATGCAGCAGACAGCAGGATACATTGCGGGGAGAATGTGCTCCTAATGGCTGCTCCACAGTGACTTCAAATACACAGATTCAAAGGCAGGGGGTCTTCTATAGGCTGAAACATAATCAGTAATTCCCCAGATCAATACTGACCTAAAGACAGTGACCAGCTTCCAGATACACATCCAAGGTAGCTTCTATTGATGTACCAAGATCATTTATCCAAGATCAAGATCAATTACCCTCTTCTAAATGTCAGTTAACAGTCAGTTACCGACCTCTACACCTCAGCCGCTCCCAAATGCTGATCTCCTGACTTTTCTGCATCCTGATGCACAGCCAGCTGCCTGCTTGTAAATGCTGATGCACATCTCCTTATCATAGAAACAGTGAATACATCCCATCATACAAATACGCCTGACACGCTGGTGTTAACGGGGCGTGAGGCCTCTCCAGGGATGCCAGGCCCTGTGCTCCACCAGCACAATGGCAGACAGGCGATCTCAGTGGATTTAAAGGGGACAGACAGGTTATCGCCCACCAGACATCAACAGATGCTTGTTGAACCTGCTGGAGCAGAAGCACCAGCTCTGGCAAGAGACGTAATCCCCGAATCACAGAGAGAAGGGACCTCCTGGATGAGAAATGAATGCCTTCATGGACGGAGGCGTGCAGAGACGGCCACACGGCAGGGTGACTAGGTCTGCCATGAATGGCAGGCTACATGGCAGCATGATTGCGATATGGACAGCTGGAGGCGTGGCTCCATGTCTCATTATAGGCACAGAGGTGGAGTGGGATGGCCTGCGCTGAGTGCTCTCTCTGCTGAATATGCCGATTTCCTGTGGGCACCTTGGAGAGGTGGGTGCACGGAATTCCCTCAGCAAAGGGCAGATCAGGTTGCTGAGTCCAAAATTTAGGATCTATTCCATCAAAGCTACTGGTTTTATTCATAAAATCTTATTTTAAATTTCAGTTTTTTTGTAGTGCAAGAAAAAAATTTAAAAGATTTTTTTCTTCTTATACTGTAAGAGTAAATTAAGAGAAATAAATATATTACACAAAAATAATACCTCTTTTTAAAGCCTTAAGAAAAATTATGAAAGAAGATAAACTGACTTCATTCAGGTTTTAAATGTCCTTTCAAATATAAAAAATGTGTCCTGAATTTTGAGGACCTTGGTGCAAAAAAATCAAAATAGAAGAACTGGGAAAAAAATATGATGTCTGACTTTATTTCATTTGTGTCTGGATGTAAAAGGTTTTTAAATTTAATGCGTGTGACCAAAAACAAGTGTTAACTTTAAGACGGCTTTTAAGGTCACTTTTCCCCACTGTATCTCTACGGCTGTATCATCAGTTGTGGCATTTGGGCCAGAAGGTCTTACGGTCATATACAGGACAGTTTTATATTCTTTCTCAGCTCCAGCTGCTCATTTACAGCTGCCCTGCGTGCAGTAGTCCAGGCTGTTCATTTTCCGCCAGTACGGAGTGCTCTCGTTAATGTGATTCAAAGGCCTGCATCCGCCATCGGCTTCAATCAATAGCCGTTTCATTTCGCACCATCTCTCAATGCCTTATAAAGAGCAGCCACGCTTGCAGACCTCTCGTTACCGGCCTCCCTCGGGTGCCGGAACATTCCACGATCCTTCGCCCCCGCGCACCAGCTGGACTCCAAATCAAAACATTAAATTGTGTACACCTCGTGTTTGCGGCCTGACAACTGTGGGAATATGAGGAAAAACAAGTGCTTTTCACATTTTTTCCCCTCAGTCCATACATGCTTGTGATGCAAAAGCACAAATATAACACCCACTCTCCAGGCTGGACATTAAAGAGTAGCTTTTAGGGGAGTAGCAGACCTATCATAGCTCACACAGCCAAGCACACACATTCACTCAATCCAGCTTCTGTGAGTGCTGGAGACTCAGGATAGCAAAGTATGTAAAAAAGAATGATGTGCATATATGAGAGTGTATCCAATCTTCGTGTGGACTGTCAATTCTTTTCTATGGGCAAATCCCTAATCCCCACAATGGCAACCTTTACCGCTACCCAGCCCTAACCTTAACCACAAGTAACCAAACAAAATACAAGACTTTTTTACTTTTTTGATTACATTCACAGATTTATATAAAACTAAGGTTATCCAGGGGACCTGAAAAATGCCCCCAAAAGTAAAGAAGTTTTAGGTTTTACCACACTTTGGGACATTTTGATCCCCAAATGTGATCTATGCAAGCCCACACACACACACACACACACACACAGAATTTTGTATTTTCTGCACATACAGTGGAAAGCGGACGACTCACCAGGTGTGTTTCCAGGTAGAGCTTGAGGCTGGTGGTATCAGCTTTGGGGGGTAGCCAGTTCTCGGTTGTCTCTAGGGCCTCTCGTAGCCACTTGATGAACTCATCCAGTTTGCTAACAAAGCCCTGTAATAACAGATTTCAGGAAGAGATATTTCAGCTTTTGTGATTCATGCAGCCTATTGAAATTTCTACACGACTGCAGTGGAATTTAATTCCAAAAAATTTGGACATATGGACTAAACTTCATACAGCTGCTGATAAAATACAAGATTTTCTTTTCCAGCCAGACCAACACTTGCAATTTATGCAGACAAATTCAATTGTTTGAAAATCCCATTTGAAACCACCAGATATTACATTGGAATTTTACAAGAAACTGTTAAATTTCCATTAAGGAAAATAATCAAGTAGTCAAGTTGGAAGCAAATTAAACTTTCACTTGATGTAGCACCTGCACCTTATAGAGAAAGAAAACTAAAATTAATGTACTTCAATATAAGCCATATATCGTTCAAAGAACAATTCCCACCTGCTTCTAGTCGTTATTAACTGGTTTAATATGATGTCGTTGTGGCGTGTTTCTAGTGCCATCTGCTGGCCAGAAATAAAGTTTTTGTTAATTCATTGATCAAAGTCAGTGTTTGACTATATTCTATTTTTATGTTTTATGCTTGAGTTTAGTTGGTGTTTTGTGTTGTTTTAAATTATATTTTGTAATCAAAGCAAAGTAAAAGATCCATTGGACATTTAGCCAGCAATGTGACCCACTCCAGATCTATGGACATTTTATGGAAGCCTATGAAATGCTTAATACTGCACACCCAAAATGTACCATCTGGCCTACCAACTAAAATAAACATGACATAATGCAGCTGACAGTGTTCTGAATGCAGGTGTTACAGAGGAAAACACTGTCCAACATATAGTAAAAGTGAACTTATGATAAGTGAGAGACACCTGGTTTTTTGGGGCCTTGTCAGCAGACGCATGTCAATTGCTTAACAAGACAAAACCAAAAGATGAAGAATCATGAAAATAAATATCACTTCCAGATATTGGAAGACTGCAAGATCTACGAGTTTTTGTAGACATTGGAAGATTCCACTAAAAGTCAGTGGTTAGATTACTATCACAAAAAGCATGTGGTAATGTGATGCAGAGACTGGGGTGGTGGGAGTCTACTGGTTGGTAAGAGTAATGTGATACAGTGAAGAATTAAAGAAAACCTCCCTCTCTCTCTGTCTCTCTCTCGCTTTCCAGAAGCAGAAGAAAAGAGAAAGAGAGAAAGCTCATCACGTCACACATGACTAGGCCTTCGAGGTGCCTCTGGTGGAACCTTCAGCTGCCAGCTGTCTGTTGCCATGAGGATGAAGTCATCTCTGGAGGCCCACATGCTAATGCAATCAATCACACCAGAGTGTGACACGTATCATCTCAGGGTAGCGTGCCTCACTGGTTCAGCCTGCTCTACTGCTCTACCCAGTAATACTTGTCCTCCAAACTGGGAAGGGGACTGCACAAAAAGGTTGCATATTATCGATCTTACTCTTAAAGCCTTGTTTTCCATTCTTGGTTACAGTACTATTTAGCTGTCTGAATTTTAAAAGCATATCAGTGAGTGTAGAAAATGGTTGGATGGATGGATGGATGGATGGATGCATGGATGAATATCAGCAATATACATTTTCCACAGCTGTAGTTTTAGCATTTATCTTATTTAATTAACTTACAATGAACATTGAGCATTTATGTCTGTAAATTAATAGGTTTTTCACATGTTCAGTCACACTTGTTTTAGAAAATTCTTGTACTAAATTTTATTTAGTATATTTCATTGCAGTATTCAAATTTGCTTCTATAAAAGTACTAAGGACTGAATTATATCATGCAACTCTATATTCTTCCAGCAGATGGCGCTACTTTTATTTAAGCACTTTTATTTATCAAGTTGACTGCTATTCAGTGTAACTGGTAGCGTTTAACGTTTAAAGTATGTTAATAAATGTTTTATGTGATATGGTTAATCCACTAAATCTATATAACTTTTTAACATTAAAGATGATCTTTTGCATACAGCAATTGGAACACTCACTGCTTTAAGTATATTATATATTTATTCAATTTATATACTTATTGTACTTACTACATTTGTGAAAAAGACAAGTGAAAGAAATTATTCATGGTACTAGAAAGAAAATATTTGACATTTGTTGAAATATCGAACAATGTCATATTTGTCTTACACTAATCGAACAATCTTTTGTTAAATGTGCATTATTTGCAAATATATTTGAACCTACAAATCTTTTTTCAAATATCCTTGATTGTCCTCAAACACTTCGAAATGGGTGGGGTGAGGTATAGCTCACTGGAAAATATTTTCACAATGGAATTCTGGAACGAGTTTCCTTTATTGCCACACGATGGCACTATAGTGTTTAAGTTCTCAGCCTCTCTAGCATACGAATAACATCAAGTACATTTGGTACTCAAAATGGCTCATCCTTAAGTTACATCAAAAACAATGTTTAGTGCCAGACAGAAATTTATCAAACACATAATAAATGTTGAAGTTGGAGATATCCCTGCAGGAAGCTTCTCAGTTTAAATAGTGTTAGCCAGTGATGTTTCTAAACTACAGAGATTTACTATTGAATAATTTGAAAATTTGATTATTTGAATTGTACTCAAGGGTGAATATTATGACAAACTGACAGTACCACTGAAATCAATGTAGGGCTGCTGTGATTAGTCGACGTAGTCAGTGACATCAATATTTTAAATTGCCGCATAGCTTTTTAAAATTTTAATAAAACTATCTTTATGATTTCTAAAAAGCTTCAATTCATTATAACAAATGAATTGAATGAACAAACGTCTGTTCATGTTTATTAGATTACCATTAGTACCTAGAACTCAATATCTTTTGTCTTTGTAGCTGCTAAATACTGGTCTTGGGCGGTATACCGAAAACCGTTTTTATTATTGTTATTATATGATTTTTTTCTTATATCGCAATACCGATTTAAATAGCCTACACAACATTCGGAAATTGGAGCAGCTGGAAACTGTTTAAGGGGGGACCTTTTTCACTGCTGCACTGCTAAAAAGGTACCACGGAAAATATAGCTGACGCTGGAGTTGAAAATAAGACACTGGGGTTGTCAAAAAATTGATTCTCAGACACTAATTGATATTAAAATTAATATCTGATTAGATACTCATTTTCACCATTATTGATACCAACAGTGCGATTTTTGCCTCATTCGCCACACTTCCCACAGCACCACTACAGCGCAGGCACGCGTGCACCCCACATGCACACACTCGCGCAGCCCCTCCCCTCCTCTCAATAGCCGCTGAATGCATTCGCGCAGGTTAACACACACATACCGAGTTGGCCGAACGTGGCATATGCTGCAGTTGAAGGCACTTCGCAAGCTGCCTTTGTAAAAAAAAAAAAAATGCAAAAGTGCTGTTTGGAAGTATTTTGCAGACGAGCATGGAAAGCCTAAGGATGTCGATAAGCCTCTATGCCAACAGTTGAGGTAAACGCCCAGTTATACTTAAAAAAAAATACCGTCATATACAGTGCAACTGATTGAACTTTGAAAAATAACGTGATATAAATTTTTGGTCATATCGCCCAGCTCTACTAAATACACTCATTATTAAAGGCATAATGTTGTCTGCCTGCTACAAATCTCTGCTGAATAAGTGTTTAGGCTAAAACCTGGTCTTATTCGACGTTGATTAACGGTGCCAGTGTGTGGGTTCATGTGCATTGAACTTGTTGGGACCATTGTTGTTATCGTAAACTGAAACGAAAACGGAGACTAAATAAAAGAAAATAATTCGTGAACTGAGATAAAAATTAAAACCATATTTACAAAAACAAACAAAACATGTCTAATCTGCAAAAAAGTACCGCTAGACCACCAACACCTTTTAAAACATCTTTTTACCTTGTTTAACCACAGTATCTCCTCTTTTCAAAGATGTGGCTGCTGATCTGTCCCTTCCTTCATCGCGACTTAAGTGATTATCGCTTGTGTTGCATATGGTGTGCTCCGCTAACCGAATATATCAAGCATTATAACTTTTGGGCATTACAAAACGCATCTCATAAATATTTTAGGCATAATACTAATCTGCTTATCGAATTGTGGTGAAAACAATGTTCATATAGTGCCGAAAAACTGGCATACGTTATCTAAAGACCTGCAATGGCAAACAGTTTGTTGTTATCAAAATATAATTAACTTAAATGGTCAAATTCTGGTGTGCATGTGTGAGTGAATGGTAACAGTGTGTGAGTGTGCCCTGCGATGGGCTGGCCCCCCGCCCAGGGTTGTTCCCTGCCTCGTGCCCATTGCTTCCGGGATAGGCTCCGGACCCCCCGCGACCCAATAGGATAAAGCGGGTTGGAAAATGAATGAATGAATGGTCAAATTGATTTTCAGGAGGAAAAATTAATTGACCAATTGATAAAATAGTCGATAGAGGAATCTATAGAAAAATAGTCATTAGTGGCAGCCCTACACCAATGTATTCTACTCTGTTTTTACAGTATTGTGTAGTCTATATATATTTTTATAAATTTACATCTCCCCATAAGCACTAAAGTAAGTATTCAAACTTGTATAACATTACCTCAATCTTGTTCCATATGTCTTTATAGTTTTCCTGATGCTGGATATCCACCAGTAGCTGTTTGATCAAGTCTTGGTGATGACGGCAGTGTTCTTCGACAGCAGGACTCCAAGCTGGCTTCTCTGTTCTTTTACATTCACCAGCATGCCAGTAAATCTCATCCTCTGACAGCAGGTCACTGAGGGGCCCTGACTCAATGCTCTCATCAAGAGAAGGTGCAATGTCACTGGAAGATGTAGGGGAGAAATGGCCAGAAGGGAAAGCCTTCTCATACCTGCGGCCAGCCTGGGGGGGTGTTGAACTTTCCCATTCTGAGTGCACATCTGACAGCTCCCAGTCATCCACATCCTGGATTTGCTCCTCTGTGGGTCTTTGGGGAAGAGCTTTGGCAACGGTCTCCAGCTTTAATGCAAGAATTTCTGTCTTCTTCAGCTGAGACGGCAGAGCCAGATACTCATCAGAGCCATACCATGACTCTTCCTTCAGAGGCCTGCCGGTAGTAGGTGGTCGTTTCTTCTCAGGGATAGCTGGGGAAGCTATTTTTTGGGTTGGATCACAGATGGTTAAAAGGCTAGCTGTATTGTCACAAGAGTCTGTATCTGGAGGGTTTTTATTGGGTGAATTATTATTTTGTGGGGTGTCAACTAGGCAATTTTTCTGGGGGTCAAGGCTGAGCTTGTGGGAAGCTGGATGCTCCAGGTCACTGGCCTCTCCAGACTCAGA
Organism: Cryptomyrus ogoouensis; assembly: GCA_025773925.1. NCBI lineage: Eukaryota > Metazoa > Chordata > Actinopteri > Osteoglossiformes > Mormyridae > Cryptomyrus > Cryptomyrus ogoouensis. Next base: position 5,981,418 of record JAOYFF010000027.1, read on the forward strand.
CGAGCTTCTCTGAAGAGCAGGATCGGAGCCAGAGACTTGCAAATTCTGAAGGCTGACCTGTCTACTTGGTTTCCAGTTCCTACTACTCATGGTCCTCAGGTTGTCACAGGAGTGTCTGACAGAATTAGGGTAGACGGTTGTGAGTTCCAGCCAGAACTTGGAGCGGTCTGGCTGACCCAGCAGTGATGGGGTGCTGCGACTCATGTCTGCCTGAAACTGAAGAGAAGAGGGGTGTGGTGCTCTCTTAAGGATGGTCTCCATGTCATCCCGGGACAGTCCTTCTGGGTACGTTGCCTTTTTTGGCAGGGATGGCTGAGTGGGGGACATCTCATTGCAATTGAAGCTGTCCTGTAGGTGTCTTTTGGAGAGTGTATTTTCACACTGGAGAGCATTGCGGTTCATTGTGGAAGAAGTGGGGATAGTGTCTGTTGGTTGGCTGGCTGAAGAGTTCTCACGCCTCAGCTGGGGGTCTATTGGACTCCCAATCACAGAGGACAGGTGTTCAGCTGTGACTGTTAGGAGGCCCACACTCTGGATTAGCTCAGGAAAGTCTGACTCCAATGACGGGAAGCGGTGGTGAGACTTCAGGCCCCGGATCTGGCACTCTGCTTCTTCAGCAGGGCTGTAGTCATCCAGCTCAAAGGCAGTGATGCCACAGTCCAGCGAGAAGTAATCTTGACTACACTTGATTGTCAGCTGGCCTGAGTCATCCACCTCTGTCAATGCATCCAGCCGCGCCTGGAGAAAGAGAAGTCCTGTGTTCATATTGTTTTGAGAATTACATACATGTCAAAGCAATGAATGTACATTTAACATGTAAGATAGTCTGCTACGTCTTTGCAATAGTGCACTATACAAGAGTAATATTGTAATATTTTGATCAGCCTTGTGTAGCTTAACTTTATAACATTTGCATTTGAAATTTCAAGAGAAGAATTTATTATAGTACAGATACAGTACCAGACAAAAGGTTGGGCAGACCTACCCATATATATATATATATATATATATATAGAGAGAGAGAGAGAGAGAGAGAGAGAGAGATAGATAGATAGATAGATATAGCACAAGCCCCTCCTGGGTGAGTAAGCGGCATGCAGCATATGAGTGGAAACACAGTCACTGCAAAGGAGTGCAGTGAGAGGAAGCCCTGCCTGGGAGGGGGACATCACAGCTGCTTAAAGGAACTGTGACAGATGCCATGAATGCACAGCCACGGGACACGCAGAAACGCTTTCAATGCATTTATATACTCTAACTGGATCTTATCATATTTTATCATGAATTTACAGTCAAATTCACTTTCTAGTATACTACACAATGTGGTGACATTTTAAAAATGTCTCTTAAACAGAAGCTCTTTGTGAGCAATTTATCATTATAACATGGAGATAAGTGGGGAAATATATCAGTCAGAACTAAAGCACTGGCAAAGCACACACAAGAGTCCAAGACTGAATGCATCTAATATACATAGAGTTACAGACTTTTTACTGACATTATTCACTGCTGCATTTCTTGTGGTTGCTTGATGTGAGTATTGAAATGAGATGTCATGTATGTGACTTGTAAAATTGGACATAGGGTACAGTGGGAACAGTGGACAAGTAAGTGAATTTATTGTGCTGTAAGGTAGCCCTGTTCATTTAATTAAGAAAAAGATTTCTTGAAAACAGATCTTTTTGTTCATTAATTTTTTCCCACCTGTTACATGGTTCTGTTCTCAACCACTGTAACTTGGTTAAGATTTTATCAGAGAGAGAGGGCAATACAGTCATTTGTTCCAGCAATCCATCGAGTTCCGCTGCTATTATATGCCGAAACAATGCAAATTCACTCCTGTTACACTCAGTCAATTTACAGTAGTTCTGGGAGCCATTAGTCACTTATCACGCACTATTGTTTGAAATCTAGCTTGCATACAACCTGAACCTGAATAATAAGCACCAATTGATGGATTGGATATTGGTAAAATAGAGTGTTTTGCAGTTCATTTTATACAGCGCCTGTGTGCACTTTGTGATGCGTTATGGGATATTCCTGATGTGCTGTGGCGATGAGGGTGATAAGGTTTCTGTTTCTGATTTGAAACAGCTTGTCTGCACTATGTACTGTGAACATCCAAAGTGATTGTCTATGTTTTGATGCTCACATAAGAAGTATTACTAGAACTGCGTTTTATCACCTACGAAACATAGCCAAGCTTCGTAAGATGCTCTCACTTCGTGATGCAGAAAAACTAATACATGCCTTTGTAACTTCCAGACTGGACTACTGTAATGCCCTCCTTTCTGGTTGCCCTTCTGGTTCCTTACATAAACTTCAGCTGGTACAGAATGCAGCAGCCAGAGTTCTCACAAACACAAAAAAATTTGATCACATCACACCAGTCTTATCCTCCCTTCATTGGTTACCAGTTAAGTCTCTGATTGACTATAAATACTGCTATTAACCTATAAAGCACTGAATGGCCTTGCACCAGAATACCTTAGTGATCGGCTGACCACATACAACCCCCCACGCTTGCTTCGATCTCAAGGTGCGGGATATCTGTTAGTACCTAGGGTAGAAAGAG
>JAOYFF010000027.1:5984367-5996837 GCA_025773925.1 Cryptomyrus ogoouensis
GGGGATGCTGTAAAGCGCTTTGAGACGATGTAATGTTGTGATAATGCGCTATACAAAAATTAATTTGTTTGTTTGTTTGTTGTATTTCTCTTCATATTTATGACAGGCATCTACACTACAATTAGCGAAGCTGACTGTTGATCTTTTCCCGATTAAATGGAAGACATATGATTACGAATCATACTTTAATTCTTAATTACTTTCCCTAAAGGGACATACTGTACACAAATGAGGTGTGACAAAGTAACACGATTTAGCAATAACCGAGTGACCCCTTATTATACCTCGAGGAAATATGTTACACTTAATTTCATAGACCACAGATTTCCCCCAATCTGTCAAAGTTAATTCCATGCAGTATCTGTAGTAATACATGTATATGTCTGGGAGTGTAATATAATGACTTGGACAGAAGTGCATACACATGCATTGACATAGTCTGGCATTCATTTAGAATGAGATCATGTGAGCTGCGTGGACGCTGTGAAATGTTGCATGCAAGTGTTTTTATGATACCTCATCATGGTCCTGGGAGAATGCCTGCAGGATGTCAGTTTGCCGGGTGTAGTTGCCGTTGGAGTCCTGAAGGCCTTGCAGCAGTCGCTCCTTGAGGACCAGGACGGAGACTCGCAGCTGGTGCCACAGGAGCTGCACGCTACGGATGTCCACAATGATGTTCACCGAGTAGGAGAGCAGCTTCAGGGAGAACTCAGTCTCCAGCAGGGCGTGGATCTGCTCCACGTGGTCAGAGATATCCTCACAGATATCCTGTCAACAAGAAAAGTTACTGGATGGTCCCATTCAGGTCTGATGGACCTCCAAATGCTAGGCCAAATGAAGCACATGTGAGCGAATGTAACCTATACAGGCATAATATTGCCATTGTGATAGTAATAAATAGTATGAAACAGTGTATTAATACAAATCTGAGAAAGGGTTACAGTGTTTTAGTATGAATTAGCAAACTCTATGCTAACAATATACACTAACATCTAACAATGTTTAGTATTAAACTGAGCATCTAACTAGGGAAACTAGGCATTAGTAGAAAATCCAAAGGAAGCCTGGGTAAGACTGGAAAGTAAAAAGCAAATTAATAAAAAATATTAACCATAAAACAATGGGGCACTTAACCATAGAAATAATTTTTAAATCTTGTAAAACACAGTTATCCTTATAAAACCTTAAAAGGTCAATTAAAAAAGCCAAGAAAATGATTACCAGGCTTGTATTACTTAAGAAACTAATGCAATTCAAAGACACTTGCAGTATTAAATTCTCATCTTTCAAATATCAATAAGAAGCAAAAAGTAAAATTGATCCTACATGGATACATAATCTTATTCCAAGGTGAATGAATGATACTCTGGTATTACAAACAATTATGCGTGATTATTTCAATGAACATCATCTTTAGTACTGCATAAAACACAAACATACTACAAATAAATTTTAAAGTATTCAGTATATTGCAGAGTTGAAAACATAACCCTTTTTGTACTGGTTTTCATAGATGAATGTACATTTTGAATGTATTGTCGTCTTTGTATTCTTTGTACAGTATTCTTTAATCATAACAAATCAGGTGAGGACACTAAACACCAGCACGTTAGAATACAGTACGGTTCTTGCCTCTTAAGTTCACAGGAATACTTGTTTCTCTAATAATACCACACCAAAGACAGGCATTCTGTCATGGGAAATCATGAGTTTAATTTGAGAAGAATTTGACCAGAACATTTACAGCTATTTTTCCAGGGAGGGGAGCCTCTTACCTTGTTTTTCTTCTTGCTTTATTAAGGTAAATTGTGCCTTTCAACATCACCTCATCCTGAGAGACAAAGTCCCAATACTACACTGCAGCTATTTCTGATTTACGCAGACACAGAATAGGCTTGGATTCGTCATTTAATTGCCAACCTCATGACTGCATCTATAAATTTGCCAGAGGACTCGTATGTCAGATTCTTTCCCAAGCAAGATGTAATGTCCAGCCCAGGGGACATTTATATTGCCACCCTATCTTTTACTTGTTTCTGTCTGTGATACTTCAAAATACAACCAGCAGAGCGTTCTGAAATGTACTTTGAAAGACTGAAAGCAGAACTACACGAAGACCCTAGGCTGTGCAGTGCCACTCCATGTGAGCAGCGTGAGTCACACTCCTCTCCAGCATGCTGCCTATGTTTCAGAGGTAAAAAACTTTGCTCACCAAAACTCTGGGTCCAATACAGCTTATACCAGATTTGTTCTGCAGCAAAATCCAGGTATGACTATCATCTCATAGATGCTAGGCACTGAAAATAAGCCATAGAACAGGTGGCTGGTGGGACAGTTTTCCACAAACAAGAGGAACAGTTACGAAGAAAACCATTTTATCCGGGCCTGCTGATTTTGCTTAAGCAAAGCATCCCAAATTTCCAGTACGCACATCTTGCCAGTTAAAAAGGGGAATTTGCTTATTTGCTGAAGAGGAACTATGAGAAGGAGCAGGCCTAAGCAAACAATGCCAGAATGCCGGAGCAGCACCAGGGGCAACAGACATACTTAGAAATGGATCTTATAAGGTGACCGCTGAGCTCTGCCTCCAACAGCTGCAGCTGCTGCCTGAGGACACAGGACCCTGGATCAGATACTAAGGAGCAATGATCTATCTGCACAGTAAAACTAGAAGCCTACAACTTCTTACACCTTATTTACACTGCTACAGATACGAAATGTAACAAATTAATTAGAGATCTGGTTGTCCATGTTTTAATGCATATATCTGTACTTGTTTACTCATTACAATGACATTATTAGTCATAATTAGTACCACTAACAGTTTAGGCTGATTGTATAACCCAGGTACACTTGTGTGCTGAGCTCACGATTGCACACCATATCCTGAAGTGCCCTACATCATATACTCACTACTCAATGAAGGGGATTTTATCTGATGCAGTGTTCTTCCTCATGCTGAGAAACTGCATCAGAGAGACTCCAGTGAACACCCCCGCAACACAACACAAATTAGTCAGAGTGGAATTCTAACTGAAATGCACACAATGTGTCAATGCCAAGTGAGTAAAATAGCTTCTATATATTTTTCAATTCTAAACCACCCCAGGGTGTATTTCAATGCCTTGCAACATTCTTATGCCCATTTAAGTGATCCCAGCCCATAACAGAATACTCAGTCAGAAAAACAGATCTTTCATTGACAATATCTATTACTTTGACCTAAAAAATAACCTAAATCTTGTTTTAACCATGAAACTATACATAAATTTTTTCTAGTGCACCTGGGCATGTCATCTCCTCAAAGTACACATCCCAGTTCTGAGGGAATACTGATAGGCCCATATATTACAAAATCGCAAACTGTGATACAGTTCAAAATGGAGTTTTCTCTGCTGTTCTTGACCAGATGGCTAATGATAATCATTTTAATTTTCACTAGATAAAAATGGCTGAGACTCAAATGATGTAAAATCCTGTTTAAAAAGAAAGACTACAACTAAAATGTGTGTGTATGCTACATATATATAATACCTATTTGTAACATTATTATTATTATTGATATTGTTGTTATAATGTTTGTTGTTTGATGTTCTTGTACTCTGTATTCCCCTACACAATTTTCTCCATCCCACCTACATCATTATTATTAATATTTCTATATACCTTTGTTTTCTTTTTTCTTTTTTTTTCTCCTCCTGTCCCCATGGTGATTAATGTCTGTTACTGTTACGATTGTTGTTTCTGTATCCACCCCCCCCCCCTTTTTTATTTTAATTTTTTATAATCACGGTACTAGGACGGGTGAGTTCAGAGCGGCCACACTCTTTGAATTTAATGTAAAATAAAGTTGTCCTCCGAAGAGGGGGGGTGGTGAGCAATAAAAAAAATAATAAAAGATTACAACTCACAAGCTTAACAATTGCTTAATATCAATAAAGCTCACAAGCCTGACAGTCACTGCATATCAATAATGACTCAAAGACAAACAAAAATACTGGTCACAGCTCACTAAGCTTTTGGCCCCGATGCTTTCTGCTTCTTAAAATAATACAGAACCCAAGAATGTAGGTCAAGCACGTATCCACCCTAACACTACAGTAACACAAGCTGCTGTGTCTTCAGAACTGTATAAAGATTTAAAAAGCATTAATATATTCAAATATATTCAAATATTTGCATTATTTACAACTTTTTCTTGTTATTTATAACAAATTATATTTCAGACCTTGCAATATAAATTTATGAACTAATATATTAATATAATGTAAACTAAGAAATATTCAGCTAAATATCCCATTATATTTTTATCTTGTTAAGTAAAATATACATACAAGCTAAATATACAATTAGAGAGGCTAAGAATATTTGGATATGGAAGATATAAATACTAAATTGTGTTACAGAATATAATTGTGTATGAATTCTGGATTACCATTTAAACACAGATATATTAAAACATACATATGTAATATCCATATATGTATTCTTCATGTAGTACTTGTTAAATGTGAATATTACAGTAGGTAAAACAGTATGACAGGGTGTGCGTATGTAAGAATGGAATTTAAATAATGGCTCCACCAAAATCTATTTCTGTGGAGAGCAGCTGTCATCTCAAGGCTCTAATGTGGAATCCACATGTAGCAGCTCACACAAGCCCCTGTACACGCTCACTCTCACTGACGCAGAAATGCATGCAGGCTGTCATGAAAACAAATGCTATTCACACTGACTAACTTTTAAGTGACTTTAAACCAGCAATTTTAGAACCACTTAACCATTAAGCAAACATATATGCAAAATTTGCTAACTCGAACCATTTCTGCAGAACAATAGTTTTTCATTAAAATGTACAATATACTAGAGTATTCTACTACTCAGTAATATTGCTGCACATGCTGCATTAGACTGTCGTTTTTCCTGAACACTCGTCCTTCTTAATCTGCACTTCAATAAAAGATTTCTTAACTACAAATCTATAAATGCATAGTGAGATATACGCCTTCCAAAAATACCCTGTACAGTTTCTATTAATACTCTGTAAACTCTAAAATCAGCTGATTCGGTCTGCAATCCTCCTTACCGTCTGATTTTGCACTGCAGTGGCTGCTTCAGTAGAAAACAAAGCCAAAATGGATTATGTTGTGTTGTTCATTTACCAGCACGGTTACTGCTCGAGGTTAAAGATAGTTGTCTGTCTCGCGTTCCCCACACTGACCCAGGTCTCCCTCAGACCAGGAGGGGCCCTGTCCCGACACACTGACAGTAGTGAGTTGGCTATTTTAATCACTGACCTCATCCCCCTTCAAGGGCTCCGGGCTGAAGACCCTGAAAGCTACTTTCAGAACAGCTGCCTATGACTGCAGCCACTGTCATTGGCTTTAAAAGCTCACTTTTTATGTTATAGACACCTTTCAGACAGAAACTTACATGAGTAGAAGAAACATGACACACTGAATTGATAAACCTTGGGTGATACACAGTTTTTAGAGTTATTATAAAAGTGATATATAAGTGATACATGAAGTGATACATTCTTTCAGTTGCCATACAAATCAATTATAAAAAATATACCATCTTCTTCATTCTCTGTGCCATTTTTCAGCAGCATTACAGTACACTGTACTTTTTTGTTTTAAATAGGGCATTTACACCTTACCATTTAATCAAGTTTTTCTTTTTGTTTTTAGAGAAACACTGAGTATGTCAATCAAAGAAGTTAAATAAATGCAGTTTATACTTTAGCACAATCAAATTTCCAGCCATTTTCTATCACTCAACCAATTCTCTCTACTGTTTCACAGAGTTTGATTACAAAGCTAACTAGCTTCACACCTCAGAACTAAGTCTAGTTCCTCCTCCTGTCAGCGTGAGCCTGAACCTACTCCTCTCCTTAAGGCTTGTTCATCTATTATTTATAGTTCAATTGCCAGGTTTATAAACACATGGCTCTCCTCTGGCTCCATACCTACTGTCCTCAAATCAGCTGTGGTTACCCCAATACTCAAAAATCCTGATCTGGATCCAACATCTCTTTCTAACTATGGACCTATCTCGAAACTTCTATTCTTAGAAAACATGATGGAAAGTGGTAGCTATGCAACTTCACAATTTTCGTCAAATAAACATACTCTATGAACCATTACGGTCTGGCTTCTGTAAACAGCACAGCACTGAGACAGCTCTAATGTGTGTTGTCAGTGATCTACTCAGGCCTGCTGATGATGGTGCCCTTAACATTGGGCTTCATTGACCAACTGTTCTTAAGAAGAAATTTCTTCTTAAAACCCACTTACTCAGTTTTCACAAAGCTTCTGACATTCATCAGTGTTTTCTTATGTGGGATTTGCTCTTAGGTAAGAAAAGAATCTATGTACACTCAAGAGACACACACATTTGAGTGCTGAGAAGTTTGCGCAAAATGATTGCTTTATTGCATTTTCTTCAATTCCACAGTTGTATAATATTATCAAATGAAATTGCAATAATGTGTTCATCATTTATAATAGTTTTAAATATAATAATATTTATAATTTCAATGCTAAGTAATTCTGAATTATTTTCATAATAATTAAATTATTAAAATGAGTAATAGCATTTCATTCATTTTTTTTGTGTTATTCTCACGCTACTGACGCTACAAAATATCACAGCTACAAAATATCACTTCCTGCAGCAGTACCTCCACTTTCAGAACTACTGACATTTTCTTACATTTGGAGTCCAGTGCTGCACCATCTTTAGATTTTTGTTTGGCCATTCTTAACTAATATCTTAGCCTTTCTTCATAGTTTGTGTTTTATTTCTGTGTGTGCATATGGCACTGTAGTCTCATGTCCTTTTATGGGGATTGTTGGGGCATTTACCCATGCTAATTAGGAACAACTGGTACACGCTTTCAAATTACGAGAGCAATGGGATTCATCATTATAAGGCATTTGCAAACATTTCTGTGTTTTATGAACATGTGAATCTGACATAGACTGTTCTTAGAACCTTCTTATGACATTTTTCAAGAACAAATTTAAGAAATTTAAGAAGAGGCTAATTCTCCTCGTCTTAGACCTAAGTGGAGTATTTGACACTGTAAATCACAAAATCCTCATTTCCCACCTGTAATCTATTGGTGGTACTGGTATATCCTACTCTGGTTAAGGTCATATCTCACAAACAGACAACAGTTTATCACTTTATGCAAACACAAATCCTCTACCTCTGTTGTTAAGAGTGGTATTCCTCAAGGATCTTTTCTTGGCCCCCTTCTCTTTTTAATTTACATCTTGCCTCTTGGTCAGATCATTCATAGTCATGGCCTTCACCATGACTGCTATGCAGACGATATTCAGTCATATGTTTGATTCGCAGTACCACATTCAATCCTCTCCTAAAACTCTAGTGGCATGCATCTCAGTACGGGGGACTTGAAGCTTTGGATACATGATAAGTCCAGGAGTACTATTTGACCCATCACTAAACTTGGATCTGCATATCAAGTCCCTGACCAAAAGTGCATTCTACCACCACAATATTGCTCGCCTTCAGCCATTTCTCACTAGTAATGATGCACAAACTCTGTTCATGCATTCATCACATCCCGTATTGGCTATTGTATTTCCTTTTTCATTTGCCTTTCTGTTTCATCTTTACAAAAACCTTTTGTAAAAATGAAAAGTTTTACAAAAAATTTTTGTAAAGTGATTTGTAAACTAACAGTTTATTCTGCAAGAGTCTTCACCCATAACAAAAACTCTACTCACATGACCACCATTCTCACAGTTACACTGGGTACCAATTCTGTCTTGTATTAAATTCTAAATCTTGCTGCTCACCTTGATAGCATGACATGGCCTTGCACCCCCTTACCTCAGTGAACTCCTGACCACTTATTTCGCAGACAACTTACTCCACAAGTTGGCAGGTCCTGTAGTGCCATTGCCCCAAAACTCAGGAATTCTCTTCCTTAATCTCTCCGTGACTGCTCTTCATTCTTTACTTTTAAATCTGACTTAAAGACCTTCCTCCTTAAAGAATATTTCTTTTCCTGAACTGCATAGATGATTAGCTCGTTTTTTTTTCCCTCCTCTTCCTTGTAAAGTGACCTTGGGTTTGTCGAAGGCACTATATAAATGTAATTATTACTATTATTATTATTTATTTTCCCATGACCCACATAATCATATGTGAGGTACTATAAATAATCTGCTCTACACAGTGAGAGATATGCAGCTTTACAGCATTTATCCAACCAGTGAACTGCAAACTCACTGTTTTGCAGCCGACCATTAGCAGTTCAATTCGATTAGCCAGATGCTTTAGAAAATAATTAATCCTTGGTTTCCTGTCTCTTCTGTCACTGACTGTAGCTCAATACTACACTGGAGCCACCCGCCATGTCAGGATTCTCCAGATTCTCAGCAGGGGAGGGATTCAGTTTGCATCATCAAAATAAGAAGCTGCAAGTCACTTTCTGCTGCGATATAAAAAGATGAGGCAGAGAAGAGACTTCCAGCTGCTCCCCAAGATGAGACTACAGAGGTCTTACTGTGTGGGCCAGAATACTGGGAATGATGGTACTGGAATAAGTACATATTTTGGCCAGGTGCCCAGAATCTACTAATATGTGTGCACTATATCACCCCCTTCAGAAAAAACTCACCTTCTGACTTTCCAAATTCTAAACATCTATGCTATATTTGACACACCAGCCAGTCATGGGTATCTAAGCATGTTCTGATCTCATCCAGTTTCTCCTCTCATGGAACCTTCTATAGTAAGAAATACTGCAGTTGTCTCTAACTTTGGAGGGTTTCAATACCAGCCTAATTCTGTTTCTCACCACAGAGGCTGAAATATAAGTTGACATAATATTCCATTTAGAGTTGTCACGAGTACTCGATTAATCTTGATTACTGTTTTAAAAGTGCATTGATTAAAATTTCCCTTCTCAATTACACAGCGATATGCAGAAGACAGATGGAGCATAGAGGATGAAGATCCAAATAAAAATAGTGTCTCAGTTGTGTGGAAGCTCTTCAAATTAAAAATGAATGAAAATGCAGGGCTCTGTCAGTAGTGCAAAGCAGAACTTGAATACAACAGCACGACTTCAATTCAACGTCATCTTAAAACAAGACAATGAGGTTTGACAGACTCACTCAATGATGCAGCTTAGCCATAGATAACTATAAGCTAGATGCCATTTTAGCATCTTTAGCATTTTTATTTATTTAAAACACACTAGATAATGCTGAGAGGGAGCCATCATTAAAACTGCAAAGTTTGCTAAATTTTGACAGGGTAAAATATTTGATTGTAACTTATTGGTGGTCTTAACCCAGCCAACTATCTCAGTCCTTGCGATGTGACAAATGCATGTGCATAACATATGATGTTGACATTAACACTGCATATTTGGCAGGCCCATGGCACTTGTGACCGCACACCATCACTTTGTGTGTGTTGAGTTTTCATGTTCATCCCATGTGTGTGTAGGTTTGTGCTGGTTTCTCCAGTTTTCTCCACAGTCCAAAAATTGACCCATGTCAGTGGGCACCCTGTGATGCGCTGTTGCCCCTGTCTGAGGTTAGTTCCTGCCCCACACCAATTTCCTGTGTATAATGTGTATATATATATATTTCATATACAGTACCAGTCAAAAGTTTGGACATGCCAAGTCTGCCACAATGGAGAGTGTGTGTCGCATCACATGACCACCGGACCTAAACACAGTAGAAATGTTTTTGTAGGAGTTTGACCAGAGAGTGAAAGAAAAGTGGCCCAGGAGTGCTCAGCATATGTGGGACCTCCTTCAGGATAGCTGAAAAAGCTTCCCAGAAGGTCACCTCATGAAAATGGCATAGAGAAAGTCGCATCAGCTAGTCTGTGGAACAGTTGGGGTTAAGGGCCTTGCTCAGGGACCCAATGGTGGGATCACTTTGCTGACCCAGGGATTTGAACCAGCAACCTTCTGAGTCCAAACCCAGAGAGCTGACCCCTAATAAAGTATTTCTGTAAATTCTTTTTTGGTCAATACATAACTCCATATTTGAAATTTTACAAAAGTCTTTATAATTATTCTAAAATGTAGAGAATAGTACAAATAAACATTTCTATGGGTAGGCCTGTCCAGACTTTTGACTGGTACTGTATGTATTACAATTAAACAATTACTCAATTAATCATCAAACTAATCACTAGATTACTCGGTTATTAATATAATCGATAGCGAAAGCCCTAATTCCCTTTGAAAATTCTTTACTGGGAATACAATTGCTAGCAGAAGTACTCCCACGTCCTTTGTCCATATTGCATGACAGTCTGATACTAGATAACGTTTATGAGAGAGGACAAAAGCTTCCGCCTGTTCACGTGGCACACTCATGTTTCTGAGAAAAATAATTCCAAAGTGAATCTTTACTCACTGAAACAGTTTCACCACATTGTTGTTCTTGCTCTACATTATTGTCATTATACGTTTGATAAGAATAGTACACTCGTATGATTTATCGGTTTCCTTTGTGAAATACTTCGCGAATTCCATCTCGACCAATTTGTGTAAGAGGCTTAATAATTGTACAGATGAATTCTGGGTAGATTTCGGCACGCCTCGGAATCGTAGTGTGAGTGGTATCGGAGCGAAATTGGAGCGAGACAGAGCGACCGCTCCAGCCTTAATTAAAAAACCGCTCCGCGCTCTGACCAAATTCCGCCCGCTCCGCTCCTCGCTCACATGCTCTGTTTCAGGTTAATAAATACTTTAAGAGTGTCCTACTACATTATTTGCATTCCCTCAAGAAAAGTGTTACTCAACAATTTATATTACATTTAACCTAAATATGTCTTAATTCTTTTAGAAATTCTTCAGTTGTGATACTTATACTATCTAGGTGTCCCCTGCCCTGTATTTCCTGATATACGCTAATAATGAATTTCATATAAATTACTTCACATTTGTGCACCGAGTGGCACTGCCATCTTGTGTCCGGCATGTACAAGCCTCCCGACATATGTCGGTAGCCACCAGGTTCTCTAAATTGCCCAGAGAGTCTGTTTGTGTGCACTGTATGTATTAAGCTGATATACATTCTGTCTGTCCATGGCATACTCTCAGCCCTGTGCCCTTCACTTCCTAGGATAGGGTACAGAACCACAAGCCTGTACTGGAAAATTCATTTAAAGAGACATTGCCTATGTGGAATGATACAAGTGATGATATTCAAAGTCATCCTCTAGATGGCGCCAATCCCATGTGAATGCACTGAGATTTAGTAACAAACTGATTACAGGTAAGATACAAGAACTTAAGCACTGCATGGTCATTAAAACAAAGGATCTTTGTTCTATTTAATTATTCTGACATAACTACTATCGGTTAAAAGTAGACTAAAAAACTTATATATGGTAACACATATACATAAATGGTAACACATATACACTGAACACCCAGACTGTTTCTTCCTATAGAGACATTCACTTAGGCCAATCTACTGTAGTTTGCAAAAGGCCAGTGTGCATGCAGGTTTTTGGGGTAACCTTTAGGTTAGCTGTTCAAACCCAGGTGTGAGGACTCTTCAACCAATCAGTCCTCTAATTTTCTGGATAAGATTGCCCACCCCTGGCTAACTGCTAAATTATTGATGCTTTTAAATTGTCCATAGTGTGTGATTGTTTGAAGGGATATATGTCCCTATATGTGCATTGTAATGGACTGGCATTCCTATTAGAGTGCACCACAGCTTTAAATCCTGTGCTGCCTGGAACAGGTTTCCAGGATAAGCATTTGGCGGATTGATGGTTTTATCATCCTTCAACAGTGCCCTCTGTTGGTTCACATCAAAAATTTTGATATTAGAAATCCACATGCTTGGAATACAGTATTACAGAATTACAAGAATGTAAACTTTATAGTTTCATATGTGCATGTATATGTGCAATTAATATAAATACAGTGCAAGAACAAACAGGAAAATAAATAAATTTTGCACAGATTTAAGCAATTATGAGCAATTCATGACATTTTATCACAAAATTTGCACCAATTATGTTTAAATAAATGACATGAGTTTTATAACTCAGAGGAACTCATTGAACTTGGTTTGATGTTGATTGGTTTAAGAATTAAAAAGTTATTACAATTTATCCAACTGCAATAATGATACACGGCTATAGGACACATATCGCTGGTTTTCTCTAAATCAGATGGGTGTGAAAATTTCCTAAAAGGGTGTGAAAGATGAGGGAGGGCCAGAGGAACTCATTGAACTTGGTTTGATGTTGATTGGCTTAAAAATGAAAAAGTTATTGCAATTTATCCAACTGCGATATTGATACACGGTTATAGGACACATATCACTGGTGTTCTCTAAATCAGATGGGTGTGAAAATTTCCTAAAAGGGTGTGAAAGATGAGGGAGGGCCAGAGGAACTCATTGAACTTGGTTTGATGTTGATTGGCTTAAAAATGAAAG
>JAOYFF010000027.1:6048927-6060617 GCA_025773925.1 Cryptomyrus ogoouensis
AAACGTAATTTATGGAACAGTGTAAATGATAAACAGGGTGGCATCTGGGTTAGGTACTATGTTTATAACGTGTTTTTTTAATTCTAAAATTAGGAGACAGTGGGGACATCAGTAACATTCCTGTCAATGATTTACAGCTCAGATCAGAGAAAAAAAACATAAGCTGTGTACTGTAAACACATACACATTGGGTAGGTGTATTTTCTTGCTACAAATCAATTATGGCACCTAAGGACAACTCAGTCATTTTCCATTGTTCAGCTATTTTGAAAATATGTACCCAGAAAATCTACAGGCATGAGAATGTATTTCCCACCACTCAATGTAATTGTATTGAATAGTCCACATTTGGTATGGCACATGGGTTTCAATCCTATTATGGCACTCCGATTTTGCCTATTCTCCCCATGTTCACATAGGTTTCTCTGGGTATCCCAGTGTCCTCTGATTGTTAAAAATTTGCATTTGAGGAGGATCGATATCTTTATAAATTGCTTCTAGCTAGCTATAAATTGCTAGGCTTCAGGCTCATTGTGAAACTATTACTTTCTCATTTATGGAGAACAAATCCCTGATTTAGATAGTTCAAGTTTATTAATTATTATATTCTCTGACGTTTCATAGAAAGACTTGTAGGACCACAAAGACAGTAAAAGCAGTATTGTCTTCAATTATGTAATTTTCAAAATGGCTACCAATCTACCATATTAAGGTAACTGCCATTATTATACCTGGAGTTCTGGATCCTCTGTAGTTTATGATGCCAAATACACTTTACAATGACTTTTATATTTTATATGTAATTAACAATAGATAAAATATTTCTTGATCTTTTAACTGGATTAGTAAATTATGAGTGTTATGTGAAGCCGTTTGTACAGAAAACACCCGACCCAAATAGCAACATAGATTCCTTCTTCAGACCCATAATAAAATAAATACAAGTAGTATAGTCTTCATTTTTTGTACGTGTATGTCTACCACTTTTTCTGGATTAAGTTAATAAATGAGAAATGGATACCAAGTCAGTCCCCACTATTTCATTAACTATAATAAACAGAAAAATCTTCAATGCCTATATAAACAGTAGAAGGATTAAAAAAAAAACATTTGGCAGTACACCTAGAGTGACTACACTGTTTGTACAAAAACTCCCAGCCTTGTAGTCATACTGACTAATTCTCTAAGTCATAGGTAAGGTGTCTACTAAGTACATAATGAGGCACTACATAAATGCAGTGTTTTTCTATTCTTTGCTTTTGCGACTCATTTTAACAATCAGGGTGGTTATTTTCACCAAACAAGCTCCTTCACCTGCAGCATTGTGATTTGGGTGGTCTTTGGTCACCCGGTCACCTCTTTGTGCCTGAGTGAGCTGTCTCAGTGATTAGAAGCAGCAAATGGAACGAGAACAGCCACACACATATTACTGGGTGTGGCAGAAGCAGAAGGCCATCCCTGAGAGAATAATATCAGAGACGCACCTACTCCAATTTCAGCTGCTTCATTGGTCTCACCCTGCACCCAAATATTTACCTGTAGGTGGATAAATGCAGCAGCAGGGATTCAGATCAGGACACCTTAAAAGGCGACCTTGAGGTATGTGGGATATACATCACACACAAAAACATGGCTAAGATTTAGCCAGCACACCAAGTCAGTGTCAACATTTACCCATAGTTATTGCTCTCTTTCCAACTGAGGGCATGGAATGCTCATATATAAATCATGTAGTCATAGATAAAATACATCCACGTTCTACTACACCCAAAAAACATTTCTGGCAAAATAATGCTTTCTATTAACAACATCAGCAATGATGTTGTGCGATTCAGTTGGCTTCAAAGGACAAGACAACAGCACTGACAGATCTGAGTGCAGATGAGAGACGTTTCAATATTTGTACAGCATGAGACACACATTAAAGCCTCTCTAGCAGCATTACAGTCTAGCTGATGGCATGAGACAATCCACGACAATAAGTCAAGGAAGCATACAGCATTCCAGTTGCATTTTGCCCCCTCCCATCTCACCATGACTGTGCATTGCCCAGCCACCCAGGTCCCAGGGCAGGATAAGAGTGTGTGGGAAGGATGCTGACAGCTTTTAGCTTTGACTGAAGAACTTGCTTTACTACACATACGTTCCCCTACACAGACAAATGTACAATCTTCTGTTACATAGGGGTAACAAGCAGCAGCGTGCTGGTGAGGAGGGAGAAGAGCACAGCCCCTTGCAACTAAGGAAGATGGCAGCCCCTCATACTGCCTGATAACAACAACACCAAAAAAAGCTATGTCACCAGGGGCTGTGAATGCCTCCTGCCATTCCAGCCCGGCAACCCAGAGCTTTTGTCAGGCCAATCTACAAAGCGTATTTATGTATGCGGCAGTCTCCACTGCTACCGGCGCCTTTAACAAAGCAGAGGATCTCTGCTGCCTGTATTAGCATTCAAAGCAGCACCTGCACTAAGCAGCCCAGAAAAGACACTGTCAGAGTGAATTATAGGATTATAGTACTCCACTGCTTTTTAGACAAAGGTCAACAACCATAAGAAAGCCAAAAACAATGAAGAATAAAACCAATTACATACCATGTCCCCTCTTCTACTCCATTTTCCTTTCTGGGTGGATCTCTGCACGTCTGCAGGCTCCACTTCCTTGCATCAGTCTGGAGGATGGATGTTGATGATGCAGTGCCTTAATGGAGAAGAGCTGTGTTGCCATGGGAACCAAGACGTGATGAAGTGGCTATGCTGCCCTGCTATTGGTCTGTGTGGTAAGGTGGCTTCCCTGGACTCAACTGGGAGGGACTGAGCAGGCTTAGGCAATAGAAAACAGAGCATCGGGGGCTGGTTACAGTCAGAGAAGGGCGAGAGGCATGCCTTCCAGAAAAAAAGCATCACATAAACTTGATACTCAGTTTTTTAAACTGGATAAGTGTAACTATATTCATGATGTATTTGAAAAATTATTTTGTGGGCAGTTTTATTGCTAAAATAATTGAAACGTATAATAAATTTATAATTGACTAATCTCAATTGTATTTCAGACTTTTATCAGTATAGCAATATTATGGAATATATTCATCAATTAATCATCTATAACCAGTTATCCAATAAACAGTCACAGTGATTTTGAAGCCAAAACTGTGAAGTGCAGAGTACAGCTCACCCTGGATAGGATGCCAGGCCATTGAAGGGTGCTCACTCACACATTCTACATACACACACTAAAGGCAGTCTAGAGACACAAATTCACAACATCGTAGGAGGAAACTCACATAGGTGGAAGGAGACCATGTAAGCTGCACAAACACAGAGCTGGGAGAAGGAAGTGAACTCTCACGCTGGCTAGTGTGGTACCCACTGAGCCACTGCAGCACCACATGGAGTATATTATAGATTGTATTATTTTCAAATATAGATTGTGCTGGTCATCTTATTACTCATGATGAGGATACTTTTGTGATGTTGAAAGGTATTGCTCAAAAGCCTAACAGTAAGATGATCATCCTCTTGATCATAGGATTTAAACTGGTCACCCTCTGCTCACAGCCACATAGTCTTAACATGTAGAGCATCTCAGTGTTACACCCAGCTATGTTAACGCAGCTGGTTCTAATTCTGAGTCGCTACTGAAGGACAAGATTATCTGTATCAGGTGTGTTAAATTAGGGCAGCAACTAAGCTCTGCAGGATGGTTGATCTCCAAGTGCAGGAATGAGCAGCCTTGCACTAAAATTAAATGAAACCAGAAAAGGGCCTTTACCCCCAAGCAGGATTTCTTGCTTAGGGGGATAACTTGTTAGATTTAAGGTAGTCTGGGATAAATAAATATAAGTGAACGAAGATAAGGTCTGTTTAAGCTAAATCCAACAAATAATTATGCTAATTAACAAATCTCATTTCATGATACAGGTCCCTGAAGTGTATTGTGATCTAAATATATTTACAAGACTCTGTAATTAAAGAACAGTAGTTCAATACAAAGATTTTAATAAATATACAGTTTCAATAAAAGTAACAAAGTGAGGCATACATAGTGTAGCGCTGGCAGCATCTGCATGTCCTAGTCCCTGTTTGTATTTGTTAGTGTAGATACTTGTTGTGCGTTTATCTGGTTGTTGCATGTGCCCTTACCTGTAGTTGTACTCAGTCCTTGCCTGATCCTCATGTACAAGAGAGATGGAGGGTGAGGTGCCTTTAAGACTTTCCGCCGACTAAAGTAGGTCACGCGATCTCTCGCAAATCGGAGTGCGGAGCTTCAGAGCTGCGAACGAGACGAAACAACCCAGACGTGCTGGTTTCTGAAGATTTATTTTTACTTAGTTTATTTAGTTGTGAAGTCTTCCTTAATTTCCCGTGTGTGTAACTTGATATAAAGTAAGTTTCCTATATCTAACTTGTTTCCGTTAGTTAGTTATAGAAAGAAAGCACATTTAGTTTCTCGCTTGCCGCAGAGTCGTAAGGTAATTGTGTTAGGAGTAAGCTGCAGTAAAGTTTATGTTATTATTTGTTGGTAATTTACGATTCTGCTGTTGTATTATGCCTGAATATTTACATGTACTCGGTATCCCTTTTACGGATACCGTAGCATGAACCTTTAGTGTTGTTATTTGTCATTGTTAGTGCATAGACTGTACTTTACAGGGGAAAGCCCCTTTAAGTATTTATATTGTTTGTTTCAGACCACACAGATCCAACAGTATACAGGCAGGTGCAGAGTCATGCCTCAAGTTTTACGGAAACTAATAAATCCTCACCAAAGAGCAAGCATCTGTCGTGCCCTGTCCTAAGTGTTCTTATCGACACCCCATGGCGACAACAAACTCCACCTGAACTAATACAGAGCCTCACCTTCACCTCACGTGTCGTAGCCATTGTGTAATCACCCACCATCACCGTGTATGTGATTTACCGCCCTTAGTGTAACCTCCCCATGTTTCCCTGCCATCCATGGTCTCTGTGTTGTTTATCATGCAGTCTATTTGAGGGCTGATATGAAGAGAAAATCTGTGTGAAGCCATGTCTCTGTTTTTCTTCACTGCCACTGCGATGCCTCGGTCTGCCCAGCACTGCACTGGTGTTAGAAGTGGGATGCCAGAACTGGTCCCACTGGCACTGCTGGAGCAGGCATGCCTCGACATTGTGCAGTAAGTCTGCTCCAAGCCTGGTAGACCTGCAGGCAGCAGTGAATCGGTGAACCAAGAGAGGCAGCAGTTCAGAAGCTTGTCTGCTGGGGCTCTGGCAATAGGGGGAATCGGCTACACTTTTGCCCATGTAGCCTGCCCCATGCCCACCGACAGATGAGCCACTATAACAAAGGTGCTGCCCCAGACATGTGCAGCGCATCCTCAAGCCACTCCTGCCAGCCCAGGGACTCTCACTGGAGATTACGACACCACCAAGTGAGAAAGGCGGGCACTGGCATCAGGAGGTGTATATTTGTTCCAGGGTGGGGAGAGGGCAGCCAGTTGTTTTCTCTGCTGCCCTGATGACCCTGTGGAGAGCTGTCGCATCTGAAGAAATGCAGTTGCCATGCCATAGGCAGAGTCTGTACGCAAGTACGCTCTTGATGGAACAGTGGTAAAAGGCAAGGAGCAGATTTTTGGGGAGATGGTTATTTCTGAGGATTCTCAGAAAATACAGTCTCTGCTGCACCTTATTCAGCAGCTCCTTAGTGTTAGCACTCCAGGTCAGGTCATCCTCCAATTCAATACCCAGGAACCTGAACACCGGGACCCTCTCCACATATGCCCCGTCGAATTCCCCACTCGCCAACTGTGAGGAGCTGTGGCACAACCCCAGCTGCGATCACGACCAGCAGAGGCAGCAGGTGGAGGCCTGGCTAGCTCAGGAACGCCACGAGCAGCGAGAGCAGGACCAGCAGGCCCAGGAGTGGCTGTTTGAGTCTGTGCAGCAGGAGTGGCAGGAGTTGGAGCAGCTGTGTGGTGAACTGGGGGCAGGAGCAAGACCACCAGGTTTGTCAGGCTGAGGTAGCATCAGCAGCATTACATGGCCGCGAGAGGCTGCTGTTGAGCTGGGAGGAGGCGTGTCGCAGCTTGGAGGCCCAGCTGGACCAGAAGTGCCACGAGCTGGAGAAGGATGCAGAGTGAGTACAGTGCAGGATATAGAGGTTCAGCGAGCAGCTGCAGAGCGGGTATGACCTGGAAAAACTGGAGATGGAGGCCGTGCTGTAGGAGCATGAGGAGATGTGTTGTAACTGGGAACCATGATAGGAGTTCCAGACAGGCTGCGCAAGACCACCCAACCCAGGGAGCAAGACGGGAAGCAGGCCGACTCTAAGACGTGTAAGGAGAAGGGCCGGAGGAACCTGTCACACCAGCACTGGCCAGCAGTTAAGCTCTACCAGCAGTCGTGAGCCTGTGAGCCGACACCTCCCCTACCCTTCATTAGAGACACACTGGCGGCTGCCACCAGATCTTTGGGACTTGTTTGAAGGCTATGGTGAGGACTGGGGGCAGTGTAGCGCCAGCGGCATGTAAATAGCCCCTGTTTGTATTTGTTAGTGTAGATACTTGTTGTGCATGTATCTGGTTGTCGGGTCTGTGTGTATCTAGTTGTACTCAGTCCTTGCCTGATCCTCGCTTGTCTTAGTCATTGTGTAATTACCCACCGTGTGTGTGCCTTTTAAGGACTGATATAATTGGCAAATCCATGTCAAACCAACTTGCCTTGTTTCTTCTCCACCACTGCGATGCCTCAGTCTGCCGGGTGCTGCAGTATATTAACATATTTAGGGAACTAGAAATGCTAGGGAACTAATTAAAATATGTAAAATATATTACAGAGTTTATAAGCCCTGTATGTCAAACAGAACCTCGTTCTACATCAAAGTCTAATGCCCCCCCTCCCCAACTGAGTCTTGCCATTTTGAACTGAACGTTCAATTCATTTAAAGAAACAGCTTCACAGGTTTTGTATATTGAACCAAACTTCCCATCACTACTAGTGATATGTGAATGAAGTGTTCTTTTGAACCAGTTATTTTCAGTGAATTGGTCAAGCCAGTTTTCGAATCTAAACAAATCTAACCTTTGCAGATCAATGCATTGTACAGGTCAAAGATATAGATTTAAAAATCTAGAAATATTTGACAAATTAACATAAAAAATTCTACTCAGTTTTTGCTGCCTTGTCAAATTTTGCTGCCATTGATATCATGTCATAGATGCTATGTCATGAAGCACTTAATTTTCACACTAAAATACTGAAAACAGAAATGATATAATTTTAGTTTTATGAATACGTGTATTTCATGCAAGTGCAGCTGACTCTCATGCTAACCTTATATTTGAAAGTGGATGTATCCATGTATTTCGCTGTTCAAATGAACAACTGTGAACCCATTTTAACATTTTATGTTTAGTTATGGAGCAACACAGAAATTTTCTTTGGGTTGGACTGTAGCATGATAAATTTAGTCATTTCTGATATGATGAAGAATTCAAAGTGGATTATATGATGGTGAGCTGGCCAGGGGACTCGTGTATAACGACGTGCGTAGAATTCAGTGAGAGTGAAAGTGCTTTACATAAGCAAATTCGTTCTCTGAAGGTGCCTTTATAGGCAATGTGCATTAGGGTGGGGTGAAAAAATCAAAATTTCCAATAGCGATTTCCAATAGTGCGGAAAAGTTGTCACTGGGGCTTGTTATTAAACGTGCAAAATATCTTTGAAATAGGTTAATATTTTCAGGTTCTGCAATGCGATTGAAGTTTTCACCTGTCACATCAATGGGCAATATACACTATCCATTATCTATACTCATCTGTGTTGTGTTTGTGCACTTTCACAGCATGATAATCACTACAAAATACCAACGTTCAGGTAACGCAGATTTTTACTGGGTATCAGCCATACACATACATTTTTCACCCCACCCTAATATGCGTGCAGTGGACGGCTCCGATTTACAGTGGGAAAACCGGACATCACCGCAAATTGTGCTTTAATGTTTGTCTGTTCAACCACAGTATAAGAAAATTTTATATATCTGGGCAACAAGCGAATTATGCCATCCCATACAGCTAGCATGGCGTGACTTGGTGTTGACTAAGAAATACCCGATAGGTCCGCAAGTTCTCACTGAAAAGCACCTGTGGCTAAGAACCCAAGAGTGGACAGAACTTGAAAACGAACAGGTATAGTGAGTGCAATTCCTCATCGTCTGCTTTTGTAATGCTGGCCCCAGTTCAGCACACAGCTCCAAAAGGATCGCTGTTGGAAATATGAATCTTAGGCTATGTTCACACTGCCATGCTGAAGTGACTCAAATCAGATTTTTTGCCTTAATGTGACACAGATCTGATCTTTTCAGGGCTGTGTGGACACGCAAATCTGATCTTTTCAAAACGGATTTGTGCCACTTTCATATGTGGTACTAAATCGGATACGTATCCAATTCACGGCCATGCGACCTGAATGTGAACACTCAGATCGGAATTCATGTGGCTTTTTGCTTATATGCATGCGCTATCAGCCTGCACCGGCAGCGCAGGAAGGTAAAAATAGAGGAGAGCTGCGATAACAGTCAGTGGAAGGATTGATATTTGGGAAAATTAATCTGTTCAAGCTAAACTGGAAGGAACCTATCGTAATAGAGTAGTATTTGAAATAATTGCCAAAGACATGGCACAGCGCGGACACGAACGTGGCTACAATGCCAAAGAAAAATAAAGAGCTTGAAGTCAAAGTTTAAATAGGCAAAAGACTCGAATCAGCGCAGAGGTCATGGCCACACAACGTGCCAATTTTACGACCAACTTTTTACTCGTGTAAAAACGTATCAATGTGCGCATGCGTGACGTTTCGGAGGACCGATGCGTTCACATTACAGTCAGATACAGGTCACTTGTACTTATGAATGTGAACCGTCAAGATAGACAAATCCGATCTGAGCAAAAAATCAGAATTGAACGATGTGGCTGGCAGTGTGAACGTAGCCATACTGATTTCCTAGCCCATGATGATGACTGGCTTCTAAGGCTACATTAGGTAATAATGAGAAATGCCAATGACACCCAAATACATTTTAGCTATGTCTAATGATGCCTCATCTATGGAAGCATTTTTAGAGGAATCTGTGAGCAAGTGATAAATCATCTATGGTATTGCAACCCATGTCCTGCTTACAGAGGAATTATGCACATACAAATCTGTTCCTCTGAGAGTCACAATCAGGGTTTGTGATGTCCTTACTGATGACATTGCAGTTGGGTAAGGTCCTTGCTAGGGTCATCCTTAACAGGATCCATGATCACTTGCTCACCTACTAGCAACTGGAGCAGTCTGGATTTACGCCTAAGAAGTCTACCATCAACCGCATCCTGGCACTGAGGGTTCTCATCGAGTGCCAACACTAGTATTGGCAGAGGTTCTTTGCAGCCTTTGTTGATTTTCGTAAAGCATTTGACTAAGTTGATGGAGCTGCCCTGTGGGACTATCTGAGACTTTGCAGGATCCCACTGGAGTTGGACATCATGGCCGGCCGGTACACTGGTACTGTGAGTGCCTTGCAAAGTGGAGGGAGAACCCCCTCATTCTTCCCAGGTGATTCTAGGGTTCACCAGGGGTGTATTCTTGCTCCTACTCTGTTCGCTGCTTGCATGGACTGGGTCCAGTGGCTGTAGGGCATCTGTTGGTGAAGAAAAATTCACTGATCTTGACTTTGCCACCGATGCTGTGATATTCGCAGAGTGAATGGAGGCTCTGATCGGGGTTCTCAAGAGACTGAATGAGGAGTCTTAGTGTCTGGGCTTGTGAGTATTCTGGATAAAAACCAAGGTCCGGGCCTTTAATGACCTCTTGGACACAGCCAATAGCACTGTGTCTTTCTGGAAGAGAATGTTGACCGTGTCAAGAGGCTCACTTACCTCAGCAGCGATATTCATGTCTCTGGTGACTCTTCCTTATGAAGTCAGTAGACAGACTGGGAGAGCATGGGGAGTCATGAGGACACTGGAAAGGGGTGTGTGGCACTCCCAATGTCTTTGTAAGAGGACAAAGGTCCAAAACTTTGTCTAGGTGCTTCTTGTTTTGCTGTATGGCCATAAGACATGGATGCTATCCAGTGACTTGAGATGAAGACTGGACTCCTTTAGTACTGTGTCTCCATGGGCACAGCTAGTCTCACTTTGTGTTGAATGAGCAGTTGCTCAGGGAGTCCTGAATCAGGCACATTACTTGCATTGTGAGGGAGCAACAGTTTTGGCACTAGGACCATGTGGCCCAATTCCCTGAGGGTGATCCGGCTTATAGGATCTTCACTGCAGAGGACGAGGCCAAGGGGACACCCATGTAATACCTGGCTGTGGCAGATAGATGGTCATTTCCAGAGGACATGACTGAACCACGTGTCAGCCTGGGGGTTGCCAACCAGGATCCATCCCGAGGTGTTTCATCGTGTGGTGGGTGTGGAAACATGCTGTACCACAGCACGCTTCCCAACCTGACCTGACACCTCACCCATTGTCACGTCATCTACTTTAATGAATTTAAGCCCTGGATGATTGGAATATTTTTTGACTCAATGTGGAGAAAACCAAGGTTATGTTGTTTGGAGGCAAGTCTGCAGATCAGTTTGTTATAATCCCCACACTCCGCTCTGAGGGGCTGAACTTTTCCCACAGCAGCTCAGGCAGTAACTCAGGCGTCAACTTTATAAGCTTCTCATTCAAATCACAAATAAGTGTAGTGTCGAAGCTGTGCTTCCTACAGCTACGTAACACTGCCAAACTACATTTTCTTACTATTTAAAACAGTGATAAACTAATACATGCTTTTTTCATACAATAGGTTAGACTACTGTAATGCTCTATTATCTGGAAGCACACACTGAACATTAAACACCTTGCAACATATCCAAAATGCAACAGCTCAAATTGTTATCGGGAGCAGGAAGTTTGAATACAAAACTCCTGCTCTTAGTTCCCTGCATTGGCTTTCTGTTATGTTCAGGACTCATTTCATAGTTCTCCCACTTACATATAACAGAACATCTTCAAGGTAACAAGCCACATCGTTCACTCAGATAAGAACATTCCCCCCACTCATGAATTTTTGGTTCCTATCCTCATTTTCAACTGGCTTTCTTTCATTTCTTTGTCTTCTATTTTCTAACCATCTGTTTTTTTTTTCATGTGGGCATGTAAAGCACCTTGGGGCAACTCAAGGCACTATATAAAAATAAATTGATTTGAATTATGCACCCATTATCTGGAACAGGTTACCACTTAATCAGATCCTTCCCTTCCCTCCATACTTTCAAACCCAGAGTTAAAACCTACTTGTTCAGACTAGCTTTTGATCATGGCTAAATATTTTGCTTGATATGATTAATCTTCTGCAGAGTACTTTGCCTATGTGCTAAAAATCTTGGTATAAATGTGTGTATTAATGTTTTTAGGCTATTTGGCTATTTAGTTTGTGTGAAGCCTTTATAAATGAGCCCAAAGATGATGTTATTTCAGGCTCATTTAAGTTGGAATTCAGGTTAAATGCCTGTATGACTTACCATATAAAAGTGATAATAATCGTATTTCAGCATATTGTTAAAGGTTTCAACTGGTACACTTTTGTGTACCAGTGTCCTTTCTGGTTGCCCGTCTGGTTCCTTACATAAACTTCAGCTGGTACAGAATGCAGCAGCCAGAGTTCTCACAAACAC
>JAOYFF010000027.1:6067533-6080995 GCA_025773925.1 Cryptomyrus ogoouensis
CTATGGCTTACTCACTGGGGGCTTTGGGTGGGGATGCTGTAAAGCGCTTTGAGACGATGTAATGTTGTGATAATGCAATATACAAAAATAAATTTGTTTGTTTGTTGTTGTGTTATAATTGAATTTCCCTTAAAATTTGATTTCCTAACCTAAGCAGGGCCTATAAAATCTGATCTGATAAATGTGCTATTTTTCCTACCAGCAAATCAACTTCTGATTTCTATATGCCTTTCAAAACGCCGAACTACATGGCTCTCTTTTACACTCTTTAATCTTTTGGGTTATCTATCTTTTAACAGTAGTGCCATACTCCTTTGTCAGTTAACCCAATACACAATCAAATGGTTTTATTTGCTCTACTCTCTATTTGGAACAAAAGCTAGGAGCCTATGGACCAGGATATATTTTACAGGGAGAACGGGGTTATAATTAGTGCAGACTAAAATCTATAATAAAGTAAATTTATACACTGCAAAATGTATTTTACAATCTTTTCAATATATTTTCAAATATTTCAATGACAAGTAATAAAGGGCACAAGAGCCAAAAAAAAAATTATATTGGCCAACTATAATGAATAAACTCATCAGCCTATTCAACATCTGTTACTGTAATCACTACTGTGTTAAACAGATATCTAATAGTGGTCATTAAACTGATACAGGCTTTTTCGAAGCAAATGTCATGGCTACATGTCACGTCTGTGCTAATGAATAACTTTTCAAATCTAAATCTGACGCAGAATTCACAGGCATAGAAAATATTTAAAGATACCCCTCCTGAGTTTAAAAGACTCATCCCTGTAATTTACAGCTAATAGTTCTCATGCCTTTTGACACAACATGACAGGATAGTGGAACATAGCTGATCAATGGCAGCAGTGATGAATTTCAAATAATTCTGTCACAATATTTTTTTCTATCACCATGCAATTATATCGGTGGAAAACCTATTTTGAAATACAGTGCCTGAACACTTTTACCACTCAGCTCTGAATAAGTGCATTCCTTCTACATTGGTTCCCTTTTGATAACCTTACCCTGACACATAAAACTTCCTGTACTTCTAATTTTTTTTTTACTCAGTTAAACCTGAATCACTTAAAAAAAAAAAAATTAAATAATTTTTATTGTGCAGTATTTTACTAAGGGTAATCACTGTCACCAACTTTGGCCAGCTGGCTGGCGTAAGATTTTCAATTTGAGAAAAGTCTGCACACACATTTACATGTACTTAACAGTATTATTAACTTGTAAACAGTCTGTATGGTTTGGGCTTTTAATGCAGCTAATTTTAGATTTATAATGGAATAATATAGATTTGCTGTAAGATTTCTTGCACAAGCCTGAGAGTCAGAAAGCATGTCACGCCAGATGCCTGCAAGCTGGCAATCCTGAGATAAAAAAAAAAAAGTTTTTCTTAAAATGCTTAATTATAATAAAAAGGTCTTACTGCCTTCTTACTCATTTTATTTAAAACAAAACCTTGAATATTCACAGCTTTTCAGTACAATATCACTTGTACTGAAGTACAATGTTTTGTTTTCAGTTTAGCTACTGACCCCACAAACCCGAAGCTAAACCGCCGGTATAACGGCTAAAGGAAATACATCACATACTCTGTGTTCATAGGGTCTACTGAATATATGCTATACACAGATTAGATAATGCATATTCAGTTTACTTTCATAAATAGAGAGCAGGACTACGATCATTTTCATAAATATACATGTCTATAAAGAGGTACAATAGCCAACATAAAACTCCTACCTGTTTAGATGGGTAATGACATATTTGAAGACTTCATAGTTCACAGGGGGAAACTTCCTGACAATTTCTTTCAATACTTGAAGTCTCTCTATGTGGTCCACAATTTCTATAAAACCATAGAACAATTGCAGTGTTTTCATTCATTTAAAAACAATAAACATTCACACAGCATCACACTCAGCAGTACATGCTCATAATAATATCAAACAAATGTAAATGGCATGCTACCACAAGACCAGAAGTCCTGGGGACAGGGCAGCTCATTCAGGATCAAAGTAGATGGGGAAATTCCATAAGGCTGATAAAAACAATAAATGTAAGGAATACAGTACGAACTGCAACATTATTACATGTTGAAGCCATGCTTTATCAGTATAAGGCAAAGGCTGCTCCTATCAGTAATGGTGCAGAGGAGATACAGGAGATGAGAAGAGCTATCTCAGGGCTGCTCTGGGTATTACACTGGTGTGTCTGCTTTGATTTTATGTGTTTACACTGGTGTGTCTGCTTTGACGTTATATGTTTAATTATTTGCCTAAAGGAATGAACTTCAAATTAATCAAAACAGAAATTAAGTCAATAGTGCACAAACAAGGTAAAGCAATTTCTATGAGTCTATATATTCATTTGAGGAGAACTTATTGCTCATAATAATATCAAACAAATGTAAATGGCATGCTACCACAAGACCAGAAGTCCTGGGGACAGTGCAGCTCATTCAGGATCAAAGTAGATGGGGAAATTCCATAAGGCTGATAAAAACAATAAATGTAAGGAATACAGTACGAACTGCAACATTATTACATGTTGAAGCCATGCTTTATCAGTATAAGGCAAAGGCTGCTCCTATCAGTAATGGTGCAGAGGAGATACAGGAGATGAGAAGAGCTATCTCAGGGCTGCTCTGGGTATTACACTGGTGTGTCTGCTTTGATTTTATGTGTTTACACTGGTGTGTCTGCTTTGACGTTATATGTTTAATTATTTGCCTAAAGGAATGAACTTCAAATTAATCAAAACAGAAATTAAGTCAATAGTGCACAAACAAGGTAAAGCAATTTCTATGAGTCTATATATTCATTTGAGGAGAACTTATTGCTATTCATTCATTATTTTTGATATAAAAGAGGTAAGAGTGAAGGGTTTGAATGCTATTTCGTTAAAAATGCTAGTGGTATTGAATAAGATAAACAGTACTTTCATGTTTCTTTAATGGCAAGGGGTTTTTCCTTTTTGATTTCTTGTCTTGTGAAGCACAGCTCATTCAGCATGTCATAATATTTCACTACATTTTGCCAGAGGGGTGAGGTTTTAACATCCTCCCAGTGTGACACAGACATACAAAGATAGACATACATTTGTATTCATATCCTTGTGAAGACCGTCCAGTCATTTATATGGCAAAAACCGTAACCCTAAGTATGATTACCCAAACCCCTACCCAGTCCTAACCTTAACCGTAAGCAACCAAACAAAATATAAGACTTTTGGCATTTTTCATTTTTGAATGAAGGCACAGACTTTTATAAAATTGAGTTTCCCTTGTGGGAACTGGAAAAATGTCCCCACGAGGTCAAAATAACAGGTTTTTATCAGATTGTGGGGACATTTTGTCCACGAAATGTAATACATGCATGCCCACAGACACACACACAGGACTTTTTCATTAAGTTTTGTTTTTATCTGGTTCATTTTCTCAATGAAATAGGTGAATCAAAACTTAGGACCTGACTTAGGAAATCAGGAACATTGGTGTCCACTTTCAGCATACGATTAGTCATAACTGTATTACTACTGCATAAGTAAAAGATTCCAATCAATTGTGCAGTTCTGCTTGGTTTGGAGTAAATGTTTGCACTTACTGGCTGCCTCCACCAGCTCTGGGTGCAGACTGTAGGGAATGAGCGGGTCAGGCAGATCAGCAAAGAAGGCCTTAAGAGCACCTGCTACAGCATTGACTGCCATGTCCATGGCCATCAAGTCCATGCTGTGGTCTGTGTGGGGAGAGAAAGACAAAGGGAGGCAGCAGAGAGCAAGGAATGTTAGAGGAGGTCTTACACAATTAGCTGTCAGAAAACTATGCTTCCTGATGGAAGTGGACAACATTGGAGGAAAACTGCTAAGATTTTATTCAGCAGAAGCTGGCGAAAGTTATGTTAATGGTAAATTCCATTCGAGGGAGCGAACAACTTGGCATTTGTATATGTACATGGCTGTGTGTCTAGTGCAGTGGTTCCCAAACTTTCCCTGCAAGGCCCCCCTTTTCTAGATAGGAACATTATGAGCCCCCCCCATTCAAACTACACAGGTTCAGATTCAAACTTTATTTGAAATACAACTATTTTCTAATTGAGCGAAACAAATGCAATTACAAAATACAAATGGTGCAATTTCACCACAGTGGGAGAAAAAAGAGCAATCAATTAAAAATAAAAGTCCAGCATAAGTTTGAAATTATGCAAATGCAGATTTAACATTCCTGTTAATATTCACTGGCGTACACAAATTAAAGTTTGTCTTACGATTACCGCATTTTGTTTTTAATGATAACCGCAGGTTTCAGCCTATACTATAGCACGAAACAACACTAAATCATACCCATTGATTGATAGTCTCCCTGCACTTCATGTAGAAAATTTGAAACCTTTTTCATGATATGGTTAGATTTTTTTGTCCGGCGCTGCAAAACGTCGTCACGCATCACCATGTCACATGGTACAAAAACCTTGCAAGAGCAAGATGACTTAAGACAGATCGTACAGCACCTCTCAGCTGGCTGAACAAACTGGAACAGCCTCCGTGACAACACAACTTTGCCCTTATTGGCTGAAGAACGTGACGTTTGTATGACGCTTGTATCCCCAGAAGTTCCGAAGCGTTATATGCTATTTCTCCCAAATATCACGTAAAGCAGTGAGAACTGGTTTTCAATGAACTTACCTGGTAAAATAAAGTTTAAATAAATTACATAAATGCTCTAATAGTACACGTAAGTTAGTGGTTTATTTATGGTTACTGTAATGTTGCGCTGCTTTATTTGTTTAATTGTCCAGTCTGTGAAGAGATTATTTTAGGGTGGCACATACCCCTAAGGTTATCCCATTGGAGCGCCCCTGCGCAATACCTCTGTGCCCCCATAGGGTGCCGCGCCCCCCAGTTTGGCAACCACTGGTCTAGTGTAAAATACAGTTTAAATTTTTTTTTTTTTTTTTAAACTGGTAGTAGGCCAAAGGGAGTGTATAAAATACACAGCCTGTTTGTTCCTTAAGTAAAGCAGCAGATCTGCAACAGAAATTTTTGAATAATTCAAAAGTAGGACTTTGATGAAATAAGAACCTGCTACAAAGTACTATTACAAGCCTGTATATTTTATTAATCATGCATATCACTCATGGTTATAATATCTGTAATAAAATGCTCAGGCCTAATGTGAAAGACACAATAATATGTTTTTAGAGTTACCTGTCAAAGTAGGATGACATTAAACATGCCTCATTCCACACAATATATCACACTGACCCCATGACACAGTAATGCAGAGAATACACTCCTTCAGCAATATAGTTACTGAGAAGTTTCACAGATTCAGGTTTAATTAATTCAGTGTTAAATAATGATATTGTTGAGGTAAGGGGGCTTTTTAACAGCGAATAAAATATAAATTTTAAATTTGCTAAAAGGATAATAATGTAAATGTTTTTGTTCTAAATTTTCAGACAAATGTGCACTTGAGAGATAAAATTCATATTGAAGTATTTTAGCCTTGCTTTATAATTAGGGTGCTTTTCCACTGCACCAGGTACTGTACTTTTGGTACTGCACACAATTCTTTATTAAATCAGACCTGCAGATTGATCTTTCCTTTGCCACAGATTAAAAATAATGTAATGTCATCCCGCTGATTTGCACTGACAAGCTTGGCAAGTTTCACCCTCCCCACATTAGACATAAATATATTGGTTTTGGTCTTTAACTTCCAAAACTTATAACTTCCACATCTGTTCATTACTGACATGAGACGGCTAAATAAACTGCAGAACATAAAGGGCACACTACTGGTCTTTAAGAAACAACTCATTTCCAAATGCAAGAAATGCTAAAGAGACTGACACTTTGCTCCTTATTATCTTATTATAACATTTGTTTTTCTGCCCCCTCTTCCAGTCACAAGTCACAATTCAGAAATCAGTCCCATTCTATACACCCATTTTGTGCCACCTGCCTACTTGGTGCGTGCTGGGTCTAACAGGGGCACCAAAGTGTGCGCAGTGCCTTCCATGTTTGGGAGGTCAATTCGCCCATGTGATTTAGTAAAAAAAAGATATGTTTTTTCCTACATAAGCATATTCTCCCTTTGAGTTAAGGCTGGTGTTTATGTGCGTTTAGGCTAGATATGCACTTTGGGCAGAAAAACACCAAAAATATGGCCACGTTGCATGTAAATGACCCTTATGTGCATTCTGCCACTGACTTAAGTGCTTTTAATTGCATTTTTCACTATGTACTCTGGAGGCCTGTAAGTCACGTGTTGCTACATGGCCAAATGCAATATTGCAGTGTTCAGAAAGCTGGACATGCAACAAAAACTTTTTACATTAATTATACATTTACAATCCTAAACACATAATAATTCATATAATTATAAGAATTACATAACAACAGTACATAAAAATATACATCACCATTAGGTAAAATTCAAGTGACATCTGCCTTGTCAACATGCATAGTAAAATAATTATTTCAATTAGTCACAGTGCATGCACTTGCACTCCTGTGAGAGTGGGACAGACAGAGACACCCTTGTCTTGATGTACTTCATACATTATTGAATGCATTGCATGTTTCTGGGCATATCATGAAACGCTCCATATTGAACCAATATGGGATGTCATTCATGCTGTATTTTCATACACATACATACACCTCATACATAAATTGCATATGACATTTTTCCACAGTACTGTACTGTACTGTAGGCACTTTGAGAAAGTACCAAAAGTACTGTTCTTCAAGGTGTTGGTTTTCCACTGGCATAAAAACTGGTACCGGTGCCGAATGACATCACAACCCAAGACAGGGCATTTTGTACTGAATTAAAAAAAAATACTGTGCGATCTTACAGGGCTGGAGAATGTGCAGTATTAATACCAACATCACGTATTATGTGCATGCAATTCTTACATTGCTAGTCAGCTACATTAAAATCAAACTTATTCCTTACTTTCAATTCTGTACAGACATTTTAGCGCGGGGGTTAAAATTTCGCTAAAATATTTTTACTATTATTCTGTCAAAGGGAAAAAACTTAGCAAGCTTTGCAATTTTTATAATTATTCCTTTTATGGATTATCTAATATATGTTTAAAAATCAGTTTAAAGTTTACCTTCGCTGATTTGCCTGAGCACTTCATGCGTTCTCCGAGATATTCATAATCATTTTCATTCTTGCTGTTTAAATCACTTGTAGATGGGTTTGTGAGAAATTTATGAACTCCTTTTTTTGTTTTATAAATACCCCAATATTTATTACAACAAAATCACATTGCTATATTGTTTAATCTATGCAGTTAAGTGCATTATTATTTTATCAGCAACGGACATTAAACATTCAGTCCATGTTGTTAATGTTACTAATATTTACACCATGGAGGTATTTTTCGTACGTGGATTACTTGTTTAGCCGGATGTAATTGTTGACAATTTGGCATGATCCTGGATCTGTCGGTTTTTCCAAAGTGTTGTCATAGCAGCACATCCAAATCCTCAAACCTGCTCAGAGCAGGTTTGTTCTGTGTAAACAAGGATTAGATCACACACGTAATCAATGTCCGTGCATTGAAATTCAATCAGTCATGGCCTCGCCGTTCCTGGATGAGTGACCAATTGATATCGGTCCGCAAATTATAAGAAGAGAATTTCATACAGAGAGGGTTTTGTGCCATCGGCAAGATCCTTTATTGCTCCCAGAGGAAATTGTTTTCGAAAGATACCGCTTTAGCTGAGGGCGAATATTGTACCTGAAATATTTATTAGCACCTTATATTCAAAGTCAAACTAGCGATATATATATATATATATATATATATATATATAAATAAAAAAAAGAGTGTGTGTGTGTATATGTATATATATACATATATATATAATTTTTTTATGTCAACAATTCTTTAAATAGTTATATACCAATATTTACCAGTTTTAAGTATATTCTTGTACTTCACTTTAACCTGTTCCCATGTTCTCATTGTGCTTATATTTGATCTGGAATTATGACATACAATAAAATCCCATCCCGACCGATTGGTCGCTGATCTGAAACGAGTTGACGAGTTAGGCTACAGTAGTGCTAATCGACAGCCCTAACCCTAATCCCCAAAAAACCCGTAAAACCCTAACCCCCAAAAAACCCCTAAAACCCTAACCCCCAAAACACCCCTAAAACGCTAACCGTAACACCAAAAAAAACCCTAAAAGCTCAACTCGTCAGGACACCGGCATGCATTCTACGGCAGGGATGCCTTTTTCGGCATAACACTGGTGATATCCACCGTAGATACGCAGTCGGGATTATTAATAGTCACTCATCTGGTCAGGCAAAGTTATATTACTACATGTATAATATAATAATCTATACCACAAGTGTGTCTGCTGGGGTGTGGAATGAGTAAATGGTGTCCTGTAGTTCTGGGCATACGCATAGGAAATGAAATGCTGCATTCAGTAAGTACAATGAACACCACTTCCGCGTTTAATTTGTCGGCCACTTTTTCCCAGCCGTCTTTTCTTGTTTGGGCTGCTTTTGCCATGTTACCCCTTGTGCATATTAAATCTTGAAATTCTTAATATCCCTGGAGCAAAAGGTCCTGCTCTGCTTGCGTGAAAAGGTGCACCCTTCCTTTCGTCATTTTGTTGCAGCCTATCAAAGACTTGCCGACATGTTTTCTAGACTCGATATAGATGGGCTTTTCAAGCAGCACGGGCGCGCGCAATCATCTCAGATGATTGGATCCAGCTAGACCAGGGGTACCCAATCTTATCCACAAAGGGCCGGTGTGTATGCAGGTTTTTGGGATAACCTGTAGGTCAGCTGTTAAAACCCAGGTGTGAAGACTCTTTCAGCCAATTAGTCCTCTAATTAGTAATCTAATCAGGGAGTTGCAGCGAAAACCCGCATAAACACCGGCCCTTTGCGGATAAGATTGGGTACCCCTGAGCTAGACTAATCTACTACACAGCTGTGTTTTAAAAACAGACTTATCCCGGATGAGTCTCACTGGCATTAACTCATCCAAGATGAGGCATCTGATCTCGGATGATTTAAACGACGTACGGAAAATACCCCCCATATCTATTTGTGAGGCATATTTGCTTGTTTACGGGATTGTTCTGAAGAGGGGGAAAAAAGCCTAAGTATATGGATTAATTCATGAACACAATATGAGTAATTCTCGCAAACACATTACCGCAATATTTCAGGATTCTCTAAGTTTTTAGAATTAGTTTGATGACAGACTCACATTATATCATTGTCTAAAATGTAAATTTTGGGGTTAATCAGTTGTCAGAGTAAAACAACTGACAAAACAATACAACTGAAAAAATGAACCTACATCTTGTACTAATTGATCGCTGTTGTGGGTTACAATAAAGCTGAAAGATTTAAAAATATTTTATCTAGTTTTATGTATTTGATCTTAAATCTGCAACAGTGGTGCTTATTTTACCTTATTTTGATTGAGGGATCATTAAATCAGAGCTCCCAGTTTTAATAATAGGTTAAAGTAATGTAAAATGTTTTGCACAAAATTCAAACACTATATTTCATTGTAACATTTTTTGTCAAAATGAAAAATTATAAAAAATTGCTTTCATCTTCAAAATAAGAGGGTTTCTGTGGATTTCAGTTCAGAATATAAAGAGTCCATATTCCACGTTTTGCTTTGGCCCCGTTTTCTTGCTGGATGAATTAATTATACCCAGTCGTGTCTTCTTTTTCTGCTTACACTCTGGGTGTGACAACGCGTAATGAAGGGAGAATATGCATGATTCAAAAGCACGTAACTTTTTAAGCGATTTTTTTACTTAAGTGCCTAATGGGCACTTAAGTAATGGGCACTTAAGTCCTTGAAAAAGGCCCTTAAGGGAACATGAGAGGAGGAAAAAAAAATGAATGGGAGGAGGAAAAAATTAATGGAAGAAAAAAAATGAGTCCTTTTGCAAGATCTTGCAAAACTCTTGTTTTAAGCAATGGACTTATGGGGGACAATGCATATCACTGACCAGACAGATTGACCATGCAGATGTGGAAAGTACAAAGAGCAGAATAATACAGCTGACAATAAGAATTTCTGCTAAACTGAAGGGGGGTGGGGGGGGGGCTGGCAGATCAATCATTCCATTTCCCTGTATCTGGGCTACTTCCCTTTAATAACGTAAATATCTAAATTACCCGGTAAGGAGTAAATATTAGTTAGAATCAATTCCTAAAATGGACACATTCAGATCGTTAGAGGTCCATGCATTGTCCTCACACCCCCCACCCCCCAAGGTAGACCCATCAGTGTTTGCACGTTCTTTGCACGTTGCATCTAAATTAGAGCTGTAACTACTGATCTAAAATCACTTCTGACTGCACATGCTTCTGCAATCATGTGTGTGTGTGTGTGTGTGTGTGTGTGTGTGTGTGTGTGGTGTGGTGTGGTGGTGGTGCAGGGTGGAGGGGGTTGGACTGCTTGATATTGTTTATCCCAATATTTTATAATTAAAACAACACATTTTTTTCTTAGATATCGGTCAATCCTAATTTAGATATAGTCCATGTAAGACCATCCACTCACAATAATTTTTTACAACGGGTACTCTACATAACATTAGCTTTCTAGAAACTTGTGGGCATTTCAAATTTCAAAGATTTAAGATTTGTTGTTTTCTTTACTGAAAACAAAGGCATAAAAGAGCACTATAAAGAGCTGGTGCGTCACTGGCTCCTAGGCAGGCATCATATGGCAGGCCTTATCACATTACCTTGATCAAACTGCTTTTGTATGTTGTCTTGATCCGTTTTGTTTCCACTTACACGATATAGGCCCTCTGTAGTCAAACCTGAAATAAAACACAGCAGAGGCAATGATTATTTGTTCTTGACCACACTGCTATTTAATAATGTATACATGTTTATATTTACTGTGTTGCGTTTCATTTGAGGTCATTTGTCACTTGTACAAAAAAAAAAAAAAAAAAACAAAACCCCAAGTAGGTGACATATGTTTAGCAAAATTTCTGTATAGTTAGGATGCAGTCAAAGAAGATTTCCAGCTAAGGTATTGTGATATTTGTTTTTAAACTTCCTTTTTTTTAGTTGTCAGAAATTACTATGAAATTACGTTCTCAAGCAGTAGTGTCAGTAAAAAAAAGTTCACAGCATATACACATGCACCAAGAAATAGAATAAAGAAAGCTAGAGAAAACTAATTAAAAAAAATGTCAAGCTGATCCCTGTATTTTTTTATATAGTACATTTTTTAATGTATAATATAATTAATCTTATTGTGGTGTACTACTATTGACAGGTATACAAGGATACATTGTATATCAGCCATATTTATTCTGCAGAGCACTTTCCCATTCGAGACCTAGATGATTTCAACCAGGCAATACTCCCAACATGCCAGTAAACACAAAAATATCCAGTCAGCATTCGAGACGTAGGCAGATGTCTCAACTTCTCAGATACTGGCCAAGGAAACAAAATACCAAAAAACCAGTCTGGCTGGAACCGTAACTGAAAAAAGAAGAATTCCAAACAAACAGAGCAATTACACATTGTACTCATCCCAAACACGGAATCATGATGAACATACTCTTAGATTACACAACTGCAAGTACAGTCTGCTTCTTGTGAGTATGTTATGGGCAACTCTGAGGATAGGAAAAGGGACACTCTGAAAGCAGGGGCTTTCATAATGTAAATGCAGACTAGCTGTCACATCTGGTCCACAATCTGTGAGGGTTGTAACACACGAGTGTCCGTTGCATGTCTTTTAATACATCCTGGATCTGGCTTGAATAAAGGCACTGCGCCCAGTCAAAGACATTTCTCAGAGGAGGTTGTGTCACATAACCTGTGCCAGGAAGTTTTTACAGGCAAGAATGTTGTCTTGGGCAGTGTCATCAAAAACCACGACAAAAATATTGTTAGAAGTTTTAGTTAACCATGACAAAAATATTATGGTGCTTAGTCATACCATTAACACACCACACCCAATATAATCCTACTTATATTATAAAAAAGTTAAAGTAAAATTAAGATGTATTTAAATGCACAAATACAAGTAGTAAACAAAAAATATATCAATATTCCAAAAAATAGAGTGAAGTACTTATACAGACATTACTTAAAACTCAAACCTAAGAGACTAGTATACTGTAAAACTAAAAAAGCACTTAAAACAATCTAAAATATTAAGTACAAATATCAATCATTACTCAAACCTGATCAGTTCCTAAAAATATGTTGGATAGGGGATTTTTGCATAATGCGGGCTAAATAATAATAATAATACTGCATTCCCAGCCCATTCAAATATCCAAAAAAATTAAAGAAAATCTCCTAATCACCTATATATAACAAACCATCAAGGACTGCTTCATAAAGCATTTAAACATTTTTTATGGCAAGTGCTTTAAATTTTTTCCCATATGTGGATTCATTATAGTGTGTTTTCAATGGGCACAGAGTGGTCATAGTGAATATCTAGATAGTTTTGATAGTGGACATACTTGTAAGATTTCAGATAAAGAAGATCAAAATTGCAAATGAGTGGTTGTACATAATGAAAAAATTATGCCAGTCCCATCACAGACAGTTCACTTAAATGTGTCAGATCTAGATTACAGGTAATTCACTAAATACTTACATACCAATAATGACCATCAATGAAAAGCTTTTCAAACAAAATATATTCTTGGGTGGCAGTGAGGCTCAGGGAGCAGCCCCGTCTGTCTCAATTATATGGTGTCATTCTTTTAATGAATTAATATTAACACATTTGTTTGTAGGCTGCTCCCATAGGGTATTTTAACACACTAACTGAAGACTGCTCCCACAGAGAATATAAAGTACTACTCAGGGATTATAATGCCATACACAGCACACGGACCATTTTAACTTAGTTAAAGAAATATGGATACAGTTAAAAAGTGATTATAGTTTTGCAAAGCCAATTAACTGAAAGCAGTCCTGAACTGCAAGTCTTGTGTGTCCAGTCTTCATCACTCAGCATACAGTACCATCCTAAAGGTTTTCAAAGACCTGTAAACTGGCACATTCCTTGCAAGTTCTGACATGCTCAGGCAAGTCCCGTCTAATAAGGGCGAGGAAAACCAGCAGCACAGACAGGAGGAACAGCAGCTGATGCAGGTGGAGGCACTAGCTAGTTGTCCTGCTGCCTAAAGTATCTAAGCAGTCGAATTTAAGTATAACAGTGTCAAACACTAAAAAAGTTTGCGGTGTGGTCAATTCTAGGGCTGCAACTAATGATTATTTTGATAATCGATTAATCTGTCGATTACTTTTTCGATTAATCGGGGGGGGTCAATTTCCAGCAATTTCTAATGACCCAGTCTGTCTTTGTACAAAGGTTGTTTCCAGCAACTCACATAAAAAACAAATGCATGCTACATTAAGAGTATAA
>JAOYFF010000027.1:6082538-6096173 GCA_025773925.1 Cryptomyrus ogoouensis
GTGGTCACATCAATGCATCGGATCGTTTGCTGTTGAATCGATATATCGATACAAATCGATGTATTGTTACACCCCTACTTTACAGGATATTTACTCTTACATTATTCTATCTTACTGTACATTTGATGAATAAATGAATGCTGCTTGCTTCCATGATGACAGTGACAGTTTATGTACAAAAATGCCTTCAGGAACACAGCTAAACCCGTAAAAGTAAAAAAATAAGCCGTGCCAGTACCAGAACTACACTCATAGGACTAAAGTAATTCCAATAATATTGCTAAACATGGGGAACTGAAACCAGCCATTATCCTCATTTGTGCCTCTAGACAATGTGCTTCATCTTGCACAACCCCAGTCGAGCTAACCCCTGCCTGACACTAACAGGACAATGTGTAATGTGTCACGTGAATGGGACTGAAGAGCTGGCATACAATCACACACACACACACACACACACACACAACAGAATTAACAGTAACTAGTGTGTGGATTTAAAAAAAAATCATTGCGGGAGACCTCAATTGTCAAGTGTTACTTTATACCATCAGGGCTCGGGTGTATTCGGGTAATTCCATGTTGCAAAGTATCACAGGTTAAAAAAATGGTCATTCTCTAATGTCCTTGTTTTAACTAAGCACTGTTAGACATCCTCCAAATTTCTAGAAAAATACTGACACACTTTTTTGAAATACTAAGTGAACCACAAAAAAATTACTTTCAAAGATATTTACAATAAACTGTAGTGACAAGAAGACAAATTTACATTGCTTGCTTCACTCTGAAAGGCATCGTTTTGTTGATAGTAATCATAATGAATTCCAAGATCAGCTCTGTTTAAAGATCACTGTGTCCAGAACCACAATTTGACAGTTACAACTTCGCTACTAGGAAATATTTTGCTATGTAATACCCATTCACATAAACTTTTAAATGTCAATTCTCCAGTGGGTGAATGCTGGAAGGAAGATTAAACATTACACAAATAGAAAACAGGAAAGAGTGGAAGAGGAAGAGGTACAAATTTAGATGTTCTATTGTCCTGTATCCTCATGCATCCCCAACTGAATCTTCTCCTAGATTCCTACTAATGTCACAATGACAAGACTTTATTTTAACCAGATTGTGATAAGATACCAACATATCCTATTCAATAAGTATAGTATTAAAATTATAATATGGCTACTATGCCTAGTGATTACAGGTTTTATTTATAAAGCTTCCAGACCCCAGGCTATAGGACAAGAAATCTAGAACAGTAAGCACAAAATTCATAACGCAATCTTCCTTTCTGAATATCAATCCAAAAATGTATGACTGATAAATCTGTTTTCAAAAACTTTTCTTGCCAAGGCACTAGCAGAGATAAAATACTTGTGTGTTAGGCAATTCATGACTGAATCAGTTTTGTGGAAGGTGCACAGTCAATGTTATTTTAGTCGGTTTTCTTTGCATTAAGTACAGTGACCCTGAAGGGGAAAAACAAGGCCATCATTAAGTGTATGATTTTCTTATTTGTGAAATATATTTAATTTTAGATTCAACATTCACTGTCCCACTATGACTTCAAATGACTGATGATTTGTCCAAAGAGACTGTACTGCACATGCCAGCAAAAAAAGTGTATCCTAATTTACTAACAGGGCACAATTGTGTAGAGTGTGTCAGCTGTAGCTGCAGGCATTTTTCTGGCTGCCAAGATAAAGTCACTGCAGGAAGACCACATACAGCATGCACCTCATTCAAGGTTAGGCTATCTGTAATAATCAGCACGCAGTGTAAGCACAAAACCTCCACCAGTAACAGTGAAACTGAAAAACACTGGATGGCAAACAAATTGCTGACATACACTTTACATTATGTCTGATTAGGAAAACTTCCTTCTAACGAGGACAAGCTGCAGGAAGATGGAATATTAGGCTCTACTCTGCCTTATAAGCAGCCAACCTACAAGAAGTAGGAAGAGTGCAATATGATTACGGAGCTGTCCATTATTAAAAGGAAGGAATTAAAATGTTTTTGTAAAGAGTGCTAGAAACTGCATAAAATTATTGTCATTATTTCCATGAATTAAAAAAAATACTAACAGGTTATTTCTAAAGGCTTCTCTAATGATTTTTCTGCTAACAGCATAAAAGAAAGTGAGAAAGAAGAAAGAGGATTTTAACTTTAAAAAGGTCTAATTACTATGGGAAAGCCAACAGCCTAGCATAGTGATTCTATTTAATTTAGGGGTGGCCAATCTTATTCGCAAAGGGCCGGTGTGTATGCTGGTTTTTGGGATAACCTTTAGGTCAGTTCAAGCCCAGGTGTGAGGACTCTTCAGCTAATCAGTCCTCTAATTAGCAATCTAATTAGGGAGTTGCAGCAAAAACCTGCATACACAGCGGCCCATTCTGGATAAGATTGGCCACCCCTGATTTAGTTTATTGCCAACTGTTATACACACTCACTACAGTAAGCAGTCAATGTTGCGTGGATATACATAATTATGTAATCTTATCACCTGATGTGCAAGACTGTTATTGTCAGTCGGTGAGTGTGTCTTTTTTTGGTCCTATTTACCAAGCGGAGCAACATCAAGGTGGAGGTGGCTTGGGGGCTGGACAAACTCTTGATAAAAGCTAACCCTGAGCCTGAATTCCATTAAAACAGTGCTGAAAAAAGGATAGTGTGCAAACTGTAATCCCTTCTGAATAATAAGCCCATCATCGAGAGAGAGCTGGTACAGCTGAGGAGCACCTTCAGCCACAGGCTCACCCTTTGGACTATGTTGCTGCCATTTGACTGTTCAATGCTTCCACTCTGCACGGTCCTAACACCATCTTGCTTTGAGCACATTAACCTTTGCCCCAGTACTGTAGCATGGCGCTAATTACAAACTAACTGCAGACTTTACAAGCACTCTTCCCTCCCTTGTGCCATTGTTCTATATATATAGAAACTGCTGGATAATAGAATTGGATCCCTGGAGGATAAATAAGGTTTTTATCTTAAATTAATCATTTTAATATTATATTAATATTATATTAGTCATAAAAGTGGCATAAAAGAGTAAATCTGTAAAAGAATAAGGAAGTAAATGTTGAATAAGAAAGTGAAATAAATACAAATAAAAATAATACTGAAAAAGAAATGAAAAATAAAGGAATAAGAAAATGCTTTTCTTTGTTTTTGCTTTTTCCCTATTGCGTCAAATTTGTTTGCTTTAAAACCATGTTACTCTCCCAAAAATTAAAAGCAAAAATGACTTAATGTTTAAAATGTATTACACTTTTTACAATCAAGACAGAAACAGCAGAAACACCAGTAATGACAGTTACAGACAATATCTGTCTTACTTTCATAAGAAGTTCATATGGAAATTCATAGTAAAACAAACTCTTATACATTTTACCCACATTTCATTAATAATTTCATTTACATTACAGATCTTGATAAATAACATTTTGAAACTATGAATAACATGAGGCCACTTCACACTCCTATCTGAGTAAATGACTGTACAGAACATTATGCTGAAATCAAATACTTTAATTAAGCTTTACGTTTTCTTGCGTGTTTTCCCCCCTTCAGTCACAATGTAAAGAACACCAGCATGTTATCAATAGAAGCACTGAGTAGTACTGCAGAAATTCTCCATTGGTGCAACC
The DNA here is from genome assembly GCA_025773925.1 of Cryptomyrus ogoouensis. NCBI lineage: Eukaryota > Metazoa > Chordata > Actinopteri > Osteoglossiformes > Mormyridae > Cryptomyrus > Cryptomyrus ogoouensis. The sequence continues at coordinate 6,086,192 of JAOYFF010000027.1, forward strand.
TTTAGCAAAAAAAACCGACCGAGTCTTCTCAACAAAGAGACTTGTGGTTGCAGCAATGCAGAAGAAAGGCACAGACAAACCACCAAAGTGAGCAGAAATTGATCTGAAGGATTTCCAGTCCTTCACTCTGGATCAGTTTTTAACCAGCAACTCCAGGAATCCGTTTCATTGCCTCAACTTGCCAACTGACTTCCTGGCCACTGATCCAGATACCTGGGCATCACAGGAAGGATACATTGGTGCAAAACGTTGCCTGTCGACACTCAAAGTTGTCAATGATACTGCAGAGAGGGGAGTGGCACTGATCCAGGAATACAAGAAGACACTCACTAAGGATGAAGATGACCTGCAGTTTCTTTTGCAGGTTGTTTCTGATCATCGTCAGCTACATCCTACTACAAGGAAGACCAAACTTTAGCAACTGTGACACCACAGAACTGTGTATTAAAACAGAGTTTGTAGGTTTACTATAAGAATCACATTTAACTATAAGGCCTCGTTCACACGGACGTCTGTACCAGGCGTTTTTCTGGTGTTTGTGGTGCCAGGTGAGCACCGACTGAACGCCGACTGGTTTTTCTGCTCATTGGAGCAAATCAATGCGTCCACACGGACGTTCAGCACCGGGGTTCGGCCGGCTACGTGTTCAGGTGGCATCAAATAAACGCTGCATGCAACGTTTTCTTGGCTTCAAAATCCCGGCGAACGTGAGGAAAAATTGCGTTTACATGGCGTTCGATTGGCATTCTGGAGGACCGACAGAAAATGTCGGACATTGATCCAGCCCAGCTCGTGCAAGATGTTTGTTCCTCTCCTGCCTAAAGCGCCGTATCAGGAGGATTTTCAAAACAAGAATGTCAAACATAAGTTTTAATAAAGAATAGGGATCCATGTTTTCAATGCAGAACTATAAACCAAGGTGATACCGACGTCTGCGCCTTTGTCTCCGTTCTGTGCTCGCTCGGCACAACAATATTATTATAATTAAACGTATTAATGGTTTATTATTCATACTAAAATAATGAATAAGAAATCTTTATTTTTAAATGTATTTTATTATATAATAATAATTACAGTGGTACCTCAGAACTCCAGATCGATAATTTAATCCGTTCAGAACTCCAGATCGAATCCTAAAAAGTTCGAGTTGTGATCGAATTTTCCCCATAAGAAATAATGGAAAACCAATTAATTGGTTCCCGGCCCCAAAATAATTACACCTAAATATGTTTTTTTTAGCATTTAAACACAAAATGCCGCGTTCGGTCTGAAACCGGCTTGAGAAGTTTTGCTAGTAAGGAGGTGACAAAAAGAAAGCAACAACTCTAGTCACAATGGATGTCCATTTTGGATTTTTTTCGTCGCCAATAGTCAACACTGGTTAATCGACTATTAGCCATTTAACCGACAAAAAATACTGTTTAGAATGGATGGATGTCATTCACCAAATACCAAAATACCAATACGAAAATGCTTTAGAAATTAGAGGTGCTTTATGTTTTTCAAGTGCAAAGACTTGTGTGGATAACTGACTTAATGCAAATAATCATCAACAAGCTGCCAGGCTTGCAATGAAAAAAAAAAAACAGGTTTACAAAATGTATCCAACATATAATCCTCCTGTGCCAAGTGTACTTAACTGGCAGATCCAGCACAGCCTACATCTCCTGTGTAGGAAAACACTGTAAAACACAAATGAACTGCAAGTAGTCTGCACACTTTCTAATGTGTAACAATATTGTGCTGTAACAAAAACCGGCTCCACTATCTGTTCATACCACAAAATAAAAAGGCTATTTTCCACTTCAACCCTGAGTATAACGGGCAGCTTATTTACAAATTTTTATTCAGATATAGCAACATGTCGACACGCTGTGGGGTCTTGAGTGCAGTCTATTGACTGAGACTTCGTAACTTGTACTGCATTGAGGTTGTAGTACTGCTATATTTCAACACTGCACAACATAGCTTACATATAACCTTGTGTCCTTTTGGTTCAAATGATACCAAACAGTACTTGTTTTGGCTTATTTAATGTTTTTCTCAGACTGCAAATATGGCTGTGGCCTGTAGGCACCTATAGTTGGTTATATGGGTTAACATGCCCACGTGAGTTGATAGGCTATGTATCCAAGTGTACATTTCTTCTATCCTCTACCTTATATGCATTTACCACACTGCGAACTTAACATTCTTTTTTTATTAACCGTTTAACTGATAGTATTAATTGGTTAAAATTCTTAATGGTTAATGGTTAAATGGTGAATTACCCCTACCAGTCACCAATCACAACACACTAGTATAATCCTAGAGTCCTCTAATCTCGTGTCATAAAAAAAAATGATCATCTCTGCTTTCCACTGACATAATGCTATTGAGATGACCAATATATCTTATTTGCTAAAGCAAATTACTTACAGTTCATTTGTGGATGCCAATGAAGGCAAAACCATCTCTGATGTTCATCACTATCTGACGAAAATAACAATCTCCAAATACCCATTCTTTCAGCAGTGTGAAGCACTAAATAGACATTATTTTTGCCCACAAATCGATAAACAAATTAGTACTATGCCTAGAATATGAGATTATGTATTGTGATGCCCAAAAGTTAAATTCGGCATAAGCTTATGCTTATTAAATTTGGTTAAGGGGCACCCCATGCTACTCTTTTCTTAAATGGAAGTGAGAAGCACTGAAAGGGACAGCTTAGCAACCATATGTTATAAAAGAGAAAAAATGTTGATTGTGTGGCGCTACTTTTTGCCAACTGAAGTCCTACGTTTTTTTTTTGTAAATATATAATTCTCATTTTTATTTCAGTTCACAAATTATTTTATTTAGTGTCCGTTTTTGTTTCAGTTTTAGTTTACAATGATGATAACACTGGTCCCAACAAGCCCAATGCGCACACACTGGCACAGTCAATCCACATAGAATAAGCCCAGATTTTAGCCTAAACTTTTTCTCAAACACTTATTCAATGGAGATTCTAAGATAGCAGGCAGACAACTTTTTAGCTTTAATAATGAGTGTATTTAACAGCAGCAGGGACGAAAGATATTAAAAATCTCTCCATACTAATGGTTATTTTATAAACATGAATAGACAACACTCATGCATAGCGCTAGTGCCCCTGTAGCATGCCATCAAACTACACACAGTTTAAAACCACCTTTTTGTTTTGCAATAATTTGAACTACTCCCATAATTATGTAGATATTAAAGGAAAACATTTGTTATAATGAATTGAAGTGTTTTAGAAATCATAATGGTATTTTAATAAAAAAAAATTAAAAAAACAATGCGTTGATTTAAAATTCTGATGTCAACGCATTTTCACTGTCTCAAGGACCAAAACCTCCAGAAACTACACCCTGGGTGATTAGATGCCATCCTGGACAGCTCTGGCACTTTCATCTCACTTAATTCTCCTTGCTATTTCTGTAACCCTATGTTAAAACTAAAGTTACTATGAGATTCTACTGCCAGACTAATGATGAGACCAAGCTGTCAAGATCAGTAATTAGATTTTGTAATATCAACTCTTTACTAAATATGTGTTAAACCTGCAGCTACTTCAGGCATGGTCCCATATCCATGAGATACGCGAGTCATATAAGTTTTATCTTGATAAGAGAATCAGGTCCATACATCACTGACTGATATTTGTATAAACTCACTCTTCTATATATAGATGCATTATACCATAGTGCACACCCAGCAGGAATTGGCATGCACACATTACGCGTCAGCTGATGGGGCATTCATGTGGCAGGACATGGGGCTCAATGTATCCTTGCGAGAATACACACACACACACACACAACTCCACGGCTAATACGCTTAAAAATTTGTATACAATAAAAATGGCAACAAAATTTAAGTTAAAGCTACAGGGGTCATTCATTACCTTTTACAAGCTTATTAAACAAATTATTGCAAATACAACTGCATCTCACAGATCTCCAAGGTTTATCAATACATTTTATGCTTATGCTAGACTGCACCAAAAGCCTGAACAAAGACTGTTTTAGATTAAAATGCCCATTAAACTTCACATAGCTACCTAATCGTACATAAGCTATGACTGACAGCAGCAGCACAATTATTCAAAGCATTAAAACACTAACAGAAACAGTGCAATTTACCATATATAGATCCATCCAGCTGACTGTCCATAAAGCATTACTATCACCACAGAATGACGACATAGATTTGAAGCACCATTATGTATTGTTACTAAGGCTTGGTGATAAAACAATAATGATTATTATGGCAATATAATTTTGATTGATATTAATATAACAAATGCTCTATTCAAGTTTCATACAATTTAAGACCCAATGTGTCCACGTTTTGCATCACTATGAAATGAGGACACTTTCTCTGTGACTGTTATGATTAGCAATGTAGCACAAGCACAGACACGGCCATAAAAACACACACGGGAGATTTGTTGAAAAAATAAGAGAATGTAACAGAGCAGGCAAGCAGACCGGCAGACAGATGAAAGGCAACACAGCCAAAACAACAGGTAAATTCACCAGGAGACCAGGTAAGTCCAAATCAACCCATGTAATAAGAGTAACCCAGCAAAATTCAAAATGAAAGTCCACAGAAAATTCAGATCACACAGTAATAATTAATAGAGAATTCAGAATTATCATGAAAAATAAGAGCAGCTGTATTTTGTCTGTGCTGACTAAAATATCCTGTTCAACATGTAGATCTACCTCAGGTTTGTAAAATGTAACATGCTGTTTGACAAATGTGTATCACATGTTTATGATACAAAACTATTCAAAATCACAATTAACCTTCTAGTTTCTTCAACTTTCACCCAGGAGCAAAAATCAGCCTTTAAACTGAAAAGAAATAATGATTTGACATTTATCTTAAATTATTCATTAGGGCTGTCAATTATATTAATAATAGAGTAATCTACCGATTAATCTGAAAATTCATTGTTTATATAAAAAATTATCAGTGTAAGGCAGGAACCAACCAACCATTATAGGATGAACACTCAGTTACACATGCGGTCAGTTTAGGTTCTCCAATTTACTTAAGTTGCAGATTTTCCGATAGTGGACAGAAACCAGAGGACCTGCCAGAAAGCCACAAACACATAGGGTGAACATGTGAACTCCCCCCCCACCCCCCCATACACACACACACACAAAGTGGTGGTGTGCAGCAACAGCAGTACCCACTGCCACCATTGGATGAGCATTTCATGCACATGCAATTGTCACATTGCTGCTGCAATCAAACCATGAATAAGTGGGCTACAACATTTTTTCTCAGTCACTGGGAAAAAAACTTAGCAAGCTTAGCAATTTTAATGATGGCTGCTTTACAAAATTGTCTAGTACATAAAAAAAGTCTACAGTTTACCTCAAAAATACATTCGTCTTCTGGTGCATGGAAATATTTTCTATTTCAAAGACACTATTGAGCAAAAGCAAATGATTTGTAGGGACTACTCACCACCAACTTATTTGATTTGACTCTATTAGTAGATACATTCTATTTGGATAAATAGTTAATTTTCAACTATCACAAAAAGTATCACAAAAACTTGTGAACTTCTCAGAAATATTGTTCAGCCTTAAAAACACAATTGCTGACCAAACTTAAAATCATATAATGTTCTGTATTATACAAGATGATGTGGCAAAATGATAGGGATAACCTTTGTTTAGCAGCAATTTTTTGACATACAGGAATAGTACGACAAAGACAGTCTAGGCTACTCTGAGGGACTAAATGGCACCTAAACATGGCTTACCTCGCATTATTGGGCGAGTCCATCAAACTCAATTGTCTTCATTTAAGATATCTTTGCATTGTGATTGTTCTGTGGTGATGCTTAAGTTCTGCTTTACAATACTTACAGATTACTGCACTTTCATTCACTTTTAAAGTGAACTGCTTTCACACAAATCAGTCTCTTTATTTGGACTGCCATCTGCTATATGCGCAGTCTTAATTCTGTCATATTGATGAGTAATCGAGAAGGAAAATTTGAATCGATGCTCTTTAATAATCGAGTAATGAAGTATAATTGAGTAATCATTACAGCTGTATGACTGAAAATTATCATAACATTTCTGGCCATATTACACAGTTCTAACTGTTACATCTGTCAATGAATTCCTACTGATCCATCAGAAGTGTAGCATTTTTCAAACAGGCGTGAATGACTCTCCCTCCATACCCACACAGCCATCTTAAGTACGTGGTTTGTACAGTCAATATTAGCAAACAGATGCAAGTCGTAGGTGTCATAGCTGTTGTAGCGCATTATGTAAATCAGTTTCATGTTTACATACTGAGACCTCCAAAGCACAGTATATTAGCAGTCACTGCCAAAACTAAATCAAAAACAGGACTTAAAAAAACAAAACAAAAAAAATTTAGCGTAAAAAATTACTGCTAATACTCAAATTACATGACAAATTTATATCACCCTACTATAAATTATACTTGGACACTGGCTAAGAACACACAAGCTGCTCAACCACATCTGGCAAGGACCATTGAGGTGCAAAATGTTCTGGGGACAGACATGTAAACATAGTATTCTAACAAACTGGCCAACAGCAGCAACAAATGACAATAAACAGTTCCAGGACAGTTTCTCAATGGGTAATGACTGTGGATTTCAACCCAGAATAGATAAATAGTAATAGATTGAACATCCTTCATACTTGTGCCAGAAATAATGACTACAGAAATCACAATTGTGGAAGATGTATCAGGAGGAATGGTAGAAACCAGGGCTAAAAGTCATGTTCACCAGACCAAAAGATGCGAACAATACTGCAATCTATTACTGGAGCTCAATTCTTGTGAAAGCAGATATGGACTTTATATTATTTTTGTGGCATACCTGGGCCTCAGAGGTCTAACACCTGTAGGACATACAGGCATTTCTGAAAGTGAATTTCTGATGGCTAAAGTAATAAATAAATAATTTTTATTTTTCTTTCCTATATAGAAACAATCACAATTTGCACCCATAACACAATGCCCACAGTCACAAAGCATAGGTTTTCATACGACATACACAGGCTGTCAGCCTGGACTGCCTTAGGCATGGCAATCATTGCCCTTCCAGGAGTCAAGTAATCCCTAAGGGTGAGGGGAATACTAATCAGCAAGGAGCCCATTTTGAAGTACAAGGCAAGCAGCTCAGCATTGTCAAGAAGCCTACAGGTACACGTTTCCTTGACAAAATGTTACTCTGAAAGCCAAAAAAATGCAAATCATTACAGCTGCTTCCATTTAAGGTTATTCTGTGCTTCCCTTAAGCCAAGAGTCCACATAAACATATCATTTAAAGCCCAGAAAGAGTTAAAGTATAGGGTGTTCATAAGCCATAAGCCATTTCTAGCTATTCATCTATGAAACATGTTTTACCAGATGCACAATGTGATGGTCCTGGTTTTAATGAAAATGAATTGCAGTGACATTTCATGGAAAAACCAAATATGAGTTTTATGCTAAATCATCAACTACTGTTCATTTCTTACAGATTATGCATCCATCTATTTTTTACAAGTACATTCCCCTTGCCGGAAAAGAAGTTTTAAAAGTTGTTTTAATATTAGCTTAAAAACATTTGTGGTGAAAATTGCATATGTGAGGGAGACGACAAAACTATGTTTAAAAAGATTCTTCAAGCATGCAACTACAGCATTATAGATGATCAGGGTACCAAAATCCAATGACAAGCAGGCGGCAAAAAGATTAAAAGAAAAAAAATTAACACAAATTCTAAAAGTACGAATTACTCTGAAAATATTACCTGTACTCATGTCATCTAAAGCAGTAAAAGGACTACTGGGCACCGCAGCATCAGAAAAGAATGGAATATTAGTGTATTATTGCATTATATAGTGTAATATTAGGCGAGGGCAGTGGGGTTCACACTAATAGAGGACTGAGGAATGCTGCAGCTAAATGAACAATTACAATCAATGAGCAAAGAGCCATGGAACCCACTTTCTTCCTGTCTCTCTATTGCCGTGGGTAATCGCAGAACTGAGTAGGATGAAAAAGCAGGAGGGCAAATGACCCAGGAGCTGTGATAGCCTCCTTCCAGAAATGGCAGAATGCAGAACACTCACTTATCAGTTATTTAAAATAAGCACTACTAATAACACCAGTAGATATAAAATGCAATAGATCATGACTCATAATTTGATCCAAAAGTCAATGATTTGATTTCAACCAGAAAACAGAGGAGGCACTATCACAAAATGGATGCACAAGAAGGGCCTGTGACCGGGATAACCAGAATGCCTCACACTCCAGGCCTCTACCCACACAGCCAGGCTTTAATATCTTCACAATAATGACTCGCACAGTAATACTGCTCTTATGGTCACATTATTTTCTAAGGCAACTGTGGGCCATATATGGGATATCTTTGAGTAACTCAAAATTCACCAGTTGGACTGGGATTAAAATCACTGAATGCTAAATAACACACATGTATTTGTAATTTAGACAACAGCAAAGATTTGCTGTGTTCCAGAAAGCAATGTCCGCTGTAAATCAAACCTACATTCATTCTTCTTCATTTTTAGCATACAGTTTAATTAAGAAAAACAAATGGAAAACAGTAGCACCATTTAAAAACATCACATATGCAACATAATAAACTAACACCTGCATGGACTCTGCAATACATAATCTTTTGATGTTTACAATGCTTCTATAAAAGCATGTCTCATTCTCATCTTTTATATTATTATAATGTCTCTTCTGTCGCGTCAATATTTGCCTTTCAAGCCTTCATAATAAGTATTAAGTTAGTAAAATATGTCAAAATATGTCAATACACCATACCAAAACATCCATGACAACAATTTAAATGTTTGTATTAAAATTTTAGAAATATCTTGAACATGGTTGAAAAAGTACATAAATTGAGACATGCCATGAAATATCACTTTTGTATATTGTTTTCTCATGATAATGGAATAATTTTCTCAAGAGCACCAACCCAACACAGGGCACACTCACCATTCAGCCACTTTAGCATGTTTTGTACTGTGGGATAAACCTACAAGAAGTCAAAATGAGAATATGCAAACTCCAGGCGCGTAGAGCTGGGGTAGAAGTCGAACCCTGGTCCCAGAGGTGCGGGGCAACAGTGCTAACCAAAATGCCACCACACTAAACGATTCAGTTATTGCAAGAAAAGTTTAAAAGAATGGTATTTCATGGTGTTTCTTGGCTACCATAAATAACTATAGATTAACTTTATACAGCGCTAAAAATATAGGTTTGGAGGGTAAAATCAAGGAATGATGATGAAAGACACTTTTTCCTCTCACAAATACATGACTGCACTATGGGAACACTACACTAAAATGTAGTACTCCTCCTGCGTCAATGATGCAATTTAGGGTTAACACCTTGTATTAATACCATGTATTAATCAGTAGTGTACCAGGGCATCTCCTGTGAGTAGTATTATGTCCTTGACCACTAGAACACCTGCAGCCCATTGAAGTAACCAGCCGTGGCACAGCAGACATTCCTGGACCAAAAGGAGAAGTTTCCAGACTCATACAAGTTACAGAAGGATGGCTAAATGAAATAAATGATAATTTTTTAATAGACCAATTGTCTCTGCTTCTCAAGATTTTCAATGTTTCCAAAACATGCTTAGCACCAATGATTTCATTTAATTGAATGAAAGTATAAAAGGTCAAGTTTACAATGGTAACAATGGTACAAAAAAGGCACCTCACAGCTTTGATTAGTAATTTCTTGAAATGGCCTCAATAATGATTTCAGTGTATTTGGTATGTAGTCACTAACCCTCCTTTGGCAGTCTTTTAAAAAGAGATATTTCAAAATGCTAAAAATTAGCACCCATGAACTATACAGTGGGTATGGAAAGTATTCAGACCCCCTTCAATTTTTCACTCTTTGTTATATTGCAGCCATTTGCTAAAAT
>JAOYFF010000027.1:6096273-6115722 GCA_025773925.1 Cryptomyrus ogoouensis
TAGCAAATGGCTGCAATATAACAAAGAGTGAAAAATTGAAGGGGGTCTGAATACTTTCCGTACCCACTGTATATCAGTCTCAGAATTCAAATGCTTGTGGAACCAGTGCAAGCAGCACACAAATACAGTCAAAATAAACCCAAGGTCAGTCAACCAGAGTACAGCAAATTAACAATGAGGACAGATAGTAACAACTGGTCTTATCTTGAACTGAAGGGACGTTTTTTTGCCTGCACACAGGGATCGCCACCACAATTGTTACAGAGAGGCAACTAGTATATCCTCAAGCCCTTCTACACACAGTTAAATAATCAATACCACAGTTTACTAACTAAAACACTAAACGAGGACATAAAGAAGAACATAGTAATCAAAATTTTTACTAGTTTGGTTGAGCAGTGCCAATGTACATCTAAAATGCTAATACTGGGCTTCTATGCTGCAGTCCAATTATACCATATAACATATACAGTTTAATGCCGTCAGTGTAGTGTAGTGACACTTTTAAAATACAGAACAATATTACTATACACATGACTTATCACACCAACTGCCCTAGGAATAATAAACAAAATAATACCAGAGTATACGATAATGCTAATTTTAGAAAGATTTTGTGCAAGAATATTTTGTTCTACACCGTTGAACAACAGGTTATTTGAAGGCTTAAGAAACTTCCACAAACTTAACAAGTAAATTCATCACAACACAAACTTATCTGGATACTGACATGCAAAGCTTGAAACCTAAGGCCTGAAATCTAAAATATCAACCTATTGTACCTGAGATATCCAGGAGTGTAAAGAGCAATTGAGGGTCATCCATTCATCCATCCATCCAACTTCCGCTCATCGGGGTCCAGGCGACAAGAATCACACTTTGTCTGGCCACTCACCTAAGACCAATTTGCCTTGGGAGACCCTACCAGCAGCAATTACCCCCCAAAACATAGCTCCTTAGAGTCACGGAGGCAAACAAAACTCTCCAGCACAATAAGGTGGCGATTAGTGGAGGGGAATACAGGGTCACTTCCTTGAAAACAGTGATTTAACCTGACAAAGCAGTATTTCCAATAATGTTTTATTAAATATAAAACTAAGTATAAGACCAGGAATATTTTATTTCATTTCCTTGCATCATACTGATCTGCCTCTAGGACACAGCTGGAAAAGACAAGGCTCTTTATCATAGAATTTACAATTAGAGCACAACCAATAATAAGAGAAAGGCCAGACATCATCTGCAGCAATAAATCATTTAGTAAACTACAGGTGGAGGGGGAACTCATCCATCTGAAGCAGATGTAGGAACAGCTATTCAAACGTAACGCTATGGTGTCGTATGCAGGGTGTCTCAAAGAGTGCCATTAAACAGAACAAAAAATAAGAACAAAATACCCAATACCTAACACTTGCAGAAACGTTTGTACTGATATAGTGTTAGACACATTCAAACACACATTCTACTTATGAAGTTTAATTACTATTCCACAATCTCTTTAACTCCACATTTTTCATATAATATAAAATAATACAAACATATTTCAGATAAAGATTTAATGAAAGTTAAGAGTTTACGTTACACATGCCCTTTTTGGAAAATGCCCTTATTCTGGGTGTTACCATAACGCTTGCAGGCAGACACTGACACCAGTGTGAAATAATCTTGAAAGCACTACAAAAGATATGTACAACCTAAAAGAATGGTGTGTTTTCATCAAGCAAGGCGAGATGGATAACAGAAGGATGCAAAGGGGTCAAGTTTAATAAATTACACAGAGATTAGGTAGGCTATTCAGTGGTTTCAGCAATTTTGTTATTCTACTGACGGTGGGTCAGTTGCCATGGAAACATCCCTCTTTCCCCACATCTGGCTTTTCCGGATAATCACTTTCAATTCTGTCTATTTTCATGTTTGTGCATGCATGTGCATGTGTGTGTGTGTGTGTGCTTTTTTCAGCCAAACAGTTATGAGACGCAAAAACAAATCCAGCGTAAAAATATTGACTGGGAAAACACAAGTGCCTGGTACATTGTTTCAGCAGTGTGGTTTACTAATCTGACAGAACACAGAGTTAATCTCGATACGGAAAACACATACCCATAGGTAATATTTTGCTTTCCTGTCTGTCTGCACAGCCCGCTATTAGAAAACACCAAATAATTCATTTTCAGTCCTGCTGTCTCTTTAATCTGAGGCTTTCAAAGTGTTGGAACTGTACGCTCAAGACTCCCTGGCAAAGGTTGAACTGTGTTGTATTCACACCTGTCAAGGTGTAAGACAAACACAGGTCAGTGAAACAGGCAGATTACCAAAAAGGCTGTACTCTTTTGAATAATGAAGAAGCAGTGATTGATTTATATTTATGTCATGTTTTATCAAAATACAGTAATGCTAAGTTACTTCATATTGATAGATATTAAAGATATTTCTACTTTCATACATTTTAGCAGGTAGCCTTATTCAACATTAAATGAAGAATAATAATTTAATACTGTGGACTAGGAGTGTAAAGATCCATTCAATCCTACTTCCAGGTTTCTAGCCACTCAAAGTTGATGTGGCGGCATGCAAATTTCCAAAACAAAGGATGGCAGGGAAATATTCATTAATATTCTTAAAGGAAGCACTACCTGATCATATTTCCTATGGTGATGATCTTTGCTTTATGATGAGTGAAGGAAGGGGAATTACATCGGCTCATTCACCATTTATAAGACGTCTCAAAGTACTGGACTGGCCTGCGGATTGATCTTTTGTTTTCCATAAAATAAAAAATGATGCAACATCATCCTGCATAATCTGGGCTGGCAAACTTGACAAATTTCAATTCAATTCAGGTTGGACTTCCTTTAATATGTGTAATTTTTTTCTGTACAGTTAAATACTTGGCCTTTTGACAATTTTACACTGGTATGTTCTTCCTGTTTACCAATAAAAATACAAATGTTTTGAGATTCTACTTTCTTTGCATTGCATTAATAGTGTGTAATTAGGTTCCTAAGGTCATTTTTGATTTTTTTTAGTGAAGTTAAAAAAAAGATCAGGCTATCAAAATAATCATCCATCCATCCATCTGGGTCACAGGGAAGCTGGAGCCAATCCAAAATAATCATATTAATTAAATCAAATAGCGATAAAAATTAAACATTTCGATGCATCGAATTGTTCCTTCCATAATCGTAATCAAATCACATTGTGCCCCATGATTTGCAACCCCAATGCCAAGAAGAAGACATTCAAAACAATTCAATTGTCTCCCTCCCAAATTCATGTTTCAAGACTGGTTCTCTCCTAGCATTTATACCTATTAATAGCTATACTCTTTCCTTCAACTGCACGCCTACACCAGGCATGCAGCAAAACCATTGCTTAAAGCCAAACACTTCTTCATATGGAGTGGGTGAATGATATCACCAATGATCAGGAGGATTTCTAGCATAACTTGAAGGCTCAAACAGAAATGCAGGCATAAGCAAAACAACTATTAAAATCTCGGAACAGAACAGCTTCACTTACAATTCCTACTTCTAATTTTCTTTTCCTGCAGACTGATGTACCACATGAATGGAAACAAATGCCAGAGAAGGCTTTTCTATTTGTGAAGACATTCTGAATTGCTGAGGCACAATGGAGCAGTCACCATAAAAATTCAACAGCAGTCAACGCTAATTAACTTACCCCAGACTGGAATAGATACTTGTTTTTGTTTCAGCCATAGAAACCTCAAGCAAAAATGAAACTACCACTGGATCCTCTTAGCAGGAATTTGGGGGGATTTTTTAAAAAAACAAAGAAAAAAATGCATAAGGAACTGCTTTAACTTAGGATAAAGCTGTTCTCAATGGAAGACCAGCATTGCTAGCTTTATACTTGTGATTACTACTTTCTAAATATTACAACATTAAAATTATTTTAGGAAACAGCATAACTAAAGCAGGTGCAAGACACAGAAAAGTGCTACTCTGAAAGCAAAGCACTGCACAAAAACAGAAACAGTACCATATTTCGCCATCAAGAAAAATGCTATAAAATTTACTTTGATTTAGGTCTGAAAAGCACTTCTGCAGTTGAAACCAATGTCAAATGAATACCATGACAGAAAAAGAACCACTCAGAATAAGGTTTTATCTGCAAATATGATTAGCTACGGGTTTTAATCGGGAGATAAGCTCCTGGGGAAAGGTGGTAAAATGTGCTAAAAATGGGCTTTTTGTAGCCACAAGAGGATATGAAGAGGGAGTAGGCTGGACCAGAGGGCAGAATAGTGGTGCACTCAGCAAGGCCTTAGTAACTCCAAAAGAAGTCTCCATTATTCTAGTTCTCTCTCTCTCTTCACAGTTTCTAAACACCAAATACCACTTTACTCCATCCTGCCCAGAGCTTTGTGGGCAGAAATTTATTCAATTCCCCTCAAAACATTATTGCTTTTCCTAGAATCTCTGCAAATTTGTTGAAGCATATAAAACACAAAGGAATAAAAAGTTAGTTGTTTAACTTATTAAGGTGGAAAAATTAAAGCTGTAGGATTTCCCCTTTGTGTTAAAGTATTGTGTTTTCCTTTCATGATTTCAACTGGTTTTCACACATTACCAAAACATCCTATAAAACTAGCTTGACAACCATAATAATCTTATCTCAGGCAAGAGTAAAAACTGACTCCAGAAATAAGGAGTAAGAACCTTAATGTATTATTCACATCCTTACAATATATATAGGTTCTTACTCCTTACAGAAATAAGGAGTAAGAACCTTAATGTATTATTCACATCCTTACAATAAAAAACAAACCTGAATATGCTAAACTTGAAAGCAACTGAAGTGATATTTTCAAGTAGTTATAAAATTATATGCAAGCAGGCATGGAAAAGAAATGCTTCCAAGGTGTTAATGTGATCTCATGATCATCTATCCTCTGCAACACCCCCCCATCCACTCAAAGTAAAATGACAGTAAAAGGGTTAATCCATCTGAAAAGACAAAAAGGCTTCATTCATTCATCATGGATTACATTTATGTATAACATGAATAGTAACATTGTAACAGTACACACAAATGCACTATTAACAAATTACTGGTTTTAGGTAAGAAATCAACAGTGGTGTTAAAAAAAACCTGACGGATAAAGCACAGAGAAATAAACAGAAACAGATAGGGCAGGCACTTCAAAGGGCAGAAGACAGAAAAACTCCAAGCCTGAAGGCCCAACGGAAGAATGTCACTATAAAAATACAAGCGACAAACAGATATGCTTTTGAAAGTTATTTTTAGTTCATAGACAATTACACTTTTAACTTTTATATATAAATATTTGTTTTGTACCCCCTTCAGTAATATACAGACATTATGCGTAAGTCAGGGAAGATAAAAAGTGTCAACCTACTGAATGTGTTCACCAGCAGAACACCAGAGAAATAGCAAGTTAAAAACATTACATACCACTTGCCACAATCTCAGGAACACCCATAATCAGTCAAATAAGCTAGTACGTTACTGGCCATTTATCTACGCAGCCGCTGAATAGTATAGCAAGGAAACCAAATATTCTTAGAGCTTCACTATGTAAGATTAGAGAAAGACCACACGATTGATCTTACCAGTACGTTCAATGTAGTCCACACACTTCTCAATGAAAAGCGGGATTGGTCTCTCAGGGGTGACAAGGTTCTGAAGGGGAATCCCAAAATAGTTGCTCTCCCAATTCCTCCGGGTGGGTGGGTACAAAGGTTTGGTGGGCTTTGATTTTTGCTGAGAAAAGAAATATTATTAATGGCACATAAATACAGATGGTCCTTGCTTTACAATAGTTCAGCCTAAGATATTTTGACTTTACAATGTTGCGACACCAATGCACATTCAATAGTCAACTTTGAATTCTGATCTATCAGAATTCTATCTAGCGATATGTTGCACAATACTTTTTACTGATGCTATGTGATGGCAGCAACCAGCTAGCCACACTTGCAGTCTCTGCAGCGACTGAAAACATAAACATCTCATACAGCATTTAACATCACATCGCACATTCTTTTTTTCTATTTAAAGTTGCATTGACTTATTTACTTTTCAATTATTGACATTCAGTTAGATACAGTTACTTTAACTTACTCTGTGACAGTAGTAATATGCTTGTTTATCACATCATAGATAACTTGCAATATTTTTAAGATATCTGCAGTAATGGCAATCTTTTAAATGTTCCATTCAAACTGCTTGTATTATTAATCAAATATGAGACTACAGAGATTAATCGAAAATAAAACTACAAAGATATTAAATAGTCACTATTGCATTTCAGGTTCCTCTCACCTTGGCTACAGCTTAAAATTTTACTGAAGAAATTTGAAGAAAACAGAATAAATTCAACTTCAAAGTAATCTGATGCCTCATTTCCACCAACACAGAGCCTGTGCTGATGCTGGTGCTGGGCTGGTTTTCACTTCGTGCCTTTCTTTTGAGACCCTGCCCACATTTCCATCGGTTTCAAAAAAAGAACGGAGCAGAAATGTTACGTAGGCAGAAGAGAGTAAAGTAAAAGTTCAAATGTAGTGCGTTTTTTCAATTTATTTTTATATGCTTTGGATGTTAAGCTTTTATAAACTGATAAAAGCTGAAAGAGCTGAAAAAAAAGTTCAGGGTGTCTTGTTGCACTCCATCTCTATTGCCTGTATTCACTTGTCTCCTTAAAGGATCCCCTGCCTGTGTGTGTGTGTGTTTTTGTTCCCGTTGCTGTTTTACAGCTGTCCTTTTAAGGACTGCACATTAAAAGTCTGCTAAAAATGAACTTTACTGTCCACCTCATGATCTCTTCAGCAGAGTATTTTTTTTATTTGACCTGCGACATGTTTATGATTGTTAAATCTGGCCAGCAAATGGATCTTTCATTTTCCACAGAATGAAAAAACAATGCTGATTCTGATAATAAGCTGACATATCGTTTCACTGAAGGCACCGGCGATATTAGGCAAAACTATATTGGTTATGGATTGAATTTTCCAAGTATGTGGAAGGTTTGGATGTGACAGCCCATCCCACCTTTGATGACATTACAGTTTCATATTCTGAGACCAGCGTTTTTGTGGTGCTTTGCTAGAGCCATTGTTTTCTGGCCTGGGGCCAGTTTTTTGCAGCAGAAACTCATGGAACTAGTTCCGGATTGGGAAAAGGTCCAGCACCGGCACCACATTGGTGAAAATGAGGCATTATATTTTTCATTAATTAATCACATAATTTATACAGAAAGAGTACAAATCCAAGCAAAAATTAACTTCTAAAATTCTGCTTTAGCATTTAATTTTTCTTGCTGTCATCTGATTATATTCCTTAATTGCAGTGTCCATCTGATTATATTCCTTAATGGAGTTCACTGAACTAAACAAAATCTAAATTATAACAGTTCAGCTAGTTAAATTAGTTTTGTCATATCATCAAGTCACTTTGCCATGCTCCATTTACACACCCATGTGGACACTTGTGGTTTAGAGGAAGAACCATAGTTACCACAAGGGAATGGAAACCTAAACACTTATGTTTTTCTTAGGAGCACTGAAAATAAATGCTCTGTTAGGGATAACCTGTTTTTATCCTGATATATAAGTAAATTTTATCCTTAAACCTTGTGTAGAATATTTTTTAAGCAACTGAACCTTTAAGATTAGCAGACTGAAGGAGCAGTCTTGGCCACTGGAAAACCTTAATTTTATCACATCAATGGGAGCACTGGTCTTCTGAGGATTATGTAAAGTATATTTATAAAAAATATCAAGTACAGTTCATAAGTCAAATGGTACCAAAATCCTTCCTTGATCTGCATTTCTTCTAAGACAACTTATGTAATGTTCAACAAATACAAAGCCTCTCTATATTTGTTTGCCCGCATTCACATTAAAGCACTAACATCACAAACAAAATGCATGGATTTACTCAGAAAGTATGAGTGTGTGCATGTATGGGCCCTGAAAAAGACAGGCATTACCAGCGTATGCCCTATACTGCCTTCACCTGACCAGGACAAACAGAAGATGGACAGACAAACTTGTCCAGTTAGTATTATTTACAGAAGATAGAACTGCTATTGCCATTAAGACACTGAGAGTTGGCCACTGAGCCATCACACCACCCTTCAGACTATGATATGTCATCTTAAAAGCAAACTGTTACAAGTTTGTGAAGAATGAAAAACCACACAGCTTGACAGCAAACGTCAAGCTAAAATTCTATATCCCTGATTTGCACGCACACATACCGTTACTGTATACTTTTAATTAAAACAGCAAATGGAAATGGAACACTTCATACAAAAAACAATAAAAAATTTTTATTCAGAATTAACATCACAACTGGAAGAGACTTGGAATCATTAAGTATTCAAAAAAGGGGTCAATGAGAACAATGGAACAGGCTCTTTGAAGCTGAGATAAACCTCTATATACCTCCTCAGGCACCCTTGAAACAATTAACCAGACTTCAGCATAATTCTCCAACAACCTGGAAACACTGATACCTCTGCATATTCTCTGTACTCCATGGTGATTAAAATCTGCTTTAAACATCTGGCCAGTTGCCAAAACATTGGGCTCCAAATGTTTAGTCATTCCAAAATCCACAAATCCTACTGCTCAATGTCAGCTAAGTAATTACTTGCAAAATGCCACAGAAGCATTAACCTCATCTAAGCATAAACTGCGCTCATGGTTAATCACGAGGAAATTACAAGATATTTGAGGTTATTATACATACAGTGTCTTGCTTAGTATTGAACCCCCCCCCCCCAAAAAAAATAAAAAATAATCAGATTTACCTGAATTAAGTGCTATGTATAAATTTTGCTCTGTAGTTTTTTGCATTGCCATCGTCTCTCACAGTAAATTATCAAAGTCAATATTAATTATTTGTCAGCAAATCTTTAAAGAAAATCAAAAACTGAGAAATACTGCTTGCATAAGTATTTAACCGCTGTGCTCTGGAAGCTATAGATGAGAAAGAAAAAAAGACAAATGAGAATAAAAAAAAAAAAAACAGCCTCACCGAGGTCATAACTTTGTTACAGTTGGCCTCCACCTGTGATAACTCCTGCCCCTCCCTCTCAATTTCATTAACATTGGTAAGACTGTCAGTGTGAAGCAAAGGAGTGAAAATGAAGACTAAAGAGCATTATTAGGCAGTTAGAGATAAACTAATTGAATTGCACGCATTTAAAACAAGGTACAAAAATAATATTCAAGAGCTTGGACATCCCGGTAAGCACAGTTGGATCTTTACTGAGAAACTTGAAGCTACACCAAACCTTCCATCCCTCAAAACTTAGCAATGAAACAAAGAGAGAACTAGTGAGCAAAGCCAAAATGAGGTGAACAGTCACTCCAACCAACCTGAAGCACATCTGCCATGAAGAATGGCAAAAATGCACCTGAAGAGTTTACAAAGCTGGTAGCTACACCGAACTATGCCAAAATACTTGAAACTGTTACTGCAGTAAAAGGTGGCTATACTAAATACTAATGTGTTGGAGTTGAAGACTTATGCACTGGCATTTTTCAGTTTTTGGCTTTCTTTAAAAGATTTGCTGACAAGTTATTTTAACTTCACTTTGAACTTATTATGAGAAACTACGAGAAGAATATGTACATGAATCATTTGTAATTCAGTCAAATGTAATCTTTTTAAGGGGGGCTCATTACTGTTACACTGCAGGTGCAACCAATGGTTTTGACTTGACAGCTATTACTACTGTTCAAAGGTCCAGTACTATAGTGGAGAAAATACTGATAGGGCAATGTGTCCCTTTCAATGTTCTGTCAGAGTATGCAATATGCATGGGCAGATAAAGCCTATAAGGTTCTAAGAAGTTCCACTTCTTATGCCCACCCATTCTACACAAGGCCAAGAAAATCTAGCTTAATATTTAGTTAATAAATTAACAAATGGGATAAAATCAACAATGAAAAATTCAAATAAAGTCTTTTCCTAGGTTTATCAGTCTTAACATGATTAAGCTAAGAAGTCAAGTTATTGGCTTCAGTCTTAACTGTTTTTCTGTGTGATCAGTTTGAAAAATAACTTGGCTTCTTAGCTTGATCATGTTAAGAATGATAAACCTAGGAACAAAACAGCTTACCTTCTTGGATTCCTTGGTCTTTTGTGGCTTCTTTTTCTTCCCTTTTCTGTCATCTTGCTCAGGATCAGATGTGATAGCTGGATTGTCTATTCCTCCCTTCCAGGGATCAACAGGGGAGAGCAGAGGATCTTCCTCACTGCCCCGATGACCCCTTCCTTTCCAAATCTTCTGCATTTCTGATCCAGTTTCCTCATCACTAACATCAGAATGAACACGATTGTGGTATGCTTTTGTCTTGCTGAACAGAATCTTGGAACGGTGTTTGTACTTCGAAGGTCTCCTGCCTGCCTGGCACTTCGACATATGGTCATACCCATTCTCCTCATCCTCTTGGTGACCATGATGTACCCCCACAGGATGGCGCATCTTGACTGCACGGTTTTGGCTGTCTTCAGGGACAGCATAAATAACATCGTTAAAGCCCTTGGATTTCAGAAGCGTATCCACGGGCTCAGCATAGTTGTCAGAGGCCTCAAGATCATCCCCAAGACCGGTTCGATTCCTCCGGGTGCTCCTCATACCTGCCTCAATAGTCTTAAGGAGATTTGGGTCCAGTTTCCTTACACTATGTTTGGGTAGAACCGGCTTTGGTTTGACAGGGGGAGGCACTTTGTGATTGCGCTCATCAATGACAGGCATGTTAAGGACAGGGTACTCATTCCCTTCCATGTCAATTCTATATTTGCGCTCACTGGGAGTTGGCAGCAGCTGGACATCGTCACCAATGGGACTGTATGGTGGGGGTGCCTCTGCATCATCCTCTGAATCAGGGTAGTAGTTGTAGGCAGGTGAATGCCCATGTGGCGACTGAGGAAAAACACCCTCACTAGCACCATCTCTGCTAATGTCAAGCATAAATGAGCTCTCTATGCAGTTCTTCTTTTCTAGCACTTCATTGAAAAATGGTGTAAAGACCTCTGTCTGACGGTGGTACTGGGAGAGTGAATAGAGTGCTGTAAACTTAGCTGTGATTTCTGTGGCAATATGCTCCCCCTCTGTCATCAGTTCTTTGATGGCCTCATTCTCAAAAAAATCAGCCTGGCTGTCAGTGATAGCCACCATTTGTACGGGAATGACATCTTGGACTTCTGCCAAAAAAGCCCTTAACATAGCCATAGATGCCTTGCGCTTTGCTGAGTAAACCAGAATATAGCCATGGACAAGCTCATCTTTTCTGATCCCAATGGAGGAGTGGTATGACAGCACAGTAATTTGTATCCGCTTGCGACTGTCTCCAATAATCTTATCAAGGATTAATGTGTTGCTTTGGCCAGGTTGGCCAGCACTACAGGAATGTGACTCAAGAAAAGGTGAAAGAATGAGGTCCACACTGAATGGATCACCACACATAGCACACATGACAATGCGCAAGTCAGTCTCAGATAAGTCTTTGATGGAAGGAAGTGGGCTCATTACATCGAAGTTGTGCTTTAGCCCTTCTAGTACTCCCCTAAGAGCCTGTTTAATTTGAGATTCATTAAATTTTCGAGGAAAGGTCCCAGAAGGTAGGTCTACAAAAGTACACTGTAGTTTATTGGCAAGTTGTTGGCCCTGATGTCTCAAGATAGGTATATTTTTGCAAACACCGTCTCTCTGGTTAGCTAGAATTAAAATAAACGGCAATGGTGGCAAAAATCTATCCCTTCTGCTTTGTGCAAACTCTGCTCGAATTCTTCCAACACAGTCACCAATGAAATTTAATGACTCTATTGAACTGAAGACACAAAAACAACCATGAGGTTTAAAGGTTGATGGCCAAGAATGACTCAGTAACAATGCTGGACTAACTTCAATTGGAAGAAGTTCCAGCTCGTATATTTTTCCATCAAGGGTATACTCATCATCTGTGGACTGTGCTCTGATCTCATTTGCCAGTTCTTGTGCAAGGCCCTCTCTACCTATGAGACACAGATTAATTTTATCAATGTTGGCACTGTTATGGTAGAGATTAGAACGACCATGATCCAGCTGAACAAGACTGTTTGACAGGATCTGCTCTACCTTCATATCCACACAACTCTGGCCACTGAGACAAGTCTCTTTAGTGGGGTGATACACAAAACCGATGTGCTTGAGCAGAAGGGACTCCCTATCAGGTGCAAGTTTCTGCAAGGCCCTGTATCTGGGCTCTTCATTGAGTACTGTATGAATCTCACTCATTTTATCACAACTTGGAGTAGCATTTAGATCCAAGTCATAAAACAACTCTGCATGTTCAAAGAGCATTTCCTGAAATTCCTCTTTGGCTCGTTCAACTATTTCTCGTTGGTGCCGGCTATAAACATCCCTGCGGTCAGATTCACTGATATACTTGTAGGCTTCATCCTCCATGACAAAACACATTACCTCTTCCCAGGGCTGTCCTGGACTGATGAACTGCACGCGTTCCAGAGTTTTCTTGAACTTCTCCTTCATCTCCCCCCGTCTTTTTTCAGATATCAAATGCTGGACATGATTTTGATAAATCTTTTCCCCTTCTGCAGTTGTAAGGAGATCAAAGGGCACTCTTCTGTCATTTGTTTTGTCAATGTGCTCAGTCTCATCCCAGGGAGTGTGTTCTAGTACTACAAACCAATACTGAAACTCCAACCTACTCTTCAGAAGACTTTGAGCTTCCGTCCAGCTCAGTTTCTCAATTTCCTCCAAGTTATTAAGCAAGTTATTAAGAATTTTAGGCAGGCTTGAAAAGTAATCATCTCGTCTTTTCTTGATATGTTCCTGTTTCAGCTGTTCAATGTGCTTTGAAAAAGTGTTTTTAGCTTTTCGAGTACCTTCCAAATTTATGTATTCGTCATAGTCTGGATGATTTTTTAATTTATTACTTACAGCTTTCCAGCTCGTGTGATAATCTTTGACAGTCTGTACAATCAACTTCTCAAACTTATCGGTCACGGTAGCAACTAGCTGTCTTTGGATCTTGTAAGCATCCAAATAAGGCATAATTTTCGGTTTGCCTCGTGTTTTGTCTATCTGTTGTATCAATGCTTGAAAGCAGAGATCTACATTTACACAGGCCCTTGCCGATGTCTCGACCACTATCAAGTTCTTCTTATGGGATGCAAAGGTCTGGATGTCCCTTAGGTATTGCTCCACACACTCATCACACTTTGTTGCAGCAATTACAATGGGTTTTTTTGACTTTGCCAATTGAGAGTATAAGCTATTGACTATTTTCATTTGATCATCAAATTTTCTATTACAGCCTTTACTCACATCTATGCAAAGAACAAAACCATCAATGTTCAGCCTGCCATCAGGCATCTGCTTCTGATCAAAGTCCTGCTCCAAGCCCAATTGATCAGTGCAAATGTACATCAATTTTTCTGCTGACTGCAGCTTAGAGGCCGCAGCCCGCTTGGTATAGGGCTGCAGATTTGTGCTGCGATGCGGCAAAAATGTCTGATCATCAATAAACTCAGTCTGTTCGACGACCTGAATTTTGCAGTCAAGGCCATCATCAGCACGATGTGACACTTCACCCCAGTATAAGAAATGGTCATTGTTTACAACACGGCCACCAAAATCTATTGTGCTCAGTACAGAGGTGTGTTCAGGATAGTAGTCATCTGCCTTGGGACGCACATACCTGTTACACAAGCATGACTTGCCCACACCACAGTTACCCTTCTCTTTTTCAGTCCCTGAAAGCCCAACAACGCTTACGGCATACATTGGTAGACGGGGTTCCTTATTCTTAGCCATTATATTCCCCCGGTCATTGCCTTGTCACATGAAAAGTTCACAGCTAGAGTTCCAGTCCCATGTCCTGAGGGGAGCTATAGAAGGTACGTGCCCATGGTTCAGTGAAGTGACTGGTCCCTTCTCTCCACGATCTTCAGTTTGGGATAGGTGCTTCTCCCCTCCTATTACCTACCTAAAAAGACAAACATGGAATGGTCCTTTAAAAATCCATTGAATAAGCTATTTAAATCATTATATCAACTAAATGAATACATTTAATGATGTGCCAAATTTCGAACTCCAGATATTTCAGCATAGTTGTTACTTTTCAGAATTCATACAGTACTTCTACAATAATTGACAAATACTACAAGGTTTTGACAAAAAAAACATGAAAACTTGAAGTGTATGAATTCTATATTTTATAGCAAATATTTTACCCTCTTAGTATATTTCACTCATTCACTGCTAAGCAAACAAGAAAGAAAACATTTGACATTTCTTTCAGTTTTCCTGCTCCAGTGGTACCAAAAGCCTTATTAAAAATCCCCCTCAATTAAAAAGTGTGTGCCCTATACTGCCCGAAATAGGTTCAGGGGACCACCCTGACTCAAACCAGAAAGCAGTCAGGAGATGGGTGGACAGAAGACAGGAGAGACAACAAGTAATGAAAGATGTCACATTCACTATGATGAACATTTGAACATTAAACTGTTACAAGTGTTCTGGTGGGATTTATTTACTACTTTGATCACTTTAAAATAAAAATTAATTAATTAAAAATAACCAGAACTCCCTTATCCTTCATACCACACCGATTTTGAAGGACAACCCATATGACGACCAGCAGAGATTATGTACACATTCAAGTATATCATTAAACCAAAGAGCAGCAAGGCCAGTGGACAGCTTTGGCTAAGAAGGGATTCAAACCGTTACTGATAGTAGCAAGTAGTACCAATGGAACAAATCAAGCCTGCAAGAAACTGTATCTGCTTCATAGTGGGAAAGCGACTACATTATCAGTTGGAACCAGAGGATGAATCTGGTGCACCAACATGAAAATTTAGATTTATACCGATAGTGAATATAGTTTTGTCTTATATCACCGATAACGATAACTGACTAACCTAGCCTGGCTGGGGGGGGGGGGGGGGCTTGCTGGCTTAGAATATTCTTGCTGGCAAACATTCTATCACTAAGAAAAGAGAAAGAGTATTGGCATCAGTTTTCATTAGCACACCTAATTCATTGTACACCGATAACAAAAAAAAATCCACACTAGCCTTAACAGTCTAAGATCTAAGGCAGTCTTAGCAGAGTATTTACTTAGTAAAAGTAGTTTTCATTGTGAAAAAGGTTGGAGACCACTAACCTAATATTGAATATCAGCACCTTTATTTTAGTAGTTGCGTCTTTAGCTTTGGTCCTGCTAACTTTGAATATTCATCAAGTTTAAGTATTAGCTGGCAACATTGAACCATTTCGATTTTGATTATTAACAAATATCAGCTAATACAGATGTGTTAACCAATATACTGTGCATCTCGAAGGTTAACATAACTTTTTACTTAGCCAGCTAGTTAGCTACTTCAGTGTCTTGACCAAAAGTGTCGTAGCACAAAGATCATTAGGTAGGCTAGCACTTCCATTTTCAATATGAATGAACCTTCTCATATCAGCCTATGTTTCAGAAACCCACATGCTGGAGCTGCTACTATGCACATCTACCTACAGCATGTGAATGTGAGTGTGTGTAAAACCCAAAGGAGGAGTAACTTTAAGGAGGATTTTGCCCTAAAAAAATCTATTCTAACATTACAGATTGATGCAGCTGAATTACTACCTCAATAATAGTGCATCACAATGCACTGATGCTTCTTTACAGCAGCTGAGCAAGTAAAAACAATTTTAACAACTGTTCTATAGCGCTGTTCTATGGAACAGTTGCTAGGGAACAGAGGGAAGTGAGTGGATCAGCAGGCTAAGCCTCTGTGCCTGTAATCAGAAGATCACTGGTTCTACCCCAGCCTCAACAGAATAGTCACATGTCCATGGTCCCTTGAGCAAGGCCCTTAACCCCCAAATCCAGGGGCATGACATGCTGGCTGACCTGCAGTGACCACCCCCCCCCCAAACTTACTATCAAAGTGAAGGGAAGGATTCTAGCATATCTGTATTCGTACTTAGGAAAATAAAGGATAATTTTATCAAACAGTTATAAAATCCAATGATCCTTAAACTATCAAATAAGCATAGCAAAGGGCATTCAAGGATACAACAGCTTCTGCATGAAATTTTTATGGCTTTATACTGTAAACTTGTACATTTTATGGATATTTAAATATGTCAACTGAATAAAATGAACTGCATTACAGAAAATTTCTGTACAAAAAAAAAAAAACTTTTTCTGAAATCAAATCAAACTTTGATCACCATAGGTTAGACTATTAACTACTTGCCAACCAGTAAATATCTGCATATAAGCATTTTTATGCAAGTCTCTCTAAGGGGAAGGTGAACCATTTAAGCATAACCTGATAAGTGCTATGAATATGAATATAAATTATATGAATTTTTGGAATTTCACATTTGTTTCATATAAAGGAGTAAAAGTGTTGATTAAGACAAAACAGATGGACCAACTACGATAAAACACAATAAATGCTAGTAAGTTTATTTACTGATAGAATTCATGTAATATTCTCCACCACAAAATTAACAACACAACATTAGTACTGACCTCGCCAAGAACCTCAGTTTCTGAAATGTTTCTCCATTCCTTATTTCATTCTCCTTAGGACAACTGCAGTGTCATATACACTAAAATGAAAAGCAAAATCCCTAGAATAATGAGCTATACCATCGAAAATGTTTCCTTAATTTGCACAGTGAGTAAATATGACCATAGTGTAGGAACTAACCCTAATCCGAAATAAACATTTCTAAAATGTTAAAGATTTCTGCATAAATGATAATTTAACCTCAAATAGACAACAAATAGTGATGTCACCTTCCAAAAAAATTAAGATGTTTAACAAAAGTAAGCAGAAATTTTGCAGAAAATTAAAGTTGATGGTGTATGATTAAAAATTTGTGTTGGAAAGGCAGCTGCAAAATAAGATTGCAGAGGCTGTCTATGGCAAGGTTCACCTGAAATGAGAAAATCAGTTTTAGGGGCAATAATGAAACTCTACACACTGACTTCTGCAAATTATTTTTTAACACATTACTCAACAGGAGAAAAAAAAAAACTTCATCCTCGATTAATTTGGTTTTTCCCTATTTAACCTTTTGATTTCAGGCTACCTACGATAAAACACTCAACAGGCTATAATTTTAAATAATGTATTAAGTGACTGGAGAGGAAAATAAGAGCAATGACAACTGAAATGTTTAGAAATTTGAACGTGTTTAAGACTCAAGATCACTTAATTGTTATCTAAATATAAGGGGGATGATAAAGATACTGATATTTTCCTATTTAACCCCAGTGCGAAAATCAGGTTATCCACAATTTCCTATCAGCTAATTATAGGGTGCTTCCTTGCATCACCACTGATTTGCATAAACCTAAAATTGTTCCAGCTTGCACAATCGTATTACCCCTGTTTCTGTTAAGAAAGCAAAATTGATGGAAATCGGCATTGCTTTAGTAATTCATTGTACGAGTGGTAATCACCATTCAGCGCACCGCCTGTGTAGGGTAGCTGAGGGAAACTATTCATTTGTTCTGATCACACCCACTGCCCACGATTGGCCAACATAATGTGATGCCGTGGGGTTGGTCAGCAGGACTAATTATGGAGTTACGGGCATACTTTGTGCTACGCACATCTATTAATACTGTAGATTAATATGTGCATACTACTATTTATGTCAACAGTAAATGTTGCAACCATGTTTGTTTGCTGTGAAATGCATGCGTTTCGTTAGCATGTACGTATGAGTGTCATATAAACCGTGGGCTTCCATGTCTGTGCGGCTGTATTAAACCAATCGTGGCTGTTAAAGAAAACAACTTCCATTTTAAAAGAGTTGTCATCCCCTTTATTAAAATGACTCTTCTACTTGCCACAATGTGTATAAATACACTCTGTATGTGGGTCTGCTGCATCAAAACCATTCTGCGCCCTCTAGGATTGTGGCATGACATAAAACGAGCAAGGTGGCACATCATTTTAGGTATGCAACAGAACCTTGTCACAGACGTGCTCGAATTAGTTTTGTCCAGGCATCGTTTGCAAAGTGGAACCACCATGTACCTGACCTACATGCTTATGATGATACAATGTGTCAACTGTATTAGACTAAACAAAAGCCAAGTCCTTGACAAATGTGATATTTATGGCACTTTTCCACTGGCATTCAGGAACCAGGTTATATCCAACCCATATCAGAAAATGAGACTAGTTACAGCGTGATTCAAGCTCACTTCAATTTTCTGCTACAGAAGCACTGACTCAGGAAAGGAATTGCTGGATTTAGAGAGCAACAGTGACATAAACCTGAAGAGAAGCTTCTGTACTGTTCATATGGTGTACAACATGATTTACTATGTGCTAATTTTCACTGGAATGTTTTTGTAAGAATCACCGTGTTACAGAGTTGCCAACATTGGTCAGCTGGCTGGCGTGAGATTTTCAATTCAAGGAAAGTTTGCACACACATTTACATAAATAATAGTTTAATTACCTTGCAAATAATCTGTAGGGTTTGCAAACTACCCCAGCGCTTTTGATATAGTTCATTTTAGGTTTATAATGGAATGATATAGATTTGCTCTAAGATTTCTTGCGCGACCGTGATAGTGAGAAAGCTCAAGTGTCACACCAGATGCATAAGAGTTGACAATCCTGGTGTTATGTTAGCAAATTCTGGCAGAATTAGCATTAGCTTGTGCAAATTTGCATTATGACTAGATTCCATTTCTAGTGTTTTTCTAGTTTTTCTTTTTTTTTTTTTTTAAGTATGAGGTTGGAAATTTTCAAGCTCCAAGTTATCAGGTATGCACGAATACTTCATAATGAGCGATACCACTAATAATTAATAATATATAGAATATGTCTTTTTTTCCATCAGTTAATCTACAAATACTGATGCAAATCACTGGTATGTCTGCACATTTTGACCATTCAGATGGTGGTGATGCAACCAGCTTGGTTTAGTCATGCTTTCAACCCTACTAGGAAGCAGGGACATGTCAGCACGGATACGGGTCTAATAATTTACATGGAAACCAGTGTCTTTGTGGTACAGCTAGGTTCCTGGTAGCAGTGGAAAAGCACGATTAGTAAGCTAGGTACAGTAACCGCACTTTGCTAACAAACAAGCCATTTAAACCCAAAATCTTACCAAAACAAAATTCAGGTTTTCAAAGGATTAAAACATTAACATTATACCTAGTTAGTGTTATAATATTATAACTACTTGCAACATTATGGATTAAGTCCTAATATGAACAAGTAGTGACATTTTCCCTTATTAAAAGCAATATATTATAATAACTTCAGAACATAAAGTTATCAATCCCTGCTCACAGTCTGAACCATTAACATTTACCAAACATATGTACCATAGCTGTCAAGTCTCCCGTTTTGGCCGGGAAACTACCGTATTTTACCCCTCTTTCCCGCCGTCCTCCCGTATTA
>JAOYFF010000027.1:6150690-6161186 GCA_025773925.1 Cryptomyrus ogoouensis
CAGGGTTTAATTACAGGTAAGGCAGGCAAAACGCAGATGGACAATACAATGACCGGACTGGGGAAACAAACTGAAACGCAGACTAAGTACAGAGGACTAATGGCAAAAACCAGAAACAGCTGATCACACGGGGATCCCACACGAGGTTAACGAGGGGGCGTGGCACATGGAAGGAGCGGACGATCAGGGCAGGATACATTATTTTTTTTAACTTTACACATTGTTTGGATACATTTATTTTCTTACTTTACAAATAACTGTTTTGATAAATGTGCTTAGATGTGTTTAGTACAGTATAGGATTAAGTTCGAATTCTGAGGTACCACTGTACTTTATAAGGATATGCTGTCATAAATATCTGTTTAGGGCAGATTGTTAGATGGTCTCTTTCTATTTCTGTCTATGGCTTGATGTAACATGGGAATGTTTGGCTTTTGCTTCATCAAAACTGGAAATGAACCAGCTGGTACAGCTGGGGAAGGAAAAGAATGCAGGAAGTGGCCCAATTTGCACAATTAAGAGAAGCCATGTGTCAGGTTAAGAAATTATTGTCCTTGAAAATTTGAATAAACATAGTGCCACCTGGTGGTTTCATAAATACATGTAATTATACTGATAAATGATATAAAATTAAATATAAATAAATATCTACATTCTCTGGAAGAATAGAGTACAAGTCAAGACACAATTCAGTGACTCAAGCATTTTGAATTTGTATGTTTTTTAATAGTTTACCCACAAACTTTCTGTCTCACCCTTATCTTGGCCATTTTCCAAGAATTTAGTCAAATTGAATTTGAATTTTCACCTTGGTAGTAAAACTGCACTTTGAAAGTTAAATTATGATGTAACCCCAGATCCAGAATCAGCTTGACTTGAAAATGTCTGATAATTATTAAACTTTGTGTAGCAGGCAGAAGATACCATTTTTAGCCAGGGGACAAGTTGATCTCTTTTCAGATTTTGATATAGAAATATAGGACAAATACAGTGGTGTGAAAAAGTGTTTGCCTTATTTTTTTGTATGTTTGTCACACGTAAATGTTTCAGATCAAACAAATTTAAATATTAGACAAAGATGACACAAGTAAACACAAAATACAGTTTTTAAATGAATCCAAACCTACATGGCCTTGTGTGAAAAAGTGATTGCCCCCTAAAACTAATAACTGGTTGGGCCACCCTAGCAGCAACAACTGCAATCAAGCCTTTGCGATAACTGGCAATAAGTCTTTTACAGCTCTGTGGAGGAATTTTGGCCCACTCATCGTTGCAGAATTGTTGTAATTCAGCCACATTGGACGGTCATGCCGCAGCATCTCAATCGGATTCAGGTCAGAACTTTGACTAGGCCACTCCAAAGTCTTTATTTTGTTTTTCTTAAGTCATTCAGGGGTGGACTTGCTGGTGTGTTTTGGATCATTGTCCTGCTGCAGAACCCAAGTGTGCTTCAGCTTGAGGGCACGAACAGATTGCCGAACATTCTCCTTCAGGATGTTTTAGTAGACAGTAGAATTCGTGGTTCCATTTACCACAGCAAGTCTTCCAGGTCCTGAGGCAGCAAAACAGCCCCAGAATATCACACTACCACCACCATATTTTACTGTTGGAATGATGTTACTTTTCTGAAATGTTGTGTTACTTTTATGCCAGATGTAATGGGACACACACCTTCCAAAAAGTTCAACTTTATCTCATCAGTCCACAGAGTACTTTCCCAAAAGTCTTGGGGATCATCAAGATGTTTTCTGGTAAAACTGAGATGAGCCTTTATGTTCCTTTTGCTCAGCAGTGGTTTTCGTCTTGGAACATTTTTGCCCAGTCTCTTTCTTAAGGTGGAGTCATGAACACTGACCTTAACTGAGGCAAGTGAGGCCTACGGGTCTTTGGATGTTGTTCTGGGGTCTTTTGTGACCTCTTGGATGAGTTGTTGCTGCGCTCTTGGGGTAATTTTGGTCGGCTGGCCACTCCTGGGAAGGTTCACCACTGTTCCATTTTTTCGCCATTTGTGGATAATGGCTCTCACTGTGGTTCACTGGAGACCTAAAGCTTTAGAAATGGCTTTATAACCTTTTCCAGACTGATAGATCTCAATTGCTGTGTTTCTCATTTGTTCCTGAATTTCCTTGGATCGCAGCATGATATCTGGCTTTTGAGGATTTTTTTAGTCTACTCCACTTTGTTAGGAAGGCCCTATTTAATGCTGAAATGCATGTGCTGATGCCAACAAAGCAGTGTACTGCAGCAGCAGAATGAGCAAGGAGGGACCAGCTGCCAGAAGAGCTGAATCATCTTTAGCATGGTAAGGAATCTAAATTGTTTGTTGTAGAAAAATAACAGCCTTATAATAACAGCAATCCGCCGTAGATCATGTACCGCTGCTGTGATGTGATGCGCCATTCCGATTGGTTCATTGCATGTTACACCTAAAACAATAATTAAGAGAGTTTTTCCACCATCAATATAGCAAAATGGATTTGGACACGCTCATAAGTGTTAGTCGCGCTTTGCACTTTACCCTTTGCATCAGATCGTCAAAATAGAGCCCTTTGTGTCATCATCATCAGAGAGGTATCAGAGGAAAAACATTTACATGGCTACAAATGTTAATAAACATGTTTTTACCTGAATGCTCAGAGTCATTATTGTGACATATACATACCTAGTGATACAAATTAGGGAATTAGCAACATTTTTATTGCTGCTTATCTAAATTCAAAGTTACTTTAACACGTACAGATGTATTTTAAATCATATTTCATCAATAAAAATTATCCCACATCACAAAAAAAGCTTAAACAGGAAACTAAAAGGTTTGCAATCAAAATTACAAAGTGGTTACAATTTTATTGCAGAAGAAGCCTGCAAATGAATATTGTACATTTTTTTGACGCTTACAACTTTCTGAAATTAATAGGAAGCAAATAGGCCCTTGCTTTCAATGAATGGGGAAGCTGAGCAAAAATCAGTATAAACTTCATTACAGAGTATTCAGAAAATCATCTTGTGCCCGGCAGTTTTAGAATCATTGACCTGTACAATGTTCCTGGAAAGTTTGCTAAAAGATCCACAGAACAAGTATAGATGGAAAATGGCTGTTTTCCCAAGATACCGGCCACAGGCTCCATTTTCATTCTTGACTGCCCTATTGTTGCAGTTACAACTTTGACGTGATTTCGAATCTTATCGAGTAGGTCTGTACATTTTTAGGTGTTGATTTTCATCTATACATTTTTTAGGTGGTCATCATAAGATCCATCAAAGATCAAATAGAGTAAATAACAAAATATGGATCCTGTTAAAATGGATTAGCCTCCAATCATCTAATCCTCTTTGCTATCACTAAACACCATTGCTTCAATTCTGGTACAATTTGTCTCAAACAGGACCAGATCTTTACCTTTACAATGTATATCAGCCAAATACTTTTTGAGTTATCATGCTGACAAGATTAAGTGTCTGAGCTGGTCTTCTCTTGGATATCATTATGCAGTGCTGTTTCAATTTTGGTGCCATTTGTCTCAAAATCTGATCAGGTCCAAAAGCTTACATGTCAGCAAAGGTTGAAAAAGAGTTATCACTCTAAATGGGTGAAATATCTGAAACTACCCTCTTTTTTAATTTCACTGTGCAGCTCTGCTTCAGTTTTGGAGAGATCAGTTTCAAAATTTCCACTTCCAGTTTTTCACCCCTACAATGTGTCTGCGAAGTTTGAAAAATATCTGTACAATACTTTTAGAGTCACTCAACACCAAGAGTGTTCTACAGTTGCCATTTCCTTCCTTTGCAGCCACACAGTGCTGCTGCTTTTTGAGTAGTTTGTTTAAAAATGAACTGTAGATCATTATCCATACAATGTTTTTGTGAAGCAGTAGTAAGATCTATCAAATACTTTTTGACTTCACAAGGTCAAATGTCATCTGCTTTCACCCTTTCCTTTCCTGCCATTACTTTAAAAGGGGTGTTTGGTCTTAAAATTGAATCAGTTCCAATTTAGCCCTCATACAATGCCTCTGCAAAGTTTGAAAAAGATCCTTTAAAACATTTTTAAGTTATTGTTATAATGAGATCAAATGTCATAATTGCCCATTTTTTGATCATTATGCAGCACTGCTTCCATTTTGGGGTGATCAGTTCCAGTTCCAGTTCCAGTTCTGAATTCTTCTGCAGTGGCAGACCAGTGCTAAAAGGGTACATATTCCATGAAGTCCAGGAAATTACAAATAAACACTTACTTTTACAAATAACTACAATTTTTTTAATTGAATTTCGTACTTGAACATTTGTGACATTCCTTTAAAAATCTCAATGCATTTAATAGTGCATAAACATTCAGTCATTCACACCATAATCATTGTGCTTAAACACTCAGTATAGAAAAATTCACTGCATTTAATAGTGCATAAACATTCACTACAGAAGTAATGGTTTAGGAAATGGTTCAGGGTGGCATGGTGGTGTCGTGGTTAGCACTATTACCTCACACCTCTGGGACTTGGGTTTGAGTCTCCGCCTGGGTCATGTGTGTGGCGTTTGCTGGCCCCCCATCCTGGGTTGTTCCCTGCCCCTATCCCAAAAGGATAAGTGGTTTGGAAAATGGATGGATGGGGTTTAGGAAATGGGAGCACTTGCTGAAGCTCCTGGTTAAAAACATATTCACTCTTCAAGATTAGTTTGTGAGATTCACAACGTGGATTAACATCCTTATCTCTTTCATATGTTTTTTCTTGGCAGCTGGAAATGCCTTAAGGCTTCGTCCACACTGCCTGGGAGTATAAGCAACCATTTGGGGTTGACAGCTGTAGGAAGCAATAGAGGGTGTTGCTGTTGTCTGATTGGTGATTTGATGTGTGTGATAGTGGCATTATGTCTGCTGCTCATTAAAGCTTTTTAATTGGGCAGCATGTTAGTCGGGACATGTTGTTATATTTCGGTTATTCCTCAGTTTTGCCCATGCCTCAAGGCCACCACCATGCTGAAGCTTTTTATGTGATTCTAACAGTGTTAACTAGCAGAGTGCACACACACATCCTGGCAATTCGAGTCTGTGTGTGGTTCAGCAGGTTAGGACTCTGTGCCCATGGCTAGAACATAACTGGTTCAAATCCTGTGACTGGCAGAGGGATGTTACCATTTAGCAAGATTCTTAACCCCAACTGGTCCCAGGGCTGGCTAATCCTGCTCACTGATCCGCGCTTTGGATAAAAGCGATGAATGAGTAAATGTCATGTTCCAGTGTCTTGTGCCCTGCGCATCCTGGGATAGACTCCAGACTCACAGCGACTGGATAAGCAATTGGAATATGGACGAAGGGATGGTTATATAGGAGCACAATGGATTCATAATTCAAAACAGTGAAATAATGAATAGGTAAAAAAAAACAAGTGCTCAGTGGAGAACAGAAGAAGGATCTGCGAAAGTCCTATTAGCAAAATATTACCTTACAAGGCATATTTTATGTCCCATGGTACACTATACTTAGCATTCAGCATGGTGATTAAAGGAATGGAGTTATTTCCCAAAGGCCAATACTGCTGGTTATTTGAACAAAGTATGTAACCTCAAGTAATACAGTCATCTTATTTTATAATTGATTCAATACAAAATTCAACTGTGTAAATAGGCTGGATAAGGCAATGGAAAATAATTCATAATACTATAATAATAATAATACTTTGAAGTTTTTTTCTTTCATATATCACAAAAACAGAAAGAATACATAACCTGGGACATGAACCATAGTTGTTGAAATATAAATGATTGCTTCATGGCATTTAATAGACAGGCTGGAATGTGAAGCAATGTCAATGTCCTCACAACAAAGATTATTTTGCTGATTAGTGTTCAATTGCTGTGTTACGTCTGCTAGTCTGAGTCTTGCAAGTCAGGCACCCTGCCCTGCCCACTTTCAATCAGTCCATCTGTCATGCTCAGCTGGAATGCTCTGACAGGCGACGCACCACTGCAGATGCAATCTTTCGGTAGGCTTCAGCCTGGAACACACACACAAGAAGAAACATCAATATACAGTCACTGTATTTTCTAATTCTGTCTGAGAACAAGTAGGCTTCAGTCTGGGTAATACAGTGATAGACATCAGAAGACCTATGTCTGGAATGAAGACATATTTGTTAATCTGGATCTTATAGCTGCATACAGGCGCACAAAGACAAATTATCAGAAGGCATTGATATAAGTTTAGAAGCCTTAAGCTGTCTATTTTGAAAAACATTTTCTTCCACATTAAAGATTAAATATTCAAATTTTTTATAAAAAAAAAAAACAAAAAACAAATCATCATACAGACATTTGACTGAACATGAACAATAAACCCCCTCTGAGGATCATTACCTACACAATATGGATAAAAATACTGGGACAAACCTCTTAATCATTGACTTCAGGTGCTTCACTTAGACTCATTGCCACAGGTGTATAAAATCAAGCACTTAGCCATGCATTAATGACAGAATGAGTTGTTCTGAATAGCTCAGTGAATTCAAGTGTGGTACTATCACACCTTTGCAGTAAGTCAGTTTCTTTCTTGCTGGATATTCCCCGGGTAACTGCAAGTGGTATTATTACAAAGGAAAAGCATTTAGGACAACAGAAACTCAGCCATGAAGTGGCACGTAAAGTAACAGAGTGGGGTCGCTGAGTGCTGAGGTGCATAGTGCGTAAAAGTCGGCAATGTTCTGTTGACAACAGTAACTGCAGAGTTCCAAATTTCCTGTGACATTAACCCCAGCACAAAAACTGTGCACCAAGAGCTTCACAGAATGGGCTTTCATGGCTGGACAGCTGCATGCAAGCCTCACATCACCAAGTGCAATCCCAAACGTCAAAGCATGCCACCACTGGACTCTGGAGCAGTGGGAATGGGTTCTGTGGAGTGACAATCAGGCTTCTCTGTCTAGCAGTCTGATGGACGAGTCTGGGTTCGGCGAATGTCAGAATATTACTTGCCTGACTGCATGGTGCCAACTATAAAGTTTGGTGGAGGAGGTTTGGGGTTGTTTTTCAGGGGTTGCGATAGGCCCCTTAATTCCAGTGAAGGGAAGTCCCAATGCTTCAGCTTACCAAGACATTTTGGACAATTCTATGCTTCCAATTTTGTGGAAACAGTTTGGGAAGGCCCTTTTCTGTTCCAGCATGACTGTGCCACAGTACACAAAGCAAGATCCATATAGACATGGTTGGGTGAATTTGGTGTGGAAGAACTTGACTGACCTGCAGTCCTGAACTCAACCCCATCAAATATCTTTGGGATAAATGAATAGAGAACAGATTGCAAGTCAGGCCATCACATTAGTGACTGATCTCACAAATGCTCTTAGGATGCGTGGCCAAAATTTCCCACAGACACACTCCAAAATCTTGTGGAAAGACTTCCCAGGAAAGTGGCAGCTGTTATAGCTGCAAAGGGGGGACTACTGTAACTCCATATGGATGCCTGTGTATTTATAATGGCATGTCATAAAAGTTCCTGTTAGTGTAATGACTAGGTGTCCCAATACTTTTGGGTGTCCCTATAGTGTATGTCATCTGGAGATTGAGCCCTGGAAGGGCCACACTTGGTGGTCAACTCTTTGAAGAGAGGTCAGACAAACTATGATCCAACAAACATCCCCCAATGAAAGGTAGCAAGAATAAGTGCACCCTGCCTGGAATAGTGTAAACAGGATGCAACACTGCTGCAAGGCCTGAGGATGGTGCTTGCTGGCTAGGGCTTGGTGGCTGGGCCACACATGTAATCTGACTGGACTTATTATGTGGAGCCATTTTGTGGGCATGCACAAGATAAAAGATAGTGGTCAGGCACAGCACCATTTGTACAGCAGGGAAGAGTGGGAAGGAATCAGACTAAGATCATGGCAATGGACCCTGGTTTTGGGAATGTGAAATGCTACCTCTCTGGCAGGGAAGAAGCCCAAGCTAGTACGGGAAATAGAAAAGTAATGGCTTGAGACAGTCAGCACTGGGTATCTGGAACCAG
Organism: Cryptomyrus ogoouensis; assembly: GCA_025773925.1. NCBI lineage: Eukaryota > Metazoa > Chordata > Actinopteri > Osteoglossiformes > Mormyridae > Cryptomyrus > Cryptomyrus ogoouensis. The sequence goes on from JAOYFF010000027.1 coordinate 6,158,687, forward strand.
ACCAGTTAATCAGTGGTGGAGTTTCTCCTATTCTGGAATTCTACAGGATGAAAAACCTCAGGCAGATGTGGGGATATTTACAAGACCTTGGCTGGAATGTGGAGAGCAAGCACCATATTAGAACACAAGGGTATTAATTAATATACATGGCACCACAAAACCAGAGGCCAAAGGTTGGGGATTAAGAGAAAGGCAGAGCTATCAACCAATCGTCACTTGGTGGTAAGCTGGATTCGGTGCATGGAGTGGCGGCCAGACTCTTGATTTAAAAGTCAATTTATGCCAATATCATCACCTGTGGTCATGGGCTATGAGGAAAGACTGACAGAACAAGGTCACAAGTACAAATGGCTAAAATGGGTTGTCGGCATTTTTTACACGCAATGCGCTATATACCGTAGTTAAAAAAAAAAAAAAAAACAGATATAATACGTTAACAAAAGTAAAGTAGTCATAAGATTATGAAGGCAGTCAAACAACATAGTAACCCCTGAAGGAGTAAAATATAATAGCAAGAAAAATGTATAAGTAACAACAAAATAAAAGCAAATAAACACAAAATATAATCAAACATTAAGACTTTTCTTAAAGACTAGGTGCAGCTTTTCTTTATCTGCAAGGTAGTGGCATGTCAGTGAAGATCAGCGAGTACAGGAGAGAGATGTTGATGAAAAGGAGTGTGTGTGAGGACATGGACAATAGTGTTATGGAATGCAAAACTGAAATAAAGGCCATTACAGTACACCAGTCCAAGGCATGGACCAATTGTTCAGCAACAGGTAGTGACAGAAATGACTAGCAATATTACATAGGTGGAAAAAAAATCAATTTTGTGTTTTTGTGCGCATCAAAGGTAAGTTGTTCATCAAGCAGGATTCAAGATTGCATGATTGCATCAGAATATTGATGTACTTGAATATTGTCTAATGTAAGGTTAAGGTTTACAGCATTACCGATAGATGAACTAATGTCTATCAATATCACATCTGGTTTTGCAGAGCTAAACTTAAGAAAGCTGTGCTGCATCCAGGATTTGATGTCCGACAGTCAGTAATTTATTAATGTAGAGCAGTCATGTCAGGCTTGGAAGAAACATACTGTACAGCTGAGTATCGTCAGCATAGCCTGTGTCTCCTAACAATCTGTCCAAGTAGGAGCATATAAATGCTAACCAATAACGGGCTACAATGACTTACAATCAAATAGTTAGGTAAAGGAAGATGAGACTCCTGATTCAAGGAAGAAGGAAGACTCTTGAGTCAGCTGCCATGAGCAGATCATTAGTTACGTGACCTAGGGCAGTTTCAGTGCTACAGTGTACTCTACAATTATTGGCACCCCTTACAAAGATTTGTAAAAAGGGTTAGAAAAAAATCCACCTTTTGGGGAAGTGGCTTCATGTTACACTGAAAAAATTAGAATAATCCAACCTTTCATTGAAATAAATTTATCCGTCATCAAGGAATAATCATCAAAATCCGTCATCAAGGAATAATTATTTTCAACAAAAACACATGTGCCACAATTATTGGCACCCCAGCATTTACTATTTTGTACAACCTCCCTTTGCCAGTATAACAGCACTGAGTCTTCTCTTATAACATCTTATAGGGTTGGAGAATACAGAGCTGGGTATCTGAGACCATTCCTCTTTACAGAATTTTTACAGATCATCCAGGGTCCTAGGCCTTTTCTTATGCACTTTGCTCTTCAGCTCAGCCCACAGGTTTTCAATTAGGGTTCAGGTCAGGGGACTGAGACAGCCATGGCAGAAGCTTGATTCTGTGGTCAGCTAACCATTTTTGTGTTGATTTGGACATGTGCTTAGGATCATTGTCCTGTTGGAGGAATCAGTGATGGCCCAGTTTTAGTTTCCTGGAAGAGGCAGCCACATTTTGATTTTAAATGTCTTGGTACTTCATGGAGTCCATAATGCCATGTACCCTAACAAGGTTTCCAGGGCCTTTGGAGGAAAAACAGCCCCACAACATCACTGAACCTCCACCGTATTTTACAATTGGGTTCTTTCCGGAAAGGTCCATGTTTCCTCACAGACTGTATGGGTCAGAGTTACACAGCAGCTGGAGAAGTTTGTTCGCCGTTCATCATTTGCTCATCAATTTTCCCTAACAACAATAATAGTAGGTGACTCAACAGTAAGGCGCATTACGAGAAAATCTGCTGTGACATACTGTTTCCCGGGTGCACAGGTCAAGAATATCCTCGAACAGATTCCCCATCTCCTGGATAGACACACCTCTGCTAGTACTGTAATTATACATGTCGTTGGTAATGATGTCACTAACCGGACCTCTGAGATTCTTAAAGAGGACTTCTCCGAGCTCCTGCGCATGCTTCAAGATTGTGGTAAGCACATTTTTATTTCTGGGCCTATTCCACTGCTTGGCCGGGGCAATGGCCGTTTTAGCCGCATCCTGAATCTTAATACATGGCTCAACTCTGCCTGTGCTGCTTATAATGCTGTTTTTATTGACAATTT
>JAOYFF010000027.1:6193966-6206600 GCA_025773925.1 Cryptomyrus ogoouensis
CATGCCCTGCTTTAAGCTATATTCTCCTTTTCCTCTATTCATTGTATGTTCTTTATAATTCTATTGAATCCCACAAAGAAAACTGGGATCTAGCTCAAAAAAATAAATCATATGGTACTTATTGGGAATATGCCAAATTTCAAATCTGAAACATAGCAATTAAAAGGGGAAAGGAAATAGCAAAATTAAAAAGAATAAAATAAGATCAGATAATCAAAGATATAATCATGTTATATGGAAAAAGTAATCTCTCCCAAAGTGATATCAACAGACTTACAGAATTACAATTAGATTTAGATAACATTTATCAAAATTTGGCCCAAGCCGCTTTTATTCGTTCTAGAAGAAAATGGTTAGAACAAGGTGAACAAAATACTAAATATTTTCACAACTTGGAAAAAACTATTGTTTAAATTCTTTAAATAAACTTAAAATAGATGGACAAATCTCAGAAGACCCTAAAATAATCTCAAATTGTATTCATGAATTTTATAAAAATCTATACTCTCAGCAGGATCATCTGTATGAGGCATCCTCCTTTTTCTCTCTCATCCAACATGACGCACCTTGTATAAATGAAATGAAAAAAGAACTTTGTGATAAGGAATTATCTTTAGAAGAAATTAAAAATAGCATTATGCAACTTAAGGACAATCGATCTCCTGGTAATGATGGCCTAACCAGTAAATTTTATAAAACATTTAATTATATTATTTCCAAATTTTTACTAGATGTTTATAAGGAAGCCATAGCATTTGGAAAACTCCCTCCATCTTTACGTCAGGGTTTGATTACTTTAATCCCCAAACCTGACAAAGACAGATTATCTCTTGATAATTGGAGACCAATAACTTTAATTAATAATGACGCCAAACTACTGGCACATGTTTTTGCGCAAAGATTGAAATTTTGCTTAAATACAATAATTGATGACTGTCAGTCGGGCTTTATGAAAGGAAGGCACATAAGTAATAATATTCTATCAATACTGGATCTTATTGATTATAGTGATTATATAACAGATAGTGGTTATATTCCATTTGCTGATATCTATAAGACATTTGATACTGTAAGTCACAAATTTTTATTTGATTGCTTGGATTTTTTCAGATTTGGTCAATACTTTAAACGGGCAATTCAAACACTATACAATGATTGTAATAGTTCTGTTAAGTTATCTCATGGGACTACTAGTAGATTTAACATTTTCAGAGGAATTAAACAGGGTGATCCTGCAGCTCCCTTTCTATTTCTTCTTGTTATGCAAACGATGGTCTTACATATATACAAACATTCTTTTGAAGGTATTAAAGTTTTAGACAAAGAATTAAAATGTTGTCAATTAGCTGATGATACTGCCTTCTTTATAAAAAACCACAACGAGGTTAAAAAAGTTATAAATTGTCTTTATATTTTCTGTGACTTCAGGTCTAACTTTAAATCTTAAAAAATGCAGCCTCTTTCCATTAAAAGAAAACAGGCATCATTTAACAGAAATTGATGGTATTTCTGTTAAAGAAGATGCCACATATTTAGGAATTACCATTTGCAGGAGCCAAGCAGAGAGAACTGGTTTGAATCTTACTCCAATATTACCAAAAATCAAAAGCAAACTTGATATGTGGCTGATGAGAGACCTGTCTCTCAGAGGCCGAATTCTCCTATCGAAAACTGAAGGTCTATCAAGAGTATTATACCCTACTAAAGTTTTATATGTCCCAAAATCATTTATCAAACAAACTAACTCCTATTTATTAAACTTTATTTGGAAAAATAAACCCCATTACTTGAATAAAAAGATTTTATGTAATTCATTTACTCAAGGAGGCTTGGGTGTACTTGACTTTGACTCATCCAATATAATATTCAAGGTGAACTGGATTAAACAGTATGTTAAAAATAAAAATAAGATACGGTACTTAATTCCAAATCTACTTTTTGAAAAAGTTGGTGGCATTGAATTCCTCCTAAAGTGTAATTTTACTGTGAGTAAACTTCCAATCCAATTATCTAACTTTCACAAGTAAGCACTTGAATCCTGGCTTCTTATATATAATCATAATTATTCTCCCTATAGACAACTAATCTGGAATAATAAATATATCAAATTTAAGAATAAATCCCTTTTCTTGCACAATTGGTTTGAAAACAACATCTAATCAAGAAGGGCAGTTGCTCTCATATTGTTTCAGGGCTAGTAGCCTTGAGCGGCACCCTCCTGGTTGGTGGTGGGCCTCACCCGTGTGCATGTGCTGTATAAGTTACTGGTATTAGTTCACTAAGCGTGTGTGTGCTCCTGTGTGTGCTCCCCACGGAGGTCCCGCCGGTGGAGCGTTCCTGGTCTACAGATCAGTCGTGTTTTTATCTGGCGTGGTCTGCTGCAGGGGTTGGGTGCCAAAGGGGTTTTAGTAGTGATGTTAAGCTTGACACCGAAGCTCCAAGGCATGTGTAAAAAAAAACGACACAGTGCGTTCTGAAGCAGAACTTCGATGCTTCTTCCGTTCTACCCTTAAACATGTGACCATGATGATCCGAAGCTTCGTTCTGCGCTCAACCACGTGACTGCTTCAGAAAAGTGAAAATGAGGCGTGAACCTCAGTGACCCCAATATACCACATACCATTTGAGGTTCTGGGATATGCACCAGGCTCTGTATCCACACTTATAGTTTTTATGCACTCCAGCGTCCTCCATTCCATGTGAGCAGGTATTCTCCAAAGCAGGAGAAGTGGTGAATAAAAAACGTGACCAACTTAGCCCCCGCACTGTTGAACCAATACTGTTCTTGAATAAAAATCTGTAGACTAATGGCCCCTATTCCGTTACACAAGCACCCCTTCCCAGTTAAGTCAATGGTTTCCCAGTCCACAAGAAGTCACATTCAATTTCACCAGGTCATTAATGTTCATGACGCACTACAGACCATTAGAATTTTTGCCAATTTATAAATATTCAGATTCACTGCACTCACTCAAAATTAAGTGTTATTTCCTTATTTGACCACTTGGTGTCACTAATGGTCACCATTTCGGAAGGCTTCGAGTACTGAACAATTTTTCGACACACTTGAAGCACAGTACGTAGCACAGTGCTCATTTAGTAAATGCACAGCTAAACAATATGCTAATTGTGGCCGTTAATGTTAAGTTGACATTATGCCAAGTCGTCACAAATAAAACAATGCATGGGAAACGGCTTTGGCGTGTTAGTTGCAGTGCACTATGCAACAATCTATTTTAAACAAGTTAACTAAAAGTAATATTTTAATCGCTAATATAGCAGATTCATGGAAAATTACATCGGTAATTAGCATTTTTGCAGCAACTAATATATGAATGAGTCTGCATCAACTACATTAAAGAGAATCGCTTTATTTAAAGTGAATGAAATGCCCTACTTATTGGAGTTCAACATTAATTGAGCCGCAGCCACACACCTGACTCGTGTGTGTAGAGTAGATGAGATGAACTGGGAAAGCAAGCAGTTGGCCGAACCACTGTGAGGAAGGGGAGGGGGAACTCAACTGTTTCTAAATGCATTTTTTGCGTTTTTTTCTATTTACAGAATTATTTTAGGTATACATACATTTTTCACAATAGTGCGATTTTTTTATATATATAAGTTTTTTTTGGGGGGATAACCCTCGGATAGGGGGGGACATGTCCCCTCCGTCCCCCCCGGGATTTACGCCCATCAGGGCCCCTGAAAAATCTTTTGTAAATGAGAAAGAATATGTACCCCTTTTTCTTTAAAATGTAATTTGTATTTGTTATGTGTTTTACATTGTTTGTATACTTTTGAAAAAAGCAATTAAAAAAGAGCCCCTGCCGTTCAGACATAGCGAGCGAAAAGTTGCCGTCGGAAAACCAAGCCGCTGCCGTAAAGCAGTAGTGAGCGGAAATGACATTTTATGCGCATGCGTAGTCTGAATCGGGTTTCCGCCCTGTCTCCCCCCTACTCTTATTCAAGGTCTCATAGCGCTTATCCCAAAACCAAACAAAGACTTGCTCTTAGTTAATTGAAGACCCATCTGTCTGCTGAATTATGATTATGGCTTTAATACTTGCTAATAGAATTAAAGAGGTTTTGGACACAGTTATTGATGAGACAGTCAGGTTTTATGATAAACAGACACATTTCTAACAATATTAGACATTTTGAATTTACTTGATTACTCCAACTTGGTACCTGACGATAGCTACATTCTCTTCCTGGATTTCTATAAGGCGTTTGACACAATTGAACATCAATTTATTTTTCACTCTTTGGAAAATTTTGGCTTTGGCGATTTTTTTTGTAAATCTATCAAAACTTTATACACTAATGGTAATAGTTCTATTGAAATGAGATATGGCTCCACCCCCAGACTTGACCTGAAACGTGGTATTCGCCAAGGGTGTCCCATTTCACCATATCTATTTCTACATGGTACACAAATTCTTGCAACTCATATTTCCAACAGTGCCGTACAAGGAATCACAATAGCTGACAAGGAGGTCATCATCAGCCAGTTAGCTGATGACACCACGGTTTTTTTAAGGAATGCAAATCAAATCCCTCTCGTCCTTTCCGTTAGGTTTATGCCTAAATTTAAAAAAATACCAATTGCTAGCGATTAAATACTGCACTGCAAATGTTATCTGTAATATCCCTGTTAAACAAGAGGTCACATACTTAGGACTTTTAATCTCCAAAGACCAAAAGTCAAGATGCTCTTCAAACTTTACTCCGATTATACAGAAAACCCAAAAGAAACTCAACCAATGGCAGCAGAGGGTCTTATCTCTGTGTATTACTAAAGCTGAAGGGATATCCCGATTGACATATGCTAGTCTCTCCTTGCACCTGGATAAGATTAGTAATGATATTGACCGCATGCTTTTTAACTTTATATGGAAAAATCGTACGCATTATATTAGGAAAACTGTTCTGATGAATAACTATGACTCAGATGGGCTTAACTTTTTGGATTTCACTACCTTGAATAACACATACAAAATTAATTGGGCTAAACATCTTCTTAAAAATCCTGCTTCTATCTGGAACCTTATACCACATTATATTTTCTCTCGTTTTGGTGGCTTTAACTTTATCTTAAATTGTAATTACAATGTTGATAAACTCCCTGTAAAACTTTCATCCTTCCATAAGCAGGTCCTCTTAGCGTGGACCCTTATTTATAAACACAACTTCTCACCACATAAATACCTCATCTGGAACAACAAAGATCTTTTGTATAAAAATACATCACTATTCCTTGAATTATGGGTTCAAAATGGAATCCTATTGGTGGCTCAGCTGGTTAATAGAGAGGGACAACTACTCACGTACAACAAATTCCTTTCATTATACAATTTTCCAGTTAGTCCCCGGGAATTTTCAATGGTGCTTGGGGCCATACCCCCAGGTACGTTAATGCTGTATAAAAACATTGACAGCTCTCTATCTACTTCAGTCGCACTCCCTGACCCAGCTGAGTCAATAGTGGGAAAAATCTGTTTTTCACAGGAGCTTATATAGTAATAGCAATAAGAGAGTGCGCGGATTGTTCCAAAGGGATATCGTCTCTCTCCCGTATGTAACATCTTATTGGAACCGCTATGTTCCAGATATCAACTGGAAAACAGTCTGGATGATCCCCCATAAATATTTAATTGTAAATAAGGTAAAGGAAGTGTCGTTTAAAGTGCTCCATAAATGTTATCCAGCTAAGCACTATATGGTAAAATTTAAAAGAGAAATAAATATTAACTGCAGTTTTTGTGGGGATCATCCGGAAACTATGACTCATCTCTTCTGGTATTGCTCTTTCATACAGAGGTTTTGGAAGGAATTTAGCAGGTTTGTTGTGAACCATATTTTAAGGGACTTTTCGCTATCTTTACGGTGGGAGAATGTCTTATTTTGTTTCTTCAAGATCCCCAAAAAGAATGATAAATGTTTTTTATAATAAATTTGTTAATTCTTCTAGGAAAACACCATCTTTTCTTTATTTCCATAAGGATATATGGAGTTGTATATAAAATCAATATCAGACTCTACCAATCAAAAGGCTCTCAAAACGATTTATATATGTAAATCATTGCGCTTATTTGTATAATTAACACCACTGGCTGTTTATATTACTGTATTCTGTTGTATACTTCATCTGTTTATATGCTGTATAGTGTATACTTGCTGTTTGCTTAATATAAAAAAAAGAAAAGAAAAAGCGTTCGCGCATGTGTATATCAGTCATCAGATCTACGCATGCTCATAATAGTTCTCGCGTTGCTTGACTTGAACGATCGGTCGAAACCACTTTTCACAAAATTGGGTGACGGTCTTTTGGCTACGTTGACGGAATATGGCGTTCACATTCGCGGCCTTTTGTTATATGTTGGCGTTGCTACTTACAGCAGCTCTCATTTTCTTCGCCATTTGGCACGTAAGTGAGCAATATACTACTATCGGCATGAAAAGAACGTAAACGCCTTTCGATTTGAGCTTCGGGGAAGTTTGTTGTCAGGTTCTTATATATTTCTTACCAGAGAAAATCAGCGGATTGAATCGTTAGAAAAAATGTTTCAAGTTCGTAGCCACAGTGATTAGTTAAATGACTGCATGTATTACATATATACATATGTCGCATACACGCACACACTTATATTTGATGAGGGATGTTAACACTATTCCATCGACGGTTTGTGGCATAAATAGCAGTATTAACTAGTAATTTCGTTGTTTATTTTTTCTTTTGATGTAACGTTCATTATACAGTGCTTTGCATGTTACGTATTTATATGTTTACTGTGCATTGTTTGTCAAATATACCAGAAAGATGTTTTTTGGCATTATGAAATGCTAACTGGGAAGCCGGTTGGCTCATGTAGGGGCACGCCTGATTTTGATTACGCAATCACTTATTAAAATGAGGGGAAAAACTCGTAATTTCACCAAATAATTGTCATATTTTGAAGCATACTCCGGTGCACCCGGTAGAGTTATTTTAAATTATGAAAGCCGAACCTGTAGAAATGTAATCTTGGACTTCAGGCAGATATACCGGGATATGCTTTCAAATCGCGTTATGTTTTAATTGCAGAAACGTGAAGTTTTGTTATGTGCTTTGGTTTACGAAATGATTGACTTGTTAGTATGGCCAGAAATACTGCGACTGCGACAACTGCGACATTTTAAATTTGGATGACGAAGCACACTCTTAAATTAGGCTGGGAAATTTCCTGTACATTCTTGTATTTTTAAACAATAGGAACTCTTTGTTTGACAGATTATAGCATTTGATGAACTGAAGACAGACTACAAGAATCCAATAGATCAATGTAATACGTTGAATCCGGTAAGCTGCTTCAGTCATATATTAAAGTAACATCTGCTTTTTCCTAATGTTTTTTCATGTCTTTGCTTAATTGACATCTGCATTCTTTTGCTCGATATTCTGACTGTTATTAATCTAGTGTGATCTTGTCAGCTGTCCAAAACTAACATTTTTATGATCTGCTTTTTGCATTTTCATTTTATGGCAAAAGACAGTTGAAAAGGTCAAAAAGATTAAAAGAGTCAAAATTGCATTAAAGGTTTGTACCCAGTCTTCAGTAAAAATGCTCATTTGATTCCGTCCAGTCTGTCATTTGCACGGAGGAGTGTTTGCAAGAATTTTTTTTAGTTAACAAATTATAGAAGATGAGGGTTTAGCTCTTTTTATTTTTGGGTGGATTTCAGTGCACAAGTGCAGCAGAATAATATGTATGTTATGCTTGCTACATCTTAAACAGTTTCCATTAAGTGTCATAGGCACGCAAAGCACTAGTCCTTCTTCTAGGATGAATTTTCAGTAGGGATTAATTTAGACTATGAAGTTAGATGGAACAGTGGTAGACCATGAAACTGTTATAGAGACTACAAATTTCTCTTCTGCATGATCATATGTCTGTTTGACCTGTTGTGTTGCATGATGTAGTTACTTTAATTCTCTTAATAAAGAGCTTGTTCACCAATGGGTTATGAGAGTATTTCTCTGGTATATGAGGTGAGCTTGCAGTGTTTCAATATTCCCCCATTTGAGAGATAATATAATGTTGAATCTTAACGTCACCCAGAAAATAGGCAGTTTGATCAGTTATATTTTCTAGCTAGTGGTAACAGGTTGAGTAGTTTGCAGTTTTGTTTACTTTCTTTGCAAAATGATTTATGGTATTGTTGATTTTCCCAGGAAGTGATGTTAACTGAAAAAGAAACTTGTAAATGCTCCAAGCATGAATAATTTAATAACCATATCCCTTTAATTAAATGTCACTGGGTTCTTTATTCAGGGACAAGTGGTAGACTTAGTGTTCTACCACTAGATTGGAATTGAGCTACCGTATATCCTTTTAACCCTACTCAATGCTAAACCATTATTCCAATTGAGGGTTGCTTTTCTGGTAGGTTCGACACTAAAGAAATAGTGACATAATCTCATCAATACAAGACACAATGCCTTACATCAGTCTTATGTTTGTAAGGATGTTACTTGTGGAGCCATCCTGGACATAATTTCTGTAGCTGGTTATAATGTGTGCGAATATTCAGTATAGTGTTGCCTTTTCTGGTTTGAAAAGATTTTTACAACTTCAGTCTGCTAAAATACCCATATTTCTTCCTACCTCTTTATTTCCTAATTGAGACTGTTATGTCAGGGTTATGTGTACTGCTCTTTTCAGTGCATGGTTTCCAACTCCATCTGCCTTCTGCTGTGTTCCAAACTTTGCACCAGCTCTTAAAATTATTGACTGAACAATTACATTGCTTTGCTTGCTTTGCTCGGAGTATGGATGGTGAGCTGTTTGCTGCATTAATAATCTGATTTTATAAGCTCTGTGTGTGGTGCTATGTTTGCAGCCTCTGAGGACTTTTAAAACAAACTGTTTTGCACTAGAAAACTGCAATTTATTACTGGGTGGAAATCATACTTGCAAAAAAAATTCAAAGCCTTTTTATTGTTGGACTAATTTTCTTGCTGGCCTGTTTCAGCTGGTTCTCCCAGAGTACCTCATCCACGTCTTCTTCTGTATAATGTTCCTCTGTGCAGCTGAATGGCTCACCCTGGGGCTGAATATGCCTTTGCTGGCATACCATGTCTGGAGGTAGGCTTTTCTTGAGTCTGTCAGTATTCTTACAATGTCACTTATAGGCTTTCATTTACAAAGGGTAGAAGTTGTAGAGTTCCACTATGATTGAAGAATTGAATACTTATATTTTTTATTAACTAGGAATTTAAAGAGTAATTTCTAGATAAACAAGAGTCAAATTACGGTCTTTTCTGTCTGATTTCTTAAAGGGGCACACATACCTTCATTCCTTGTTTTTCCATATCAATATTTCTTCAGATACATGAGTCGACCAGTGATGAGCGGTCCAGGGCTTTATGATCCAACTACAATAATGAATGCTGATATCCTTGCCTACTGCCAGAAAGAAGGCTGGTGCAAACTTGCTTTCTACCTGCTGTCTTTTTTCTATTATCTCTATGGGTAAGTAGATATTTTTGGGTGTTTTTGCATAGATTTTTTTTAATTTGGAATTTCTCATGTTTATTAAATGGCCATTAATCTTTCACGTTTTGCAAAGAGATTTGGAATCTTGTCATAAGCAGTCACTTATTTTTCCATCATTTTAGGATGATCTATGTACTTGTGAGCTCCTAAGTAGAAGTGTCTGCCGCCAGAAGGGGAGAAGAAGGACAGAAATGCATGCAGGACACAAGCTTGTTTTATTTATTTGGGGGGAACAAAGGCATCTGATCAGTAACATAATGCAACCCATAGGATGTTCAGTGCTTAATACATTTTAACCTTTTCAAAGAACACTTTGTGCAGGTTATCCACTGTTTTGCATAACAAATAATGCAGCTAAGCATTTTGTATGTAATTGGAAATTGAATACATTCATCTGTTTCTTAAATGTTTCACTTTCCACTTTTCTCCAGTGGAATTGGGAGTACTGCTGAGTTGACCAGTCTCTCACCCCAAATTTATCAAGTCGAATTATGAGAGGTAGAGTTTAATTAAAACATTTCCAGAATGTTATAAACTTATGCAAGATCAACCCCTTATTCTTGTTTTTTTTTTCTTCTTCAGAAGTAATTTTTTTTTTTTTTTGAGTATCAGTTTCTCTTGTATTTGCTGTTGAATTAATATGGGCATCTATGTTTAAACAATGTCATATATATAATACAGCCTTTGAAAATTGGGCAAAAATGCAGTCTGCCTCATGCTTAATGTAGATAAATCGTATTTATTTAATATGATGAAATCTGTGACATTTAAAAATGGAATTATAGGTTGAAATTTCAATAAACTCTACCCCAAATTTGGTTACTTCATTATAGTTTACTTAACACTAGGGTGTGCAGCAAAATAAATAATATGATAGTGTGAACATGGCCTGTACGCAAGTTAAAAAAAAAAAAAAAAAGCTGTGTTCTGCATTAAGATCTTCTATAACTTGCTGTATATAATTTAAATAATTCTGGATGGTCTGAGTGGTAAAGAGCCTGTGACGGGAACAACTCATGACATGGGACTATAATAGCCCTTTTCCACCAATACAGTGCTGATGCCGAGGTACCTAATTTGGATCTGGTTCCACACTTTTTCACTGCTGATTTATGTGATGCCATACCCAAAAAAACTGGCTCCGGCCCAACTCCACTGATACACCTGAAACTGGCAACCCATGACAGCATCTGAGGAGGGGCTGTAAACGAGCTATTTCTGAGTGTGCATCTGTGAATAATATTTTTTTGCAAACTGCAGCCTGGTTCTTCCCTGTTTCTCATTAATGAAGGGCTTCTTCCTTGCTTTATGGGACTTCAGTTCTGCTTCTAGGAGCCTAATATGAAATGTCCTAGCAGTGTACTTCACACTTGCACTTAATTCCCATTCCTTTTGAAGGGAACTTGAGGTCATTCTCCGATCTATGAGGCACTGTCGAATGAGTTAACGGTCATCTCTGGCATTAGAATGTCGCTTCTGCCACGTTACCTGGATGATTTTTGGTCATTCCTAGTGTCTTGTGCTTCATCTTATTCTTGTGTATTGCTGTCTTAGAAATTTTGAACCTGGACGCAACCTACTGCTCAGCGTAGGCTTCTGCCAGCAGAACTACCATTAAACCAGGATTTAAAAATGCAGATTTGTTTAAAAATATAGAGTGGTTTCTTAATTTTTTTCTTTAATTTTTTAATTGTATGTAGTCAAATTATTCTGATTTTTGGATGAACTGCGTCCAGTTGAATCCTGGGAGTACTGTGCCCCAGACAATGGGTGATGCACATTTTTTGTAGAATTGCAAAAATTCAGCAAGTGTTGTAAATATTAATTAGTAATGCTTTAAAATGTAGCTAGCTAATGTTAATTATGAAGAAGAATGCTTTGATTAAAGTCCTAGAGCTTAAATTAGCATTACCCTCAACATTCTCTATCAAAAAATTTTAACAAGCTCAAAAATGTTATATGCCAGTTGTCATGTGTGTATTCACCATTTGGGATAAATGTTAACCAGAAGAAATGTGGGCTGGTTCTCAGATTGTGACACTTAAGCATCACCTGAGAAACAGCTCCCTGTCAGCACCGGCTTGGCACAGCACGAGTGGAAAAGAGGTATATTCACATGTAAACTAGTCACAAGTCATTCATCTTAGAATTAAGCAAGTCATGGTCAATTCTTTAATTTCACCATCAGTACCTTTTATAAGTGTAATGATTAGTTGTATGAAATGTATGTAGCAGTGAATTTGATGCTAATTATGTTAACAAGCATTGATATTTGCATCTTCCTTTAGTGAACATTTCTGAAGCAGAAATTAAAATGATTTTTTTGGATGTTGGATAAGTTACTACTCTACTAGAACAAAAAGAAGTAAAATTCACTTAGATGAATTGTCTATGATCAAACAAAGCAATCTGCCAATAGGGTAAGCAAAATTAACCCAAACTAGATAATAGGCTAAACTTTCTTATTCGATGCTTTATTACAAACATTGAGAATTCAGCTATTCTAGATATTATTACTGAAAGCAAGTTCACTATTCCTTCAGTTAAGCTTAAGGGTATGTCTTGAAATGAATAAGATCTTTTGAAATTATTCTTAAAATTACAATAAAATGTAAAATTAATGCCCAAGAATGAATATTAAACATTTCTAAGAATTGAGCTCTGATTACACAATATAAAGGTTGGTGTAACAGCCAATTTGAATAATTCAAATGTCACTACCAATACACAATAGACAAAGAGAATTGGACACAGGCCAAGCTTACATTACTCTTAAACAGCAGTTGTACAAAATACAGTTACAGAAGAGCTACAAAATGAAGCTCACAAATAACATCACAGTGTTAGTGTTCAATAATGTAAAACAAATTTTATTTTGAACATTTCAGAAAAACAAATGCTTTGTTAGGCAAATTAAACAACATATCCTTTTCAGCTATGACATTATATACAGTCCCCTCCAAAAGTATTGGAACAGCAAAGTCAATTCCTGTATTTTTGCTGTACACTTAAAACATTTGAGTATGACATCAAAAGATGAATATGAGACAAGAGATCAGTATTTCAGCTTTTATTTCCAGGTATTTACATCTAGATCT
>JAOYFF010000027.1:6237726-6249821 GCA_025773925.1 Cryptomyrus ogoouensis
GTTCAAATACAAGAACTCGTGGCCATAGGTGGAAATTAGCGGGAGAACATTTTAAAACAAATTTGAGGAAGCACTTTTACACAGCGTGTAGTCAGAGTATGGAATAGTCTTCCTGATAACGTAGTGCAAGCTGATTCCTTGGGTTCCTTTAAATCAGAGCTAGATGAGATTTTAACAACTCTGAGCTATTAAGTTCTCCCCAAGTGAGCTCTGGGCCGAATGGCCTCCTCTCGTTTGTATTGTTCTTAAATGTAATTTGGATTTTTATTATTCTTTTTCCAGAGTGGATTATGATCGAATTAAGAAAGTGGGTCCAGACCGTGCAGCATCAGAATGGCTATTGCGATGTGGAGCTAAAGTGAGGTATCAGGGCTTTGATCGCTGGCAGCAGGACTATAATGGGTTGCCCACTGGCCCTTTGGGCAGATACAAGATTGAGGCCATTGATGCTACAGAGTCTTGTATCATGTACCGGGGATTTGACCATTTGGGTGAGTGTCAGGCTTTCTTTAGCAGGAATAAAAAGAAAGTAATCGCAATCACTCGTATGCAATTTAATTTCAACCACTAACCCAAGTGACTGAAGAACATCCAACCAGAATCAATTACTTGTCCAGGGCATAAGCAGAGAGTTTGATATGGGGGGACACAACTCCATAATTGAAATGCAGAGGTCTTTTTATTGTGGAGGGTACCCTGCCTCCCATTTTTAATTTTTTTTTACACTAGTTTGCTATAATTTTATTGTATTCCTTGGACTTCAGGGTATGAATACGCTTTTAGCACCTGTCTGCTGCTGCCACAGACGCTTTGCTTGTTAGAACAATAATTAAAAAAATTTCATACTTGCAGGTGAGAAACTGTAATTTGATTAAATTTTTTTTGATTGTACCAAAATTGAAACGGCCCTAGTAACGGCAAAAAGAAGGGTTAATGAAATATGAGGCTTATTGTTGTGAACAGGATCAAACTTTTTGTTACTGCTGCATGTGGTGGGCCATATGGTAATATTTTACAAGGCTGCATGCGTAACCCATGAAACTGAAATTGGGCGTGTCTGGGATCAATATTGAGGGAGATTTAAGCAAACAAAGTTTTAACTTTTTTTTTTTGGGGGGGGGGGGGGGGGGAAGGGCAGGGGGCTATGACTTTGACTGGCTATATTTACCTTAATGTAAGCTGCACAGAAGTGGTCCTTCTTTTAAAGATATTGTCCAGCTCTATAGATTGAACAAATAATATGCTGTCTCCATATGAATAAATACTATGTAATAACTGATTAAAATATTAAAAATTCAACAACAAAAAAACTATATTTCAAAATTGATCAATTTTTTACTAAAGGTAGATCATAATGTCATGAACATGCCAGAAAATTTAGTCCTTGGTTTTTGAGTTGTTGCTGACTTAAAGGTAGAGTTGAACCCTACTGTCTCCTTGTGAGGGTGATGAGCTGCTCCAGTGTTCTCTGACCAGGACGGAATCTGCATTGTTCCTCCTGGATCTGAGATTTGATCAACAGACAGACGCTCCTCTCTAGTACCCTGGCATAGATCTTCCCAAGGAGGCTGAGGATTGTGATCCCCCTGAAGTTAGAACGGATACTGTTTCCTTTCTTAAAGATTGGGACCACCACCCCAGTTCTTCAGTCCAAAGTCACTGTCCACAACCTCCATGCAATGTTGCTGGACGATATCAAACACTTTCAGGAACTTCAGCTTAACAGCTCCCTTTACTGCTGGTATCCACCCCCGGGTTCGGGGTTTTCCACTGCGACAGGCACTAACAACTTTACGACAGGTCCACACAGCCACCTCAGCAATAGCAGCCCAGAACCTAGAACATCACCCATTCAGGCTCAATATCTCCAGCCTCCCTTGGGAAGGAAGGAAAAGAGAGAAATTCTGCTGGAAGTGTGGGTTGAAGATCTCCCTGACAGGGTCCTCTGCCAGATGCTCCTGGCACACCATCACTATGCCTTTGGGTCTGCCATGTCTATCTGGCATTTTCCCCTGCTATCTGATCCAACTCACCACCAGGTGGTGTTCAGTTGACAGCTCAGCTTCTCTGTTCACTGAAGTGTCCAAAACATGCGGTCGCTGATCTGACTATACAGTTGCAAAATCAATCCTTGAACTGTGGGCTAGGGTTCACTAGTGCCAGGTGCAGTGGGGGCCATGAGTAAACCTGCACCTGCCCAGTGTCTCATCATGGGCCACTTCAGAGTGGAATAGAGTCCAGCCCTTGTTAGAGGTTGGTTCTAGAGCCTGAGCCTTGCATTGAGGTGAGCCTGACTATCTGGTCAGTATCACTGTACCTCCTGCACCAGCTTAGGCTCCTTTCCCACCAGAGGTGTTACATTCTATGTTCCTAGAGCCAGATTTGGTAGCTGACAATTGGTCTGGTGAGGCTCCTGCCTTCGACAGCCACATGATCTACATTGCACCAAACTCCCATTGGTGGGCCCACAGAAGGCCAGATCCATGTAATTGCTTCGGGCTATGCGCCCCGCTGGGCTCTATGGGTAGAGACCCAGCCAATGAACGCTCACCTTTGAGCCCCCCTCCCCAGGCCTCCCACCGGGATGGGGCCCTGGTCTCCCAAATCTGGGTGCGTTTCCCAAAACCATGATAGCACCATAGATAGTTGGAACCATGCAACGTGAATGGGTCAAGCCATATAGTTTGCCAATGAGAGCTTTGGAAAGCACACCTCTGGGCAGGGTCACATTACTGTAACTTGTCCTTGCTGTCTGTCTGGCCACTCACCTAGGACCAATTTGCCTTGGGAGACTAGCGGGGGCAATTGCCCGACGGCATAGGTCATAGGATCACAGAGTCACACAAACTCCTCCACCATGATGAGGTGGCAATTCATGGCATTTTAATGAAAGAACATTTAATCAGTTTGTGTGTATATCATCTTATAAAGATGCCTGCAATGAAACCATATCATACTACAAGTTTTTTTTTTTTTTTTTTCTTTATCAAAAACAAATGATCTTTATTGCAAACTGGTGTTTACCATTTCACAAGATATAATCAGCAACAGATTTAGAAGGCCAAGTATAGATTCATGGATGGTGTAAGAAACCACTTGCAGTCTGTCACCAGTATGATCAAAAAATAGAAAATAAAATGCAGGAAATATTTTACTGTTGCTTCAAGATGGATATGAGGAATAATTTTTTCCCTTTTTTTCCCTTTTAGATGGTCTGAAATACTTAGAGGAGATACGGTTTAACAAGTGTGTTTATATAGAAGATACTTGTTTAGAGAGACTGAGCAAAATTGAAAACCTACAGTGCAGTCTACGTAAAATGGAGCTCATCTCCTGTGGCAATGTGACTGACAGAGGCATCATTGCCCTGCACAAACTCAGGTATGTGAAATCTGTGCAATGTAGTAGTTTCTAGATAGAGTTGTGACCCAAAATTTTTGCATCTTCACAAATAATTACTTTCCAATAAACTTAAAATTGTTTGGTACATTTTTTGTTGGGATTTGTAGTGGGACAAACAAAATAGTAGTAATTTATGATAAATTGCACGAGAAATTCTAAAATGGCCCCAACTGTGTTCTTGGCTCCTTCTAGCAGGCCTTAGATGTCAAGCAGGTGATTCTAATTTACTTAGATGGTATTCATCTGCAGTTCCTGCAGTATAAATTTCTGATTAGGGAAAAGGACACTTTCCTGTTCTAAGCCATTATATGTACAACAGTGAGCATAGAAAAAAGAATGAAAACCAGAGAACTATCTGAGGTGGAAAGTCAAGATTATGCATGCTTGGCTGCAGTCCAAGGGGTACATCTCCTGAGACCTTGATGCTCTGTAGCCAACCTTCTTAAATGTGGCTCCAAGAGAGAACTTGATTTAACAGTTGCAGTGAAGCATTGATTGATTGGTGCACTACTATTGAAAATAATTGTAAATTATTGACTGAGAATCTTCACAGACAATTGTAAATTATATAAAAAATCTCTGCAACCACTACTTAGCTGAAATGTGTAGGACTAGTTTTTTGTGTGGTTTGCTGTAGAAACCTGGAGCACCTGTTTCTCCAGGACCTTCCAGGGGTGAAGGAGAAGATGACCATAAGGACACTGCACACAGCCCTTCCCAAGTTGACTATTATGGAGGAACTATTGTGATCTTTCAGTGTAATCAGTTTTTAAGCTGAAACACTTTTCTGAAGTATATGAAAGTATAACAAAATATAGAAACTATGTAATTCACTTAAGGATATGGTATTTCATGAATAATATGGGAAAGGATGGAACAAGTGACAGCAGTCAAGAAAATCTCACTTTTTGTCAGTATTATATTGCTTTTTCAGATCAGGGTAAAAAGACTTCACTGTCTAGTTTCAAAGCTGTCCATAAAAAACAAGCATGTGTTGATAATGTGAATGATTTGAATTTACTTGAATGAATTTATCATTTAAGTCTTGGTTTGAGAACTTATTTTGTGGATAGCCATGGTGTGAGCAGGTTTCTGAGTTACAATGTGCACTGAGTAAACTTTAAACAGTTTACTAAGAACAAAGGTGCAGTGCTGTGTAACGTTGTAGGCCTGTAGACCATATGTTTCCTAGCCATTGTCACAGACCATTTTTATTTACTCTAATACACATAATCATAGTGTCTTTGTAAAGGAATTCCTCTGATGAAAACCTGAAATTCCAATACAATTCAGTTAAAATATTTGGTAAAGTTAACAAGGCAATATTCATAATTTTCCAAATATGCTGCTACTGATAGAGCAGAGAATTGCTGGAAACACAAATCCTAAGAAAACAGGCATATTATTCTGACAGAGTATTTTCTGTAAATAAGAACAACTTGATCCATGATTAAACCATGCAAACTTCTAGTAAGAATACGGTATTTGGGTTTATGACAGTTTTTGTAATATTTTCAGCCAATCTGGATACTTATCTTGTACAGGTTGTGGAGGGTTTGCAAAGGGATGGATGGGTAGCTCAACACCACTTTCAAACTAAATTTGTTTAAAAAAAGAAATCCTGGCATTGCCCAGATTTATTTTTACGAATGGTGCTGGGTATCAACAGCTATTTGGAAAGCCAAGAATACAGAAACCTACTATATTGCATCAGCCCTTTTAGTAAAATGTCTCCTTTTGCCACTGTTACGGACAGCATAATCTGTCAATTTCTGCGATCAAATTAAGGTAGACTAATCAGTATTTTACTTTATATTCAAGGAAAACATGAACTCAGACCTTGTTCCTGGATTTTCATTTTAATTCAACAAATGACCTTTGCATCACCATTTTGATGAAAAAAAAATCCCTTCAAGTTATGCCTTTTATATACAGCAGCTAGCAAAATAATTATAATTCAAAATGTTTTATGAGCTGTAACTCTTACTATTACAACTACATGGCTCAACTTTAGCTCTTTGGAAAGCTCAAAAGAGTACAGAAGTTTCAGTTTCTTTTTCAAGGCCAAAAGTACATCTCATGATCTGCATTTTTTCATGTAGTTTTTGTGAATTTAAAACATTTTTGTGCTGTAGAATGTATGTATAATTAAATCAAAATCAAAAATGGTGATGCAAACAATTTTTTTGGAAATTGAAATAACTGAATGACCTTCCTGTTAAAAGTTTATATCCCAAGTGATGAGCTTATAACGTGTGTTACTTGAACTGAGGATCAATAAATGAAATTCCTTTGGGGAAAAAATCAATAATGTATGTTCTTATATTATCTTATTATAATATTTTCAAATGTTCTTTAAGATAATGAACCTTGCCATCAGTTGTTCACAATGTTTATACACTGCTCAAAAAAATTTAAGGAACATGTTTTAATCAGAGTATAGCATCAAGTCAGTTAAACTTCTGGGATATTGAACTGGTCATTTAAGTAGCAGAGGGGGTTGTTAATCAGTTTCAACTGCTTTGGTATTAATGAAATTAACAACAGGTGCACTAGAGGGGCAACAATGACACAACCCCCGGAACTGGAATGGTTTAACAGGTAGAGGCCACTCCATTTTTCTCTCCTCATCCTTTTTGACTTTTTTCACTAGTTTTGCGTTTGGCTACAGTCAATGTCACTACTGGTAGCATGAGGAGATACCTGGACCCTACAGAGATTCCACAGGTAGTCCAGCTCCTCCAGGATGGCACATCAGTACTTGCCATTGCCAGAAGGTTTGCTGTGTCTCCCAGCAGTCTCAAGGGCATGGAGGAAATTCCAGGAGACAGGCAGTTACTCTAGGAGAGCTGGACAGGGCCGTAGAAGGTCCTTAAACCATCAGCAGGACCGGTATCTGCTCCTTTGTACAAGGAGGAGCAGGATGAGCACTACCAGAACTCTACAAAATGACCTCCAACAGGCCTCTGGTGTGAATTCTCTGACCAAACAATCAGAAACAGACTGCATGAGGGTGGCCTGAGGGCCCGACGTCCTCTAGTGGGCCCTGTACTCACTGCCCAGCACCTTGGAGCTCGATTGGCATTTGCCATGGAATACCAGAATTGGCAGGTGTGCCACTGGCATCTTGTGCTTTTCACAAATGAGAACAGGTTCACCCTGAGCACATGTTACAGATGTGAAAGGGTCTGGAGAAGCCATGGAGAACGTTATGCTGCCTGTAACATTGTTCAGCATGACCGGTTTGGTGCTGGGCCAGTGATGGTCTGGGGAGGCATATTTATACGCACAGACCACTGCAGGCTAGACAACAGCACCTTGACTGCCATTAGGTATCTGGATGAAATCCTTGGACCCATTGTCAGACCCTACACTGGTGCAGAGGGTCCTGGGTTCCTCCTGGTGCACGACAGTGCCCAACCTCATGTGGCGAGAGTATGCAGGCAGCTCCTGTAGGATGAAGGAATTGAGGCATGCATACAAACATATGGGGGCCATACAAACTACTGAGTACGATTTTGAGTTACTGCAATGAAATTTAATAGCCTGCCACATCATTTTTTCAGTTTGATTTTCAAGGGTGTCTTTGAATTCAGACCTCTGTAGGTTGATATTTTTCATTTCCATCAAACGATGTGACATCCTTTAATTTCTAACACATTATCCAGTCCATATCAGTATAAATACCCAGTAGGATTTTTTCCCCCCAATGAATCTGATATGTTTCCAAAGTGTTCACTTTTTTTGAGCAGTATATTTAAGTGCAGCATTAGTCTGTAACTTGTCATATTATGTGTTTGTATATATTTGTAAAACATAACAGGTATTACAAAATTGAATTAATGTAGTATAAAATTAGTAATTGAAGGAAAATGCAGATATGAGGACCAAGCTTTATATCACAAAAATCTACAAAGCTGCTTATATAATGCACACTGAGCAAATGTAACAAGCCAGTACAATTTTAATTTATACTATATTCAAATACTCAAAGTAAAGACAATCAAGAAGAGGGAAGCAGTTCTATATTACAAAAGCCGTACATAATGCAAAGCTCCTTGGGAAACTTTTGATAAGTATTTCAATCCCAGAGAAGCCGTGTCATCTGTCTCCCAAAACACTGTCACTGATTAACACTGTTAAAGTAAATACACTTGTAATTCAATAAATAATTTACATTAGCCAGTTGAACCTTGTATTATGAAATTAATATTTAATTTTTTTTAGTTTCTAATTCAGATTAACATCATTGGATGTACTGTTTTTCTAAGCCACATTTTTCAAATGCCAATCTCACTTTAATGAGCATAGCATATATGGCACATATGCAAACCTGTTTATATATTTTACTTACCATTTATTCCAGCATGAGCTTATTTTTAAATGTGTAGGGCTGTGTGGGAATTGATTAGGTACTGAAATTTTCACAATGGCCTACAAACTACCTCAGAACTGACACATCACACCTGTCACCCTGTAGTCAAAGGCTGCCCTATGTGCACGAATGAAAAGGGGCATATGTATGTGTTTACAGAACATCTATGTGGAACACTAAGTTTTACTCGGCATCTCCTAACAAAATGAAGGCCCCATGTTCTGCTGCCACCACCAACAATATTCTTAGTGGAAGCAGGAAGTTTTACTAATAACTGTTTTCATGGCCAGCGAGTATATAAAGGTTGCTCAGAGCTGTGGGGTTGTCTGTTGGCCGACTTTCCAGGACCACCACCCTGTAAGAGCAGAAAGAATAGTCACAATAGATATGGAGAATAGATCCTTAATTTCCAATTTGCCCCATTAAAGAATAACGTGGAAAATATCTTTAAATGGCCAGCATCAGATAACATGCAAAATATGAAATTTAGCATGGAAAAAAATGAACACACATACACACACACAAGATTTAACTGCAGCTAGGGGTGTGCGATCTGGAAGACATTCATGATGTACTTTTCATGTGAATCGCAAAGATTGTGATGTTTTATGTCCTCTTTCTAATACTTCGGAACTTCACATAAAACTTCGATGGCCAGTAATAATGTGTCACTACCCGATTCATTCCATACTTCCTCAGTTCCTCACATTGAACTCTTTTTCAAATATATCACATGAGAGGCCCTGTGATAGACACATGATATAAATTGGCCACTCATCTAGTAGAATGAGGCATGATCCATATCACCAGCCTGATTTGTACCTCCAATTCTGCACTGCTTTATATTTCCTGGTATTGTCAGATCTGTTTATCAAGCCATTTTACGGAAAACTATTTTCTATATTTACATTAAACTACAGGGGTGGCTTTATTCTTTAGCAAGAACTGGTGTTAATGATTTTGTTGACTGGGGAAAAAAAATAAATGTTTTCTTTGCTTTTCATTTTAAATGTTCACAACAGTTATCTATTTCTATGTACTTGTTGCAACTAAGTATCCCATATATGAAATATTAGTTTATATTTCCATCAGTTGAAATTACTGCTGCTCAGCGACATAGTATTTTGGTATACTTATAGCTTTGGTTCACTCTGAAATGAAAGGACAAATACAATCACCCACCATGACCAGGGTACCTAACGAGACCCATAAAGATACACTCAATCAAGTACAGGTGCTATGCAGAACTTTCATTGAACAGACGGAGAACACAAAGAATCCAAAATTGGGATATGTGACTTAATATGCCATTCTGGGCTGGTGAAGATTGCGCATACACAGACTGTAAACTGAACCTGATGTAGTGAAAAGAAATGATGGGACCAGGGTGTTTCTCAATATGCATACATTGCTGTATTTGTGTTCTCCTGTACTCATCTTCCATTGCCGAAGGCCAGTTCCAATTTCAAGAACAGAAGTACAGAGGATGGTAAAAATCCCCGGATGTCGTTCTTGCCCCACCCAAAATATCAGGGATACTTTGGTTGGATCCTCGCCAAACGAGACCATGATTTGTTGTGGCCCAAGTTTGTTTGATTAGTCTTGCCAAGATCATGAGTACGGACTTTTTGTTCTTGGTATTGAGAAACACCCTGTATTGGGTCATGAAAATGTGAAATGAAGTTGCAAAAATTGGTTACCGTCATATAATATGTTGTAAAGTGTAATGCTGCACATGCATCATGTGAATCCATCGTGCATGGTCAGATATTACACAAAGCAAAGTTATCTGTAAAATTGGTTGGGCTACAATCGGCACTTGCTTTGGTAATACAACAAATATATTCAGCCACCTTAAAAGGAAGCATCTGACATGGCTTTATATAGTATTTAAAATAAGGTTTAATTTAATTACCACTTTGAAAACAGTGTCTTAAATACAAAATTATGTTTTAAGTGATGCTAATAGGAAAGTCCTTCGGCTTGTTTGATCCGGGTATTCTTGACGGTACATTTCAAAACTGAGAAGAAATATCGCAATTCAGATCATGGATTGTAATTGCGTGTTATAAAGATTGCGATATGATTTTTTGGGAAGATTGTCCACCTCTAACTGCATCACACACACCATATCTTTTTCCATTGTGTAATGTATGAATTACATGAAATTTTAGAGCCACTTCATCTGGGATGTACTGTCCGACCAAAGAAAAAAAACTGCAAGATGTTTGTGTATTCATAAAGCATGTGCAAGGCTCTGTGACCTGTGAAAACTCATATGCCATTAAAGTTAGTTTATAACATTTTATGTAATTTTGTGTTTTGTGTTAGAGGGCATCATGACATCTATTCATGTAATGTTTGCTAAAAATAACGTAAATATTCCAGGATGTCTTGTACCTGTCAGATCCCAGCAATCGGAACACCCTACTTTGATCAGAAATCTCCTGGGTTACCTATGAATGAACAAGAAGACAATTTAATGAATATTCAGTTTCTGAAAGTCCTAGCTATTTAAACAAATATCACTAATGGTTGCAAAGACAAATATTCCAAACACAGTTTTTCATTAACAAAACCATACCTCTTCATTTTATATTAACGAAGCAAAACTGCAGTTGTACTTGTTATACATTACACAGAAACACAAGAAAGCAAAAATAGAAGAAAAATAAAACACACAGTAAGTTATTACTATAAATTGTGTCAGGTCTGTATGTTCTGCCATTGCCCAGAATTTTCCGAATGTACAAAAAACACAAGATCAGGTGAACTAAACTGCCCTTAGTTATGGATTTTGTGTGCGACTGTGATAGACTGGTATCTTGTCCAGGTAATATCCTGCTTTTTACCTCCGCTGTTTTTGCATGAGTGTTGCATGCATTCCCCGAAACAATCGTAATCATTTTCATCACTACTAGATGGGTTTGTGATCTTTTTGTTGTATCTCTTCCTCTGACCAGATCACAATGAATTTTTTAAAAATTAATTTATCATTGTTTTCTGAGTTTGCAACTGTTTTCAGGGCAACGTTTGTATTGTCTGTCACTGGCAGGCTATTTGCATAATGAAATGCTTTCTTTGTCAATTGAAGTCCTACCCCAAAGTACCAAAATACTAAAGAAGTACTCCAGCTGGTTTGGCTCTTTTGATATTGGAGCTTTTGGTACTGGTACTCGACCAGAAGTCAATAGAAAAGTGAAAGTACCAAAAGTACTGTATTTGGTGTAGTGAAAAAGTGCCCCAAATAGACAAAAGTATTGGGACACCGGACTATTACACCTACAGGAACTTTTATGACATCCCATTACAGAAGAACATACGTTTACAAATGAGAGGAGGCCATTTGGCCCATCATGCTCGCTTGGGGAGAATTCAACTAATTACAGTGGTACCTGTAAAAAAAAGTGTCCTGCCCCGATCAGCTGTTTCTGGTTGTTGTCATTAGTTATTATGTATTTAGTCTGCGTTTCAGTTTGTTTCCCCAGTTGTCCATTTGCGTTTTGCCTGCCTTACCTGTAATTAAACCCCGTATTCCCCGACACCCTGATGTCTGCGCCTCCAATCTGTCCCCGCTCGGCACGACAATATTATTATAATTTAATGTATTAATGGTTTATTATTAATGATATTAAAATTATACGAAATCTTTATTTTTAAATGTATTTTATTATATAATTACTGTTACTGTCATTGTCTAAATGTATTTTTATTGTCTAAATATATGTATTCAGCTAGTGTAAACATGCACGATGCTATCACAGTGAATGTGAGGCTGAGACTGAAGCGTTACCCTTTGTTTCCGCTGACACACGTGCCGCGTGACTCATTTCCCCACGCGTACAAGTTTTCTTAGGTCGGCGTTCGCGGTTTGACTTCTGAGATTCAGATCAAGTTCTAGGTAACTTTTTTCGAACTGGTTGGTTCGACTTTTAAGAAATTTGAGTTCTAATGAGTTCGAGAACTGAGGTACCACTGTATTTAAAGTTGTTAAAATATTATCTAGCTCTGATTTAAAGGAACCCGAGGTTTTAACTTGAACTACACTAGCACAAAGACTATTCCATACTCTAACTACACTCCATCCATCCATTTTCTTCCGCTTATTTGAGGTTGGGTCGCGGGGGCAGCAGTCTCAGCAGGGAAACCCAGACTTCCCTCTCCCCGGCCACTTCTTCCAGCTTCTCTGGGGAATCCCGAGGCGTTCCCAGGCCAGCCAAGACATAGTCCCTTCCAGCATGTCCCCGGGGCCTCCTCCCAGTGGGACATGCCCGGAACACCTCACCAGGGAGGCGTCCAGGAGGCATCCTAAGCAGAT
>JAOYFF010000027.1:6269374-6287910 GCA_025773925.1 Cryptomyrus ogoouensis
GAAGACTATTCCATACTCTAACTACACGCTGTGTAAAGAAGTGCTTCCTCAAATTTGTTTTAAAATGTTCTCCCGCTTTATGAAGCTTTCATCAATAATACACTATAGATACCTTCATAATGCAGTACAAAGCATCTTTAATTATTATACTGACCATTTATAATGCATTATGAAAGCATCTATAGTGAATCATTGATGAGAACTTCACAAAGCATTCATAATGCATAGTACACATGGAAAAATAGTTACAGCCATGTTTATAATGCTTTACAGGGCTCTTGACAAAAAAACAATCAAGAAGTAAACTGTCAAGAGTAAGAACATTTAATTTACTAACTGAATACACTATGTCTTATGTAATGCATAGAGTAATTAAGTACATGCATAGAAATGGGTGTTAAATAGCAGTTATGCTAAACACGATCATCCATATTGTTTTTCACTGCATTGCCAAAGAAAACACCTAAACTCTAAGTACAGGGGGTCCTCAGGTTACGACGTCTCGACATTCGACATTTCGAGTTTACGACGCTCACTCCCATAAAAACTTAAAAACTGAGACGTGAGTGTTTCAGCTTACGCCATTAGCATCGTACTTATGGACTACGTGAGTGAACTAGGTTGGTTACACGCAGCGGAAGAATACGCAGTAACGCAGTATATGAGTGAGGGAGTTGGCGTCTCCCAGTACGCTTACCTACGCCATTTTGCACTGTTAAAAGCGCAAGTGTTCCTTTGTGAAGAGGAAAGCCATCACGATGGAAGTGAAATTAGACATTGTAAAGAGATCAGAAAAAGGGTGTGTTTCGACACCAAAATTCGGATTATGTCACTGTCGTAGGAACTGAACTGTGTCATAACCCGAGGACCCCCTGCATTTGTTTTCTTCTATTTTGCCAAGTGGCCACTTAAAGAAGTAACATCAGCTCTACAGTTGCTATTAGGAATCGGCCGATTATCGGTCTGGCCGATAATCGGTCTGGCCGATAATTGTGGCCGATATTAGGATTTTGCCAATTACTGATATCTGCATTTTACCGATAACCAATATTATTACAAAGTGGGGCTCCGCTACCGTTTCTTCCTCTGTGCCTGAGGAACTGCTCCGCTTCATTTAAAGTCCCGCCCATAACAATCTCTGATTGGCTAGATGACATACGATTAATAGCCAATCACCACTGAAGCTTCGCTGTCACTTATACACGTCACTCAAGCATAGTGTGAAGCACCAAGGAGAAGAGGAGAGCAGCTGAGTGTGAGACCTTACTGAGGACTGAAGGTAAAGCAGCTCATGTTTCCCAAGTGAAAACAGTACAATCCTCCACACTGAAAACACCACGTAGCTCTTGTGAGCAGTTTCCATAATGAAAAGCCTTCCTGGTTTCCCGGTTATAGCGCTGAAATCTCGGAATAACGAACCTTGCAGTGATAATGTGACCATGCAGTGGGATGGGCATGCATTGCTAGTACCTGTAATAACCAAGTGTTAACAATAGAATTACCAGTGCTTATGAAAATTTTCAAAATACTTGTCCACCCCTACTTTCATCAACACACAAAAAATTGCCCTTATTAATCAGCTGCATACACACGAAACACCTTGAAACAGTCACCTTCAAAGATGAAGCAGTTCATAGCTGAATATATAAAAAAAGCTTATGAGTACAAAAAGTGTTAGCAAATCATATTATGATAAAGCTGTAAGCACCTAAACCCGTACAGTACATACATTAATCCTCCATACGAGGTGTTGCTAAAACTAACGTTAATATAAATGACTAGCCAAATAAAATAATGTCTGCACGTGGCAGAATTTGAAGGACTGTTTACCTATCAACATTTACTCATTCTGTATTATGTAGTTAAGCAAAATGAATTAATGGTTATTAAACCTTTAATTTTAAATCTTTTAATTTGATTTGTCCAGCTCAGACATATAATGTTTATTAGATGCTTTATTTAAAGCAACTCTGTTATGAATACGTAAGAATCTAAAAAGTATACACTTTTTGTTTGTGTAATGAATAATTTAGCCATTAATTTAATATTTACAAGTCAATTTAACATTGACTTTAAATAGAGCAGCCTTACTGTAATTACTTCTCATTGCAGATAGAAGCAAAGAAAACATCAAAAAGCGCTGTTTGGAACTATTTTACTCGTTCCACAACACCAGGGAAGGCTATCTGCAATACATGCAATGCAAGCATAAGCATGGGAGGAACTGTGGCAAAAACCATAAATACGTCCAACCTGTGGTCCCATCTGAGGACTCATCATCATGAGTTGTATGAAACCACACAGAAAATAAATAATAAAGGCAATATTTTGTGTTGGAGTTTTCAGAGATTTTCATTTTTACTCTAAATATATATATCGGTTCCAAATATCGGCTATCGGTAATCATTAATTATCAATAATCAGTATCGGCATCGGCCCTGAAAAACCAATATATTCCTAGTTGCTATACAAGCTGTTGCAGACTAAGTGCTTTTGCTTTGCGGCCAATAATTCAAATATAAATACAAAAAAATAAAGCAATACAAAAAATTTGTTTTTATATTAATGTTTTAAATCTTCAACTAGATTTTCAACATTGTTGTTCATGGTGGTGCGTATATGATTTTAATTGAATTCCCCATATCTATGAGGTTCTAACACATGGTACACCCTGCTAGTATTAAGAGAATTGTGGGTTACATCACTGTTATCCTTCAAAAAATGGGCCAGTACGTTTCATGAAAACTGCACTGCTGCAAGATTACATTGAGCACACATATGGAATATATAAAAAGCGGATTCGCTCTGTGAATATGCATTATAAGGTCTTATAACCCTATGAAATTTCACCAAGGGTATATTCTATTTAAGGAAATGACATCACCACCATCAGAATTATAAATATAGCGTAGGGAATAAGATGACAGGATTCTTTAATCCGCAAAATTTCTAAAACTTACCAGAACTTTTGGTGTTGGAGGAAGGCCATTAATAACAGGCTTCTGTCAGAAGAGGAACATACACGATACATTATTCCCCACTTCACATGCAAAACTAGTATTCAGATCTCAGCATAAGAAGAATCACCAAATGTGATTCCAGCCTCTATTTTACCATCCTTAAAAATGTATTCATTTACCAACTGTGCCAGGAAGGTGTACTGTGAGGAATACAGTGGTACCTCAGTTCTCAAACTCATTAGAACTTGAATTTCTTAAAAGTCGAACCAACCAGTTCGAAAAAAAGTTACCTAGAACTCGATCTGAATCTCAGTAGTCAAACCGTAAACGCTGACCTTAGATAACTTGTACGCGCGGGGAAATGAGTCACGCAGCACGTCTCTCAGCAGAAACAAAGGGTAAGGCTTCAGTCTCAGCCTCGCATTCGGTGTGATAGCATCGTGTATGTTTACACTATCTGAATACATGTATTTAGACAGTAAAAATACATTTAGACAATGATAGTAACAGTAATTATTATTATATAATAAAATACATTTAAAAATAAAGATTTCTTATTCATTATTTTAATATTAATAATAAACCATTAATACGTTTAATTATAATAATATTGTTGTGCTGAGCGGGGACTGAACGGAGACAAAGGCGCAGACTTCAGGGTATCAGGGAATACGGGGTTTAATTACAGGTAAGGCAGGCAAAACGCAGATGGACAATACAATAACTGGACTGGGGAACAAACTGAAATACAGAGGACTAATGACAACAACCAGAAACAGCTGATCACACGGGGATTCCACACGGGGTTAACGAGGGGGTATGGCACACAGAAGGAGCAGACGACTGGGGCAGGACACATTGTTTTTTTTAACTTTACACATTGTTTGGATACATTTTTCTTACTTTACAAATTACTGTTTTGATAAATGTGCTTAAATATGTTTAGTATAGTATATGCTCTTCTTGTTTTATCTGGTTCACTTTGTGTTTAAATGCTAAAAAAAAACATATTTAGATGTAATTTTTTGGGGCCGGGAACCAATTAATTGGTTTTCTATTATTTCTTATGGGTAAAACTCGATCACAACTCCAATTTTTTAGGATTCGATCCGGAGTTCTGAACAGATTAAATTCGAGTTCTGAGGTACCACTGTATACTTAATTGGTACTGTATCGACTATACAAAACAAATCATTTGTTTTCTGAAACTTGGAATATAAAGATTAAATTATCCTGGCTTTTATTTAAAATTCAGAGACACTCACAGGGAACTCTTTCTTCTCCTTTCTCTGTGGTGGCGCAGGAGGCTGTTTACAATCATCTCCTCTCATAGAAGTATCCAAATTTTCATGATCTGAAGATAAATGGGAGGAAATACAAAATGAGTACTTGGGTGAAAGCTGCATAGACATCAACAAATATTCCCTAATGTCTATCGGGATACTTCAGATATTTTAAATAAACATTTACAGTAAACTGGATCAAACTTCAGGAGTCTGCACTAATAGGCTTGGATAGACAGTGGAAATCATAGGGCCAGCATAGCACTACTCTTGTACATATGCTTGAAAAACAAGCTTGTTTGCTTGTCTAGTGAACAACTGTTAACCCAAAATGCATCACATTGTTTGTTATTATAAAACAAAGTCCACAGAACAAAGGAAATCAACTTATTGTCTTTATTGCCTAAAGCAGCGTTTCTCAAACTATGGGCCGCGGACCGGTGCCGGTCCGTGAGAGAGTTCCTGCCGATCCGTGGAGCCTTGCATTCCGCACCAAACAAAATTCAGTCAGATCAGGTCTTATCTCAGCACTGCTGTTACTGCGTGCCCCTCCCCGCCCCCACGACTTCACGGCCCGCCCCTTGTTTTAGCATTCTAGAGTGTTCAGCGTTCACACCCTTTGTCTCATTCGCTCCAAACTTTTCACAGACACACACGCGTTACGAGAGCCGTCAATAAATCATGGCGTGTTCAAAGCAAGGGAGTCCGGATTCTTTCTTTCGGAAGCGTCCATGAAATGATGCCGACTTACAGGATGAGCCAGAGGCAAAAAAGCATCGCCCATTTACTTGAAATTACGACATTTCATACATTAAATTCGGTTTTATTTATAGCGATAGTTCCCCCCCGAAACCAATCTGTGTCATCTGCCAAGCTATGCTAAGTAACGAGGTTATGAAACCATCGAAATTACGCAGGCATTTGGAAACAAAACATGCACATCTAAATGATAAATCAGATGACTTCTTCAAAAGAAAACGCATTAATAATAATAATAAAATGATAATAAAAATAATAACAACAACAGCTTAATTACTATATATCTGCATATTTACTTGGCAATAATATATTTATTTGGCAATAATTTAGACAAAAAAATAGACAAATTTAGGCAAAGCACTCCTGTTAGGTCATGTTTAATATTGTTCTTACATAGGCATAAGCCCTAATAATGCTAATAGTAATAATAACAGTAGTGGTGTAATAATAATAATAACAATAATAATAATAGTAATACTATCTATCTATCTATCTATCTATCTATCTATCTTTGTGGATACGCATCTGCGGGTGGGGGGTTGGGCCCGGTCGTTTATGCAGGGCCCTGCAGCCCCAAAGCCTGACATGACTGGTCCCCAGGCCAAATACGTTTGAGAAACGCTGGCCTAAAGCACCTACCCAGTTCTCTTTAACATATGTACTCCTTGTAAAAGTGAAAAAACAAAGAAAACCTGAACACCATAATTAAAAATACACATATACATTTAGAGTTTTGCAAACTTAAGGCATTTATAAAATTCAATATAACACATTCACCATAACAGAAAAAAATAATAATCTATGCAAAGGCTAACAATAAGAAAACTGCCACAAATTTTTTATCGTATTAAGGTCAGGACTCCAACTGGAGTTCTACACTTAAGGATGTACATTCTTAATTTAAAGCTAATCCAGTGCTGCGTTTGCAGTGAGCTACAGATCTTTACTCTGTTTAAAGAACCTTCTCCCCGCATTGAGCTTCCTGGCAGCAGCTAGCATGTTTATTTTATACAGAGGTGGAAAGTTCAGGTCCAGAAAGTACAAATCCAGACCAAGATTTGGTTTCAACCAACCAGTTGAGTATAAACAGTCACAGTCTACTCAGCTGGTTGGTTAAAACAAAACCTTGGTCTGGAATTGTACTTTCTGGACCTGAACTTTCCACCATTTTATGTAGGAGTTCTCTGTAATGTGCACCTTTTATCTCCCCTTCAATGCTTTCCATTTCAGCAGTTATATTCATTTATTAGCATACTAAATAATTTTATCATTTTAAAGAACCAACAATGAAGGCAGAAAACTTAATCCAATTTATTTCATACAAATACATGATAAAGAAATCATGCTTACATTTCTACATTTCTCCAATTCTACAGTGTATAAGGTTACTTTTGAAAAAAATGTAAATACTTCAAACAAATACTTCAGTCTGTAGCGGGAACTGAGAAGGACAGCTGTGAGGGTTCTGAGGGCAGATAAGGAGTCGTTTGTTAGACGAATTTGTGAGCAGATGACACACCATCTCTGATCTAGTGACCCACGTCCTGCTTACAGAGGAATCGAAGCATTATGCACTGAATCTGCATCTGAATCTGTTCCTCTGAGACTTGCAGTCAGGGTGGCTGATGGGACGGACCTTACGGATGACACTGCTGTTTTGACCCGCTGACCTGGCTACTTTGAGCAGCTGTTTAAAACTGACCCTCCAGATCGGATTTTGGACATCTCTGGGTCTACCGTTCTCGAAGTTGATCCTACAATCAGCTGTGAACCACCCAATCTCAATGGGATCGCACGGGTGGTAAATCAGCTGGGGGTAGGGAAGGCTACAGGTATTTGTGGTATCTGGGGTAAACTTCTCCAGGCTGGTGGTAAGGCTGTCCTCGTGGCATTGCAGGCAGGCATCATCCCAACTGACTGGAAAACGGGACTTGTAGTCCCTATCTAGAAAGGAAAGGGTGATTGCCTGGATTGCGGCAACTATATACTGCTTTCAGTGCCAGGTAAGGTCCTTGCTAGGGTCATTTTTAACAGGATCCATGATCACTTGCTTGCCTGTCAGCGACCAGAGCAGTCTGGTTTTACGCCTAAAAAGTAAACCATCAACCGTATCCTTGCTCTGAGGGTTCTCATTGAGCACAAGGGCGAATATCGACAGAAGTTCTTTGCAGCCTTTGTCGATTTTTGTAAAGCATTCAACTCAGTTGATCGAGGTGACCTGTGAGACATTCTGAGACTTCGCGGGATCCCCACAGAGCTACTGGACGTCATGGCCGGCCTGTACACTGGTACTGTGAGTGCTGTGCAGAGTGGAGGGAGAACCTCTGTGTTCTTCCCAGTTGATTCTGGGATTCGGCAGGGGCGTGTTGTGGCTCCTACTCTGTTCAATGCTTGTATGGACTGGGTGTTGGGCAGGGTCGTGGGGTCCAGTGGCTGTGGGGCGTCCATTGGTGAAGAAAGATTTACTGATCTAACAGAGTCAATGGAGACTCTGATTGGGGATCTCGAGAGACTGAGCGAGGAGTCTGAATCTCTGGGATTGCGGGTGTCCTGGAGAAAAACCAAGATCCAGGCATTTAATGACTTCTTAGGCACAGCCATCAGCAGTGTGTCTGTCTGCGGGGGGAATGTCAACCTCGTTGAGAGATTTACCTCCCTTGACAGTGACATCCATGTCTCTGGTGACTCTTCCTATGCAGTCAACAGACGGATTGGAAGAGCATGGGAGGTCATGAGGTCACTGGAAAAGGGTGTGTGGTGCTCCCCAAGTCTTTAGGGTCCTAGTGCTCCCTGTCTTGCTGTATGGCTGTTAGACATGGACGCTATCCAGTGAGCTGAGACAAAGACTGGACTCCTTTGGTATTGTGTCTCTTCTGAGAATCCTTGGGTACTGCTGGCTTGACTTTGTGTCAAATGAGCGGCCCATGTATCACCTGGCTGTGGCAGATGGATGGCTATTTCCGGGGGGTGGGACTGGACTGTGTGTCTG
Source organism: Cryptomyrus ogoouensis (assembly GCA_025773925.1). NCBI lineage: Eukaryota > Metazoa > Chordata > Actinopteri > Osteoglossiformes > Mormyridae > Cryptomyrus > Cryptomyrus ogoouensis. The sequence continues at coordinate 6,277,366 of JAOYFF010000027.1, forward strand.
CCTGGGGGATCGCTGGCTGGGATCCCGAGGAGTTTTGCTGTGTGGTGGGTACGGCAACATGATGCATCAGCAGATGCTCCCAACCTGACCTGACCTGACCATTGATCAGTTCTAATTTTTATAACCTAAGAGTGTATAATGCAAGCATAATGTATTTCATAATGAAGCACACTCATAATAGGACTGAGCGAACAATATATCAACTTAACATTACATAAAATTTTTATGATATGAAAATGAGAAACTATGACAAACTCTCAATAAGGAATATTGCTTGATAGTACACATCACCCTATCACATCACAGAAACAAACACAATTCCAACTGATGATATGGTAGACAGTGAAGAAAGCGACAGCTCAGCAGCCGCAATAACTTTTTAAAATGGAGATCTTGTATATAAAGGTAAAAAGACATTGGTAGTGTGGCAGTACTTTTGCAATTTAATGTCCAACATACAACAGACTGGACCTGTGTACTGTAAATTCTGTCTAAAATGTGTGCCACATGGTGACTTATTTCCCTACTCCAACCATGACCATCCAGGAGAGTGCTTAGAGTCTCAGACCAGCAATTCGTGTTTCCACATTCAATCTTGAGAAATGCCAGACAAATCACATCCCATAGTGGTTTGAAACAGAACAGAGCAATTCATATTGACATATGGGATGGGTGGCAACTTCACTAGCTATGTCAAACCCAATCCCTGGAATAAGCAGTGAGGCAGTCAGAGAAAAAACCCAGCAACAAACCATATAACATGTTCTATGAATGCCATATTTGTAAGAATCTATGAACACAGTCATAAAGCAATGTTGCATAAACATGGCTATAACTATTTATAAAACGCTATAATGCATTACAGCCATGTTTATTATGCATCATGAAGCTGTCATCTATAATGCTGTATAGATACTTATTATTATTTTTTTGTAACTAAAGTATCATGGTATTTACTAGGCATTTCATTATAGAAGTAAGAATGTTATTAGTTATAATTTACTGGACTACGAAGAGAGAGCAAGCAGAAAAGTTACCAAGGTCAGATGAGTGGGCCACCAGGCCTGGACTACTAACACTTGCAGAGAAGCAGTCAAGAGGGCATTGGTCTGCCTTGCCACCCGATTCTGATGTGCTTGGTCTGCGTAAGCCTGAGATGGGGCTGGACTCACAGCTAGGCACCCGGCGCACAGTCAGGCACCTTTCTTCTTTAAGGTTCATGTCGTCAGAGCAGATGTTCAACCTTGGCTGTCAAAGACAGGACCATTATGTTAATTAACGTAACTAAAATCCATATCTAATAGGTATAAAATAGATTGTTTTACCTTGGGAGGAAGAGGAGGTGGAACTCCTTGTTTCAGGGTAGAGCTAAAAAAGAAAGCTATATTTAAGTGTGTTGAGGAATAATTTTAAATTTTATTTGCAGGTGGATTATCCTATACTTACAGCTCCACCTCATCAAAGGCATCCTCAAGATTGGCAGTGGGTCCCCTGAAGGAAACATAAAAGGCATATAGAAAAGATAGATGTGGATGTGTAAGACAGTAAGAATATGTTCGCCATATGCTGATCAGGGCTCACAACCCCAAGAAAGTGGGGGTAGGAGTAGTTCTAAATATGCTCTTATAAGGCGGCAATGATACATGATTCTCATCACAAAGAAAATTACTGAAAATTTCCTTCAGTACAGTCTGTTCATTCATCCATCTATCTTCCAACTGTTTATCCAATACTGGATTCCTATTTTTTGATAAAAACTTAATTTCCTATAGACATTTTTAAAACACAATATAAAATAAAACCTTTGTTTATGTAAACCTACACAACAAAGTATACAGAAATGTATAGAATGGCCTACTGAAAATACACTGTTATACATACAGTTCTGATAATTACATGGGGAAAATTGTGAATATGGGAACTTTTGATCTAAGGAAAATTAACCAATATAAACCAACCAAAATTTAGATTATCTTCTGCCCAGCCTCAAACTCATGACTAGAGAAGATAACAGTCTGAGCCACATGCTCAACCCCCTGAGCTATGCAGCAGTGCAGGTAATAGCAAAAACACACTAGGGACCAGACACACAGGGACTGAAGGACAAGAGACAGGGAAGACAGGATGGCATGCTACACCTCCTCTCTAAACAGGAAGAAGACACAAATGGCAGGGTCAGATGGTACAGACCCTGACAGGTATCGTCAGGATTGGTGCCCATCAGGTCCTGTCCTATGTGTCTTGTTCCTGTTTGGCCAGCAGGTGTTGCCTCTGTCTTTTTTACTAGACCCTTGTGTGTTTCCCCTGATCCCAGGACTACTACATAGCTCAATGGGCTGAGTGTACAGCATAGAGGCTGCAACCTGTTTTGTTTTTTTTATTGGTTTTCTGTTTTTCCTTGTGTTTATTAGTCCTTTGTGGCCCTGTTTTGGTTTGATATTGTTTATCCCTGTGTATATCTTGTTTATAGTTCTCTGCCCCTGCCTTGATTGTTTTGTTTTACTTGTTTCTTGATTTTTCTAGTGTAGTATTTCCCTGTGTTTCTTTAGTTTCCGGTCTTCTAAGTTCCTTAGTTCTATGTTCATTAGTGCTTAGTAGTTTCTTCACCTGTGTCTTGTTGCCCTGTGCCCTCGTTGATTGGTTGTTTGATTCACACCTCTCTCTTGTTAGTCTTTGTTATCATTGATTTAAGTGCCTGCCTTTGTTCATTTCCTCAGTCGGACATTGTTAGATGTTACTCTGTGTTTGAGACGCCTGTCTTATTATCTTGCTACCTGTGTTGTGCCGCTTCCTCGTTTGGTTACTTTAGTTAGTTCTTGTTTTCCCTGTTGGCTTTTGACCCCTCGTGGTCTTTTTATTTTGTGCCTGCCCCAGTGTATTCTGTTTTATGTAAATAAATCCCTTTTGTCACAGAGCTGCCAGTGGATCGTTACCCTTTTTTCCCATCTGCACCATGCTGTGCTGTAACAGGTATACTTATATGCTTATGAATGTTCATTATGAAGGTGCAGTTAATGTAAAGCATTACCAAATATTACACATCTTTTACTTAGCACAAGTGTTGAAAATAAATCTGTGCTGCATTTCTACTGTCATTCAGTGCCTTCTGTGAATGAGGATCCAGTCACAATATTGACATCCAATCCAGGATCCAGTCACACAGCATACAGAGGTATAGGTATAGACACAACTTTCTATTAAAACAAGCAATTAGGGATGAATACCATTGCAAAACGGTATTCCTTAACACTTTCAAGAAGGCTGCTTTCACCCAACTAGGAAGATAACAGGCAAAGACAAAAATAAAGGAAAGAATTGCACAAACTGTTCATGCAGGAGATTTAAACTGAGGAATCTTAGAGCTGCTTTCCTTGTTCTACTGTCAGCCTATGAAATGCAAGCAATAAGAATACAATTAGAATCAAAGAGTTTTCATAACATTGGTCATTTTGACTCACTTCATGTTTATTCCACCTTCAGCAAAGGGATTCCACTGGGAAGGGAAGTCATTTTCTTTGGTAATGTCCTGAAGAGCAGACCCAGAATGTAGTCAATGTTTCTCTTTTTGTTCATAAAGAATAAAATCTTAACATTTTCCTGCCTTTGCTGAAAACAGAAATCGCATTTAAACAGAAATACAATACTCAATTTTCTATTATAAAAACAAAAATGCAATTTTTCCTTAATGAAAGCATGCAGGCAGTTTCAAATAAAAAAGAATCTATTTTGGATAAAAGGTAGTGGCCTCAAAATACAGATCTACAACTTAGCAGTTTTGACTCCATAATACGTTATATGGATAGAATTGGAACCATACTTTAAGGGACAAGATTCCTTTACATGCCTAACTTATCTTTCAAAAGGCAACCATATAGCTAATGCAACTTCTGTTTAACATGTTTACATATATTTAGTTATACAACTAAATATATGACTTCTGTGTGATATAGGAACACTTTAACCAAGGCAAATTAATGTATCGGCCCAAATATAAGATGTTTTTTATATAAATATATTTTATAATAAAGCAAGTAAGTTTCATTTTTAAAAAGCGGTCATCTGCTTCATTAAAATGACTTGACCACCCACTACAAGTTTTTGCCCTTATTATGTAGGCCTGCTACATCAAAAACATTCTGTGCTCTCTGGGGTTGTGGAGTTTTTTTAATATTGGAATATTGTTCATCCATCACTAACTTCTTACATGTTCTTCTCAAAGTTTTTTCCATTTTTTGTTATCCCAAAAACTTCCAAGAATGCTTATGTATAAAAAAAATGATTACTGGTATAATAAAATGACCGACTTAAGCACATCTTCATTATATATTATATATAAATAATCTAAAGATTTAAAAAAATGTTATATTAAATTTGCTTCAGAATTCAGGGAGGAAATGACATGGCAGTAGGTGGGCATATTTTTGACAACTTAAGTAATTCAACAAAATAAGGGCATTACCATTTCAGCATGAGCCTCAGTTTCTTTTTGGAGTGGGGGTTCAAACTTCATTTTGTCAACTGTGAGAGAATTATTCAGATTTATAAATGCAAATAGAACACAATACATATACATATACAAAGAGATTTAATATTAAATGTAATCTCTACAGAAAATGATAATCTTCAAGTTCTCTACACGCTGTTCTTGAGCTAATCTAAAGGCCACACAAAGTTTGGAAGTCTGTAGCTATTGACTATGCAGACAATTGGCGACTTCTGCACACTATGTGCCTCAGCATGCATTGTCCCAGCTCTGTGATTTTATGTGGCCTACCAGTTCGTGGCTGAGTTGCTGTTGTTCCCATTTGCTTCCACATTGTTATAATACCTCTAATAGTTGAGCGTGGAATATTTAGTAGCGAGGAAATTTCACAAATGGACTTAGTGCACAGGTGGCATCTTATCACGGTACCACACTTGAATTCACTGAGCTCCGAAGAGCGACCCATTCTTTCGCAAATATTTGTAGAAGCAATCTGTATGCCTAGGTGTTTGATTTTATACACCTGTGGCTATGGAAGTGATTGGGACACCTGAATTCAATGATTTAAAGGGGTGTCCCAATACTTTTGGCAATATAGTATAAGTACAGTAAGATACCGCCATGCTTTTATTTTAAAAATAAAAGAGTTTCTGCGGATTTCAAATAGGTCCACAATGGAAATGAAACAGTTCATGTTCCACATTTTGCTTGTTGCCAGATTCATTGAGGGCATAACCCCCTTTTCTTGCTTGATGAATTGATTATACTTCCTGAACAGACATGCCTTCTTTTTTCGGGTGAAGTGTGGTGGGCATGTCTGCAAGAAATCCTGCTTTCTGAAACAGGCTCCAGTTCTAGACTAATTGTTTGCCATTGTTAGCAATATCAGTTGATAACACATTAAGCTTCGAACCGCAACAGCATATGCGCAAATCAACATTATGCCGTATCCAAAGTCAAATTTTTTTTGCTACTCCTGGATGTTTAGGAAAAGGGGAGGTTTGTATGTTTAAAACGGTTTATCTTAAACCTTATCATATTTTGTTTGTATTTGTTTACTACGTGCATTAAACAAGTCTATTGAATTTCAATTTTACCATTAAACTTAACAGTATACGTGTGTTTGTTTTGCTTGCTGAGACTATAAACTGTATTCTTTGTTTTAGTTAAAGTAGAAAAACTAACAAGAATTTAAAATTCTTGTTAATTGTTGTTTTACCTGGACCTAAATTTTGATGGAAAATCATTACAACGTGTTTTGAGAGTGAGGTCTGCATGTCCATGTTTTATGAGTCAAGAAAAGCAGAGCTGTGTTTACTGAGGAAAGAAAGTTATTATTCCACAATTATATTGCCTAGGAAATGCAGAGGACTACTGTGTGGTTTGCTCTATGTTGGAAGGGAATGCTCATCTCTTTAAAGAAACATTCCCAAACCTTATAGCATTGACTGAATTTACACATTAACAACTCCTAAACATATACCTGATCTTTGTAATGAAAATATTTAAATGGAGCAAAAGGTTTACACCCTTTATTATGACAAAATTATGATAAAATGTTTGTTCCAACCCCACTTGTTATTTTTATTTGGATAAAAATGAATTATTTCTCAAAGGATGTCATAAACGTTTGTTTCATTGTTTCAGATGATGTATTACTTTTACTGTCCTTTAGGTGCAGTGGGACCTCTGTGGAAGGTGGGCACATTTCAAATGTGCCAAATATAAGAAAAAGTTGTCCACAAATGACAATGAACTTTGGTCAGTTTTTATTTAAATCTGCTTCCTTGTTTTTTATTTAACACAGATCTTTACAAAATTCAGGAAGTAAGATGTTTTATCACATTGCAAGGACATTTGGTGCCCAAATGTGCTGAAAACCAGCCCAGCACACACACACACACACACACACAAAGACAACAGACACACACATATAAGGCACACAGTGAATCTTGAGGTTTCATTTTCACCTGTTCACTTATTTTCAATTGTTCTCTACAGAAAACGATTGAAGGCAATGAGGTATTTGTACAGTTTGTCTTTTTCTAGTTCTTGAAAATTGGTTTCACACACCCAATACAAGGGGTAAAATGATCTGATTTGATATTTCTTGTGTGTCTGTTACCCTTGCGTTTAAAGCCATTCAGCTATATATTTATGATTTTATTTTCAACATTATTTTCCAAACATGCAAAATATTTTTTACCTCACAATATATAATTTGGTAAGTTCTTTGGTAAGTGTGTTTTCTTGAAAATATCAATACAGATGGTCCCCGAGTTACGATGGTCCGACTTACGATTTTTTGATCTTACAATTACGATTCCGAAACGCTAATTGTAAAATATTTTAAGATTTTTGGGCAGGCATTGCTGGCAGACAAGCATAGCAGCATATGACGTATAATACGCTGGGACGCTGCTGGGATGTACGCATTGCCCACCTTGTGTGATGCCTCACTCTCGCCAACGACTCATGGAGATAAGTCGTATCTGTGTTAGAGCGCATATATCTTTCTGTGTTTTAAGTGTGTTGTACTGTATTAAAATGCATTTTTGCTATTTTCACCTTACGATAAGCTTGTCAGAACATAACCCCATCGTAACTTAGGCAGAGGATGTATTGTAAATCCAATGCAAGATAGCGGTGCATGCAGACACAGAGGCTCGCAGCTGTCAGTCACACAGCAACATTTTTGTTTTGTTATGCGCGTTAGGTGTTATGTATGAGCAGAACTGCTCAAAATTGGATATCAATGCCAGGATTACACCTTCAAAAGCCGATACTCCATCCCTTTGGAGATCCTGCATCCTGAAAAGCCCAGTGGAATAACCATCATCCCATTTGTGAGGTGTCAGAGGTAGCAGGAGGAAAGAAAGCAGAAGCTTGGCAAGAGAGCTGGCACACAAGCTAGGGTACAGACTAACCCCCTCAGACCATCCAAAGTCTCTTTCTCATCAACTCCCAGTCACTCATCAAGATGGACAAAATACAAGTGAAGATAACTTCTCACTGCACGGATAGCTGTAGGATGGTAATCACAGAGACTTGGCTAAATAGCAACATCCCCGACATGTCTCTCAAGCTAGTGGACTGCTCTGATTATTGAGCAGACAGGACTGACGACTCAGCTAATCTGCAGAACATGATCGGCTGTTAAAACTGTCTGGAGTGAAGAATCCACTCTGCTGTAGGACTATTTTGAAAACACAAACATTTTGGCGTACATAGCCTTCTGCACTTACACTATATTATATACCAAGACTATCAAGGTGTACCCAAATCAAGGTGTACTCAAACATGGAGGTGCACATGGACACAGCAGCTTCTGAATTGTATTACGTTTTGCCTGATTTTTTTACCGTATCTGTCAAGCTGTGCATTTACTCTAATAATATGTGGTGCACTAATGTAACCATTATAGACAGGCACTGCCCACCAGATTTAGAGTGAATGACAGTAAGATTCTGACCTTTTCTTCTTCCACGGGAGTTCACCGTTGTCATTTTTGTTGTGGTGTACATTCCACTAAGTGCTAACACCAAGACAGCACTAGACACCCAGCAATCAGCAAACTATAGATCACCCTGACGGGATTTTTTTATCATAGCTGGGGACTTCATCCAAGCAAATTTGAAAACAGCTCTCCCTAAATTCTACCAACATGTGACTTGTCCTTGTCCTACAATGTTTACAGCAACATTACGGAAGGAAACAGAGTCTCCACACTTCCCCGCTTAGGCCAGTCTGATCACCTACCCCTTTTTCTCACACCTGCATATAGATCTCTCATTAGCAAAACAAAGCCACTATGAAAACCATCTAGACTTGGCCTGAAGGGGCTTCAGTTCAACTCACCTGTGGCATCCTGGTATGGTATGTTAGCTGCTCCATGGGCAACAAGAAGGCTCTTCAGTCATCAAATCAGCACAAAAAATTACCAACACCCGGCTACCTTCCCTAGAGGACATATACAGTATCCAATGTCTATGATGGGCCACGAAAATCATCAGGAAACCCACCACCTCTTCACTCTGCTGCCTTCTAGAACGCATTATAGATTATATCAAGACACACACTTCTAGACTACTGAAAAGCTTCTACAATCAAAGAACTGAAGTCTGTTAAATAACTGTTCACTGCAAGGTTCTGATCTCATGCCTTTCATTGTCACCCATGGCATCAGTGGGGAAAAAGTGCAATATCCTTGGGACTCATTGCAATTACTGTAAAATGGAACTTCTCCACTATTCATTACTGATATAGTATATAAGTATGCATACAGAGGCACTCAATATTTTATTGGTTTATATTAATGCTTGTGGTTTTACTTTGTATGTGTAGCTTAATATGCAGATGCCGGGCATATGTATGTGCCCACTGAGCCACATGCTGCCCCCCACTTACACTGTATGTTATACTGTATGTACTATTCAGGGGACACATTGAATTTTCTTGTGCATCTTTGCAATGACAAAAGGCATTGTATTCTATCAAAAGCCATGGCTCGACAGAAGGGTATGGTCTCTGCTCAGGTAATGGGATGCTGCTTACAGGTCAGGGGACAGGCTGGCTTATAATAATGCCCAGAGTGAACTGAAGAAGGGCATTAAAGAAGCCAAGTGCAGATATTAGCAGTGCATCGATGGCCACTTTGAAAACAACAACACGCAGCGTATGTGGAGAGGTATTAAAGCCATAACGGATTACAAAAGCAAGACATTCTACTCATGGATTTTGAACTTCCTCACAAACAGACCGCAAACTGTCAGGGTGGGAGAACCACAGGGCTGTGTTCTTAGCCCAGCCCTTTTCACTCTATTCACATACGACTGCACACCTATCCACTCCTCTAACATAGCAAACAGCGCTATAGTGGGATTGATATCAGGAAGTAGAGCTGGGCGATAAAGCAAAAAAGATTATCATGATATTTTTTCCTGTATTGACCGATATCGATAATTATCAATATTATAGTTTCACAATGCTGTTCCATGTAATAATCAAAATAATAATAAAGGGGGCTTCCGGTGGCACGCTTTACGGTATGCCAGCTTAGCTCCAGAGCTCCGCGGTATCAGCCTTAATTTTACCTTAATTCGAGTATTTACTTCAATAAAACCCGGCATACATCTACGTGATAATGAGCGGGGATAAAGGTAAAAGAAAAGGACCGGTGCTAAAAACTAATACCAAACGCGAGATTGGCAAAGAAGCTACAGCTAGACAGTCCCCAACTGAGAAAAATGCAGGCCGCGGAGAGAGTGAAACTTTGGACTCGATTTGCGAAGTGGTGAGTGAAATTGTTACTGCGGGAATGTACTCACTCCGGGCCGAGCTAAAAAAGGACTTCTCCGAATTCCGCGAGTGTTTTCGGGAGGACATAAAAAAACAAATGGAGGAATTCAGGGCAGAAATGAACCACAAAATGCAAGAGACAACAAATCAGATAGAAGACGCGCTCAGTCGCATAGGTGATATAGAGGAAAATTTATCCGATATAGAGAGATGGGACACCGGAGTTAAGAATGCTCTCACCCAGCTGCTTAAAGACCAACGAGCACTACAGGAAAAACTTTCCGACTTAGAAGAATCTAGGCGCAATAACATCCGAATTTACGGCGTTTCAGAAGGCACCGAGGGACTCTCGGCGGCGACATTCCTTGAAAACTTCATTAAGTCTGAACTAGGAGCAGATGTCGGACTGGATGAGGGCATTGATCTGGTGATAGAACGCACTCACCGGGCTTTGACACCAAAACCACCCGAAGGTGCCCCACCGCGCTCCATGGTGGTCCGATTCCTCCGATTCCCAGTTAAAGAGAAAATTCTCCTTGCCGCTTGGAAGAAAGAGCTCCGAGTCCAAAATAAGTGAGTGTTCTTTGACCACGACTATGCAGCAGATGTACAGAACAAAAGAAAGGAATATACACCTGTCAAGAAGGAGCTAAAGGAAAACGGAATACGCTTCCAGACCCTGCTAATCAGGATGCGCGTCTTCTTCGAAACGGGAACCGTTACGTACACTAGCGCGACTCAAGCAGTAGAAGATATGCGCAAAC
>JAOYFF010000027.1:6296062-6306549 GCA_025773925.1 Cryptomyrus ogoouensis
TCAGCGTCATGATTGTGAGTTTAAAAAGGGAAACCACAGTAGCAATGACTTGCCACTGAGTGCCGTCCGTTTACAAATCCGAGCAGAAATTTGCGTACGCCATGTCTGGAGCTGCCATGAGAATGTGAGTAGCGGTACGCCAAGTTTCGTTTTTATACATCTCGACGTGAGCGTGGAAACGGCCGTACGCAATATTTTCGTGCGTACGCACCGTTTATATATGAGGCCCCAGGTCATGTGATGCAACACTATCACACTCCTTTGTAGATGGTTTGGTGTGTCCAAATTTTTGATTGGGATTGTATATATGACATACACACAAATGCAAAATGATAAAAGGTTAATGTTGCAAGGAAACATTGTGATCAAAAAATGAGTACACCACCAAGCAAACTGCAAAATAAAATTCTACAATTTGTCTTCTAAGGGTGAACAATAATTGATTGGTAGATGTTGAACCATAAAACCCATTTAATCATTTCCAGACTTAATTTTGACAATGGCACCACACAGGAAAGAATTATCCGGGGACTCTTCTTGCACAAAAGAGGTCAAGGATACAAGAAGATTAGCAAATCACTGGTGTTATGCCAAATCACCTTAACATAAAACATTGTTAAAAAATATAAATTATGAACATGTAAGAAACACCATGAAATGTTCAGGCTGCCATTGTAAGCTGACACCATTTCATGAGTGTTTTCTGCTGCAGGAAGATCAGAAAGGAAGTGCCTCAACACCGCTAAAAGCTGTGGAAAGACAAACTAGAGGGACTGTTTCATGTCATGCAATAAGACGCATCCTGGAGAGAAGTTGTTTGTATGGTTGCTGACCACACAGCTGAAGCCAAACAAAGATTTAGCCTTTGCCTAGAATCGATTCGATTTGTTTAAGTTCAATTCGATTCAATTTTATTTGTGTAACACATTTTCACAACATTACATGAAATCTGCTCTCTTGTCGGATGAGACCAAAATCAGTTTTTTTCGATCTGATGGTATTCAAAGGGCATGGTGTCCCTCAGGGGAGTTGTACAGTGATAAGTGCATGGTTCCCAAAGTAAAGCATGGCAGAGATATGAGCTGCACTTCATGAATGGCATAATGGATTCAGAGAGATACTGCAAGATCCCGTAAGAAAGGTTGCTACCTTCTCTTCAAACCCTTGGTTCACTGGGAACTTTTTCAATATGATAATCACCCCATTTTTTTAAAAAAAATGCTGCATTCTTAAGCAAGTAAAAAATTCTCATGTGGTCAAGTATGTCACCTGACCTCAACCCCATTGGGCACCTGTAGGGAATTTTGAAGAAAAAAGATGCACACCATTAGCCATCAAACATCAAGGCACTCAAGGAGGTCTCCTGCAAGAGTGGTAAAGGATAGACGTGATAGTATGCCGTGGATTGGAATACTCAGTGACAAGAAGGATCTAATGTAAAGGTGATCAAATGTAATTGTGGACATACTAAGTAGAACGATATTACATATTTGCAGAATTTAATCAAGGGAGTACTCATTTTTTTTCAGTACTACATTTAAGCAAGGAAAAAAAAGAAATGTTAAATTCTTCTATGTTATTTTTGTTAAATAAATTTCAGTTCTGTTCCCTTTTCATTAATTATAATGATTATTATTTAGGAACAGAAATATATATTTCTGGTTAGAAGGGGTGTGCATACAATATTTAAAAACACAGTGAAGAATGATAAAAAATGCTCCATGAAATACGTCCAATTTGTGAATTGGCAAACAGCTAGCCTATATACTGAGAATGATTAATTATTACAATTTACATTTTTTTAACTATTCTGAAAGCCATTGCATCAAACCATTAAGAACTGAAAGGGGGAAATCTGCTTTATATATCTACCTAGGGTTTCAGACAATTCTGAAGTACCAAATGGTAAAACCTGAAATAAAGTTTCCTTACAAGGGTTAAAAATTCTGAAAAACCTTATTATGTATATCATGACAATTATTTTCAGCTTTCTCATTTGTTTATAAAAGATATGATGACATCTTCCAACTTAACTCATCACTTGAATCAACATTCATAATTAAATAATTTTAAAAATCCACATATTGGTCAGTTTACCATCAGGAGCTTTTCTGCAGTTGGCCTTTTTTTCGGGTTCTTGATCAGACAGTACTTCACAAAATTATGGAAAGCCGCTGACCTGTAAGAAATGAATGGTCACTGATCTATCACTAACCGCCATATGTGCCACTGCCCTTGCATTAAAATAGCCTAAAGCTGTACTGGAACAGAATCAAACAAACAGGAACATATTTGACTGAGCTGGTTCCTACACTGCACAATGTTGTTTGAGGCTCAGTCAAACACTTGTTATCCATACCCATTCATTTGTCAGGATCAGCACCATTTGACCCCGCCCTGTCCCTGTTCGGCTTTCTGGCATTGCTGGTCATTCCGCCATTCCCCCTCTCTGTAATATAGTCCTTCAACCCTTGTGTTTTACCCATGTTCCCTAGACCTCCACATAGCTCGGTGGGTTGATTCATGCGGCTCAGAAACTGTTAACTCTCTAGTCATGGGTTTGAGGCTGGCTTCTGGCCTCATCTGTTTATTTGGATTTATTGTTTTTTTGTTTTCCTAGTGTTATCTTCTATCTTGTCCTTGGTCTTAGGTTTTCCCTTGGTGTTCTGATTCTTGTTAATAAACCCCTTTTGTCTTGGAGCCGCAAGAAGATTGTCACCCTCATTTCCCTGCCTTCGCCATGCCGCGTTGTGACATCTTTTACATTCGTCCTGACAAGTATTTTCTATTGTAGTTCCTAGATGTCAACTTCATATAGGCGCATTTCATATTTTATCCAGCAACACAAGATGGTGGAGCATGAACAAGATGATGGTGCGTGCCGACGAAGCACCTACTACAAACAAATTGATGAAAAATATATTAAATGTAGTCTTTCATGCTAGTTATGTCTCCAGTCCAGAAACTGGCAAACACAGCTCAGCCTACAACCTAAACTGGGCATTAATGGAGAAGCTGGACAGCTTTGACGTGCTGCGCAGATCAGGCTGTGAGACCACGCCTTCACCTGAGGCAGCAACCCAGGGGAGCAAGCACTGCAAATAGAAACAGGAGTGCAGAAAATGAGCCAGTATCTACAACAGGCTTAAAGCAAACCTGACCAGGCTGACTCTCCTGTCCATCTTGCTCATGAATGTCCATTAACTGGACAACAAGCTGGACTACCTCAGACTGCCCAGTGTGATATAAGGAACTGCTACATTTTAGTTTTTATGGAAAAGTGGCTTCATAACAACATCCCCTTAGCGGTCATTCAGCTAGACCAACTAACCACATTCCTGGAGGACAGTTTCTTCAGTGTCCAGAGAAACCTACAAAAGAGGTCTGTCCGTTTTTATCAACAAAGAGTGCCCATTAGGGCAGCTAAGTATGCATACAACAAGAAAATCAATGGCCAGTTTCAGGACACCAGAGACTCATGGCGCATGTACCAGGGAATCCAGGCCATTGTGGACTAAAAGACCATACCACCCATCTGCGGTAGTAATGCTTCCCTTTAAGATGCACTGAATGGCTTCTGCGCATGGTTTGACGCCATGAACAGCATGTCTGCAAGGAAAACCATTCTCCCTCCTGAAGGACAGGTACTGTGTTTGTCCACAGCAGATGATAGTAAATCCATGAAAAACAGTTAGACCAGACAAATACCAGACAGTATTGTCAAGGAATGTGTGAACCAGCTGGCAAATGTCTTCACAGACATTTTTAACATTCCTCTGAGGTAGGCCATTCTCCCCATATTTTTCTAGGCCACCACCATCATATTCATGCTGAAGAAGTCTTCTATCTCCTGCCTCAGCAACCACTGCTCTGTAGCACTAACACCTATCATCATAAAGTGCTTCAAATGGCTACTCATGGGGCACCTGCTTAGCGCCTAAACCGGTCCACTGAAGATGCCATTCTAAACATCATTCTAATATTCTCTGCCCTCCATCTGGCCCTTTCCCATCTCAAAAGAACATGTAAGAATGTTGTTCATTGATTTCAGCTCAGCATTCAATACCATCATCTCGCAGCAGCTCATAGGGAAGTTGAGCCTGCTAGGTTTCAGCATGTACATGTGCAACGGGATCCTGATAAAGACACCCCAGGCAGTCCGCATCAGAGACGAAGACATCCAGAAAATCCACCACACTAAGCAGTGGTGAGTGCCAGACCTGTGTGCTCAGCGCATTCCTGTTCACCCACCTGACACAGACGGAGATTCAACAACTAATGGACTGGTGTAAGTTCAACAATATATCTCTTAACGTGAACAAAATGAAACAGATGGTTGTTGAGTTCAGACAGTCCCATACTGTCCACCCCCCAGTGCACAATAAGCGATCTGTAGGAGAGTCAGTGAGGACCACCAGATGACTTGTAGTGCACCTGACAGCTGGCCTCATCTGGTCCCTCAATACTTCCTCCTTAGCCAAGTAAGCACACTAGCATCTTCAATTCCTATGGCAGCTAAAGAGGACGTTATTCCTCAATTCATTCTACAGGGGCACAGTTGAGAGTGTTCTGACCAGCTACATCACTGTACGGTTTGGGAACTACAACATCTCTAACCGCAAACCCTACCATGGATAGTGCATGCAGCTAAGATCATTTGAACCTCACTGCCCTCCATTGTTGACATCTTTATGACATCTGTAAGGCCTCCAGCATCATAGAAGATGCCTCCCACCCTTCCCACAGTCTCAACTCCCCTTTCTTCTGGCAGAAGGTATCGGAGCATCTAACCCAGTTCTGTCAGATTTGGCAACAGCTTCTTCCCCATGGCAATCCGGACACTGAACTTTTTGCTGCCCCCCTCCCCACAAACCTAACTCTGATGACCACCAGCAGTTTGTCACTTTATTGCCAATTGCACTGTATTTATCTTTAATTTTTTATGATGTACTCCTACAAACCACTCTGTTGCTCCACCATTGCCCATTTGAGAAATGAGTGTTTACTTGCCTTGCCCCCGCCGCGGTCATCACTATCTACGTACTTTATGTATATATGTAGCACCATGGTCCGGGGAACATTATTTCGTGTCACCATAAGCAGTGTATCGAATATGGCTGAAATGACAATAAAGCACCACATGACTTGGCTTGACGTGACTACTTATATACAATTTGCATTTGAAAACTTACCATTTATTTTTGTCTTTTAGCTTGGGAGCCTGGAAGCTACTCTTTGACATTAAAAACAAAGCCCTGGAATAAAATGTCACACAAACAATGGTACAGATTAGTCATAATTTCAATGGAAATAAAACACACTTAATAATATACAGATTCATTAACACAAGTATGAAGCATTAGTTCTTGCTTGAAGAGATGAGTATACCTCATGGGGTGCAGATCAAACATGGGGGGTTGCAGCTCAGCCAGCTCAATGGAGGTAATGCCCACTGCCCAGATGTCACAGAGCTGATTATAGCCTCCATTTTTCTCTACAGCTGCCACTTCAGGGGCCATCCTGCATTGTGGGCAAACAAACAAATGATTCTACCCATTCTTACCCATTCATATCATCGTAAAGTAGAGAATTTAAATATTGTATGTTAGATACCGTTTACTGAAACTGAAGAAAAGAAGTTAAACTAACCAGTAAGGAGTTCCTATGAATGATTTCCTCTTGGCAATTGTAGCAGTAATTTTTGCTGCCACTCCAAAATCAGCTGGAATAAAAGTTGGCATTTTTTCAAAATCACAACTCTCACAGACATCATGGAAAACAGCAGTAAACCAGGGAAAAAATCTTACCCAACTTCACATCCCCACTGTCTGTTAGCAAGATATTAGCACCCTGTGTAGAATAAAAAGTGTAACATTATCCATGAGGAAAAAGTATCATTCATAGATAGATAGATAGATAGATAGATAGAGCGAGAGAGGGGAACTGCTGAATTTGTGATACGGTCCAAAGGTTCCATAGATATATAATATATATATAGCTCTAAAAAATGTTACACAGGGTCCGCAATAATTTTTTTCAGGAGTTTCCGAAAGAAAAGATCTGCCACTCATTGTCACTTGCGTTGAAAAAACTTCTGCATTCACACTGCTCCGTGTAAAAGCAAAAGATGTAGCTTACAACTACACAAATAATTAGCTTTAGCATTTGTGTAATTGTATATATTGTATATAAGAGTGGTTGTTAATGTATATATTTCTGACATTTTCATTTGTACATTTAAGCAAAGCTTTTTATAATATATTTTTAGAAGTCGCACTTCATATTTTGTTTGTTGTAGCTTGAGCACAATGTGTCACTTGCACATTTTTAATCCAACCAAAACATTTTTTTATGATTCTACAAGTGGCAACGTATATATTTTGAATTTATTTTGACTTTGATTAGTAATAAAATTCAGTTTTTATAAACGCTTGACTCCCACACACAACCATACGTTTAAAGAAAATGAACACATTTTATTTTGTAGAAACTAAATATCACAGTACTGTAGCGACGCAAACACAAAACTGTATATAAAAGGAACCATCACAGCAACAACACAGGGATCCTACACGTCTCACTCTCTTCCCCTCAGTTTCAGTGCACTCTAATGTTTGATGGCTGGACGTATTTATCATAAGCTAGAGCTGCACTTAAACTTGGCTCAAGTAGAGTTTCATTTTGAACTTCACAATAGTTGTAGACAGCATACAATGTACACAAAACACAATTTAGCTACACACAAGTTAGCAAAACAACATATGCCACATAGCGAAGGTTCTGTACATCCTCCATGTTCACATGTGGCTTATTTCCGTGAAAAGAATGAAAAGTATTCTTAATTCTGGTGAATAATAACCAATTAAGAAAAGAGACATCGAAACAAGGACAACTAATCAGAAAAGATCCACACTAGTGCATTTACAGAAAGATTAGTTGTCGGACAGCACTGAAATTTTTCTCCGCTTCTGGGAAAAAAAAGATCCTCAGTAGTGCAGATGGACGGCTAAATCAGAAGAAAATGTTTGCGTTACTAAACGAATAGGTATTAGTGTGGACGTACCCTTAGAGAATGTCAATGTGACAACTGTCATATGCAAAGAAGTAATTTATGAGATGTAACGCAATACCAGTACCTTTACAAGGATTCTTTTCAAATTTTATCACTCTTTTAAAAAATTTAAGATAAGTAAATTTTGAGCACTTGTAACAAGATAGGTTTTTCTTTTGATTTAGTTTCTTCTTATTTTTTATTGATTGATTGTATTTTTATACATTGATTTAGCAGAAGCTTCTGTCCAAAGTGCTAATTCGTACTTCATTTGCAGTATAGAGGTTAAAATGCATGATAATTTTTGTCATATTGGCGCAAATGCACATAAAAGGCGTACGCATTCATGCTGTTAAAACAATCGATTGCTGCACATACTGCTTTTAAAGGTGAATTGTGTACTTGCGTACCAGTCATGTCAATCCCTGGTTATACAACTGGAAGCAGGATGAGTGCAAAGTTTTTGAAAGGAATATAAAATAACCAAATCATCTCACATACAAGCAGCACATACAAAAGGGATGGTGAATGAAGGGTGAGTAACTATAACAATATTTAACCCTGTAAAATAGTCTTGTTCCCTGTGCTGTTTGGAATAGGCTTAAGCCCCACCATGACCCTGACCTGGACATAGGGTTGGAGAGTGCATTCTACAGTTATACGTTCTGAAACCAGATAAATGAAGCCCTGAGATTAGTGAGTTTATATAATTAGCTATGTTTAGAATCAATCAATGCTAAACATCAGTACTTGTCTTCAAATATACGTTCTAATTTTAGGGGCACAAATGATTTAATCTTTCAAAAATCTCAACATTTAAATTTAAAATGCCTTGTAGCAGACAATCATAATACCTTTATGTCACGATGCATTTTACCCTTCGTGTGCAAATATCCCAGGCCCTAAAGAAGCAAACAGGACAATACATAGTTATAAAGAAATTCTAAAAAAAATTCACATCTCCACCTTCTAATTAATTATTATTATTTTATCTATCAATGACAGGTGTAATTACCTGCAATGTTTCCCTGCACACATAAGCTATCTGGAGCTCTGTCAGGGGACCAGTCACTAATAAAGGAAAGGGGGGTGGAGAGAGGAAATTGTAAAAGCAAAGTCTACTGCACCTAAAGAATATATTGTATACATTATATTTGGCATTAAGAGGCACTTTTCATTGTCTAACAGGGAGGTATTTCCTTTGAAAGAGAAAATAAAAAAGATAATGATAAAATAAAAAGACATTCTATTTTTATCTTATTTTTGTTTTCTTTTTGACAGGAAATACCTCCCATAATTCTGAACGAACTCAATTTACAAATAAAAGTAAGAAAAAAAACCGCAATTTTTTATGCTCATGGTTTTGTGACTAACACAGAGGACTGGAAATACCATGATAGATGTCTTGAAGGGAGCCACCACCACAATATTCCATGCAGATCCATAATTTCTCCCTGCTGTAGAAAGGAAAAGAATAAACTACACTCCAAAAATTATACACATACGAAAGAACAAGTACTATTTACCATCTGTTCCATCAAGACACCAAGACCCAGTAGAGAGACAGCAATGTCAAGGAAACGGTTTGGTACTTGATACATATTGTTTTTCTTTTGATGTTTCATTAAACAGTATTACAGATTACATGAAAGGACTAGATGTACTCTATGAAAAACGTATATAAATAAAACAAAAACAAAAAACCATTACTTTGATCATGTATCTGTGTCAATAATGAGCATCGTGCACCCACAAATTTCTAAAACACGCTGCTAATTACCATTTAATAATGCGCCACTGACTTCTTTAGTGGTTTTTGTTGGTTAACAGCACAATGATACTGTGCTGCCTTAAAATAGCAACATGCCAACAATGTGCCCCAGCCATGATTCATTTAAAAAACACCACTTGTACTAGCGGAAAGCAGGTGCAAAATCATTTACTACGGTCGTGAAAATGAGCAATGTGCTGGTACGAAACTAACAAAACCACTTTGTGTTGCGCTTTGTATAGGTGGAAAATAGAGCCCATCATGTGAGACGCTGGGGTTAACACACTTGGCGGCCTCCGAATCGGCACCAATTGTATATTTTATGCAGGTTTGAGTTCTTAAACTCTTTGTGTTGCCTGCTGCTTTCGCAAAACTCACAAAAACTCAAAGAAAATTGCCATTTAATTTCATATACCAACCCCACAATATATCGAAACCACAATGGGGAGTGTCGTGACGCAGAAGGGTCGACTGTATATTGTTACAGTGCCCTCCACAATTATTGGCACCCCTTGTAAAGATTTGTAAAATGGATTAGAAAAAAATCCACCTTTTAGCGAACCAGCTTCATCTCACACAAAAAAAAGAGAAAAATCCAACCTTTCATTGAAATAAATTTATTTAAAGAAAAACAAATCCTTCAGCAAGAAATAATGATTTTCAACAAAAACATGTGCTACGATTATTGGCACCCCTGCAAATTATAGTGAAAACAACTGAAGCATGTTTCCTCTGTAAATTGTACATCTTTGAGTTGATTGGAGTGAATAGGAACCTTCAAGCTGTAATCCATGATTTCCTGATTAACTGGGGGACAAACATGAGGAGACACGGAGGCCAAATTCCCTTAGTCATCTATCAACATGGGAAAGATAAGAGAACATACAGACCAAATGAATCGGCGGCGTGGCAGCATTTTAGCTTTTCGGTAATCACAAACGAAAACAGCCAGAAAAGCACAGACAAGATAAAAACTGTGTACAAACATTGTAAAAGACTGATAACATACACAAATAGCACAACGAACATGCTTCAGCATGTCCACCGGCACCACAGTGAGCTCAATTCACCACCGCCAGAGTGAAGATTATTAAAAGGGCAAACCACGCTAAATAGCTGCACATGCAAGCCTTAGTTTATTTGGTAACGCGTTATATTAAGTGTCCCTTTATAATGCATTCATTATGCATTTATAGAACATTCAGTGCACCTTCATAATGTATTCATAGAACATCCATAAGCAGCATGCAAGTACACATTAACATCCTAACATCCCTTAACAGCTTTAATATACATTAATAACAAACATTACATGATTATACAATTATAATGTATAATTACTATTACATAATGTTTGTTATTAATGTACTGTACATTACAGCTGTTAAAGGATGTTAGGATGTAAAGGTATACATGCATGATGTTTATGAATGATTTCTGAATACATTATGAAGGTGTACTGAACGTTTTATGAATGCAATATGAAAGCATTATGAATGTGCAGTTAATGTAAAATGTTACCGTTTATTTGAAGATTTTATTTATCTTGATTTAAAAAAAAAAACCAGTATTTTATTCAATTTCAGTCGCACTGTTAAGAAGAGGACATGTTTTGCACAGTTTAGAAAGATAAATAAAGGAATATTTTTGAATAAATTTGTCTGC
>JAOYFF010000027.1:6307459-6319506 GCA_025773925.1 Cryptomyrus ogoouensis
TTCATATCTGTTGTGCATTATCAAGATAGGAGCATGCAAAGCATCTGTACAATTGCAGTGCACAAGCATGTAAAAGACTGAAAAAAAGATTACAAAGTGAAAGATGATTAAATTGTACATCAAAATATTTTTAGAAATTTGTGTCAGAATGGTTATTTTAAGAAATATATGTCACAGTGGAGTTGCCAGTCGACTTCCATGACATTTACAGTTCATTTATTGTATGGGTTTGTTACAGGTTTTTAATGTAAAAGAAATATTTAGTAAAAAAAATTGTTCCACTGCCAGATCTTTTAAGGCTTTTAAGTCTTGCCCTGTTTCCACTTGCAAAGGAAAAATACATTTAATTTGTCTAGGCTTATTTTCTGGTATAAAGACAAACCTGTAGTCTCAACAAATAGGCTACATTCAACATTTAACAGTCAAAACAGGCTACATTCTTCACGTAATAGTAGGCTAGCCATACATATAGGCATATTTCACCTGCAACAATGTTTGCAATAACAGGTCATAGATCTGCACAAACAAAATCTAAACGTTAGTGTTTTCAGTTTTTAATGCATTTGTCACTTTTGATTTGTTTGCACTTTCTATACTACTTGGCAAATCAGCCGTTATAATAGCAATCTTCCAAGGTGCAAGTGCACCTGGATCTTAAAAGGAATGGAAGATGATGCTCTGATTAGTGTAGCATGTTACGCCCCACACACATCCAAGACTAATTACAAGACTTACTATAACCGTTTGGGACCATGCGCCTCGCGCAGTGACTATGTTGCCACCATTAAACTAGCAAAAGTGGGTTGGCCACACCATAAAAGAACTTGCACCATGTGCTTCAGACCGGGCACTTTAGATTATTAAAATAGGGCCCCTAGCCTAGCCTTTTTTATACACTCCCTTGATTGGTCTGACAAAATGAAAACCACACAGATGAACATGGAGGAATTTATCACCAAATTCGACTCCACGTGTTAATCAATCCTCAATTCTATTGTGCCTTTGAAGAATAAGAGGGCCAAACCAAAATCTCAGGCTTGGTTGCAAGACTGTGTCCAGGAGGTCAGGCGATCATGTAGGAAGCATAGATGGAAGAAGCATAAATTGAGTTTGTCTTATGATATTTTTAAAGATTGCTAAGCCACTTTTCAGAAGGCAGAGTAGCTAAAGCTACATTTTTTCAGATATTATCTCAAAAAATTACCATACATTCTGTTCAGTACAATTAACTCAGTTCTTGACCAACACCTAGTTTTTATCTTGAAACATCCTCTGAATTGTGATAACTTCTTGAAGTTTTTTTTTATAAGAGCTAGAATATTAGACACCAGATTTCTTCATCTGTCCTGATCCATCTCGTCCTGTACATGTACTTGCTGTTTTTAATACTTACAAACAAATTTCATTGGCATCCTTAAATGATATGGTGTCCAATTTGAAACTCAGTTTTCTTTTTTGGAAAGAAAACTCCACGTCTTTTCCTCGCCTGGCTAAAGTAGCTCGCACCGTGTTCATCATCCCTAGTGGCTCCGCAAGTGCTGAGAGGCTTGGTGTCCAGAAGTCACCGCACTAGTCTGAAGCCTCAGACCTTGGCCAGACTTGTTTTCTTGAAGGTGAATTCAAAATAATTGTAGGCTAGATAAGAAAAGTATGCCCAATTCATATTTTTGTTAAATGATATAAGGCTTCGGTTTAAGGTGACAGTTGTTAGGCATGCAGATTATTTGTCCCTCTTTTAAATTGGAGCGAGCGTGGAGGAAATTTTAGTGGAGCGAGGAGTGGTGCTGAGCGGAGCGGCTTAGTGCGAATTATAGCGGAGGAGCGGCCGGAGCCAACAGCCTCGTGAGCGAGGAGCGGAAATTCTCACCGCTCCACTCTGCTCACATGCTCTGGATGGATCACAAATTAATTGCAGAGTCACTGGAACCAATCTGTGAAAACCACTAAAGAAAAGGCCAAAGTCTTGTATACAAGAATCATTTTATTTGAGGAACATAGGGGTATCGTTCCTTAAAAACAAAACAAACCTGTCTCTTTCAAAGCAGAAAAAAGATTAAAAATAGTTGAAAATAGTAATGGGCAAGTCTAAAACTCACATGCCATGTTTCAGAATGACTTTAACTTAAAAAACCAAAACATAAATTAGTTTGTAATTTTTTTGCTCAAAGAGAAGCACCACATGCATGCTCTGGCAGAAGGGTTCGAAGTAACATACTCAGGTTATGTCTTGTTAAATGTTTATGTAGGTTTGTCATGTTATGTATATAACTTAACAGCTTGACCCTTGGGTATATGGCACTTTCAAGAAACAGTATTGCAAATCTATATAAATTTCAAGCCACAAATAGCTGTAACTGCAAAGTTTTACTGAATACCTCTTCCCTGAACACTAAGAACATTTTCTAACAATTGTTTAAAAATAATTTTAGCATAAAAAAATGTGAAACTTTATATTAATTTTAAATCATTTTCCGATTGAAATAAAGTACAAATAATATTGTTTTTATTTTATGCTTGTAGTTGTAATTGCCAATTGTCTATTGTTGAACATGTGTTTGCCTGTGTCTTATGTTAACTCTGTCCAATCCTTGCGTGTCTTTAGCGTTGTATAAATTACCCACTGTGTGTGTACCTTATTGTCAGGTGTCTGACCTCCCTGTTTTTCCCCGTTATGTTTGGTTTGGTGCTTCTTGGGTGCCTAGGTTAGTCCTGTTAAGTACTATAATTCAAGAAGCCTTGTTCACCCTGTCAAACAAGCCTCCTGATCAACTGCCGCCGCCGCAATGCCTCAGTCTGCCAGGTGCCACACTGGTGTTAGAAGTAGGGAGCCAGAAGTGGCCCTACTGAACCAGGTGCTCCTTAATAATATCTAGCAAGCCTGCTCCAGCCTGGCAGACCTGAAGGCGGCTGATGAGCAGAAAACCAGAAGAGGCAGAGATTCTCCTTTGAGGAAGGAGAATACAAAAGGCTGATCTGCTGGTGCTGCAGAAGTGCTGGAAGCCTGCACCAGAGCTGCCGACAGATGAGCAGGAGATTAGAGAGTAAGGAAACTGTCGCCCCATCCTGCTGGGAAGC
This sequence comes from Cryptomyrus ogoouensis, assembly GCA_025773925.1. Taxonomy (NCBI): domain Eukaryota; kingdom Metazoa; phylum Chordata; class Actinopteri; order Osteoglossiformes; family Mormyridae; genus Cryptomyrus; species Cryptomyrus ogoouensis. The sequence goes on from JAOYFF010000027.1 coordinate 6,310,535, forward strand.
CCCGAAGTCCCAGAGCCTATGTACATAGCCCTGTTCGTAGTTGTAATTGTTAATACTTGATGTATCTCCCATTGTTGCTTGTGTGTTTGCCTTGTCTTATGTGAACCCTGTCTGATTATCATGTGTCTTTAGCGCTGTATAAATTACCCATCCTGTGTGTGTCCAGTGTATGACCTACAGGGAGCTATAAATACTACATTGCTGAACAGTTATATATGGAGGTAAATACCGGAACAGTAGAAGAGGCGTGAGAACTTTTTAAAAGCACATTACTTCAAGCTCAAGGGGAGTTCATACTGGTTTCTCACAAAAACAAACCTAGCCAAGGTGGTTTTCAACTGATATTAATAAGAAAGACAAGAGGAAAAAGACTCTGTACATCAATATCAATGGACAGAAACGAAGGATGTTGGGATAAAGCAGGAGTATTTAAACCTACAGGGCAAGTTGAAAAATAATATTAAATGTGCCAAGAGAAATGTAGGAAAGTAACATTGCAGTCTAAGGTCAATTTTAAGTTTTTTTGCAATATTTCAATGTGAAAAGGGCTCTAGAATCTGAAGTCACCAATCTGCAGACTAGTGTGGCAATGATAATTGAGAATGATAAGGACATTGTCAATGAGTTAAATTATTACTTCGCACAGGTATTTACTTAAGAAGATATAAGCAACATACCTAATATTACTTTGACTCCACCTTTGAAAAATATATGCATGAAGCTGATGTGTTAGAAGGTCTGGCTAAACTCAAAATTAATAAATCTGATGGCCCTGATGACATCTTACCTGCAATTTTAAAGGAGATGAGGGATATTATCTGCAGACCTTTAACTTAGCTATTTCAAAAATCTCTAGCTGCAAATATATTGCCCATATTCAAAAAAGGAGACAGAAGTGATACCTCAAACTACAGACCAATTTGCTTAACTAGTATAATTGGAACACTGATGGAGGCAATAATCCAGGGAAAAAAATATCGAAAACCTAAACACTAATAACATTCTGAGGGACAGCCAACATGAGCTTAGGAGAGGTAGATCCTGTCTGACTACTTGAGCTTTTTGAGGAGGTCACAAGGGAAATTGATCGAAACAAGGCCTACATTGTGATTTATTTAGATTTCCAGAAGGCCTTTGATGTGATCCCATACAAACGACTCCAGCTTAAGCTCAAAGCAGCAGGTATATTAGGAACTGTAGCAGACTGGATTGAAAACTGGTTAACTGACAGAAAGCAGCGGGTAATTACTATAGAGGCACAAGGTTACAATGGGCCTGTCTTAATAGTGGGGTACCCCAGGGTTCAATTTTAGAACCATTATTATTCCTAATTTACATAAACAATATTGACAGTAACTGAAGTCTGGTACAACCCTACTTGACAAGATCCTGCCAACTTTAAAACGTTTAAAAGCACTCACCTAACTGTTTGCACTGCCTCTAGTCTCCCCTACTTTGGCTAATGCACTTTTTTAATTTCCCCTACCCCTCCTGGGGTGTGCTGCCTGGAGACCCCAAAAAAATCAAGATATTTTGCCTACCCTGCTGCCTCCACTACCTGTGGCATCTGTCTGGCGTGCTTGCCAGAAACATAGATCTGAAATAAAGTAGGACACCAAGATTCCTGACCACTGTGCTAAGCTGAGTAAGAAGACCACCAAGGTTGAGGTTGTCAAACTTATTTCAAACAGCCTTAGGTCCAACTAACATTACTTCTGTTTTTTCTGGGTTCACCATATGCAAATGTTTTGCCGTCCAACACTGGATGTTTAGTAGACAGTCTTCTAACCCAGAGAGCTGCATCATCTGGTTTAATATATATGTATGTATAACTGTGTATAATCAGCATAACAATGGAACCCAACACCATTTTTAATAATGTTACTAAATGCTACCTTATATAAAATGAACAGTAACGGGCCCAGCACTGATCCCTGTGGTACACCATGTTTGATTTTGGTGGGCTTGGAAGATTAATTGTTCATGTAGACAAACTGATAACAATCAGTTAACCCTCTGGGGTCAATGGCACTGTCGCCGATGCCGCATATCTTTCTCGTGTATTTCAGTTCATAACTCGCTGAAATCTTATTATAGAAACATGAAAAACACGCTGACTAAATCCGTAATCTGTCTTCTTTTCAAAACATCCATTGTCAGAAGTATTAAAGTTTTTAAAATTAGGTTAAATCGGCAAAAAAGTAAACCATGTCACCTCACTTTGTTTTACCTGCATTGGGGGTGTGTAGTACCGCTCTCACCCGAAGATCGCTATTCACATTCTAAATAGCTGCATTAGCGCATATTCAAATCGCATTCACATGGTAATTTTATGAACAATGCAACGGTGAAACACTATATATTCAATGAAAGGAGCCAGACATAGTGACAGCAGTTAGATTTTCCTTATTTATTTTTCCAAATGAATGTTGCAACTACACCATTTAGTCATCTTCATGTAGCCAACACTTTGGTGATCAGATATCTGGGATCAAAAAAAACTTCCACCATTGCTTACTATGTACTTTTATAATGTTTCTGCAAGTGTTCCAAACTGCATTTTGCAATGTCTATACTTTGATGTCAAATTGCAAACTTCACACAAATCTGACATATTTACAAAGTACACTAAGATTAAGATTAGTTTTATGCCAAACAAATATAAGAAATTATTTATTTGCCATGAATTACGTTTATGATATTGAATGAAATGTGTGACCATGCCCCAATCAGTGAAAGTGTGTTCCCTACCCCTAGACCCCAGAGGGCTAAATAAGAGTGAAACCAAGAGAGAGCTGTCCCCTTAATGCCAACCACAGATTCTAGCCAGTCCAAAAGAATATTATGGTCCACAGTACTGAATGCTGCAGTTAGATTCATCCTGCCATCAGTGTGCCATCACCTGCCTGCCCCCTGCATTGACACTCAAATCTTAAAATATGGACAGTGTAAATTAGGATTTTGCCATCCTGTTCATTTGACTTCCTCTGCCAGCCCTTGGAATATAGACTCCCACTTCAAGTATGGTTCCTCCCAAGGTTTTTTCCGTTTAGGGAGTTTATCCTGGCCACCGCTGCCTCTGACTTGCTCACTGGGGACTTTAATAATAATAATAATAATAATAATAATAATAATAATAATAATAATAATACATTTTATTTATATAGCGCTTTTACAAGAACTCAAAGACGCCTTACAGAGAAAGTATACAGAAAACAGATTACACATTATGCACTTTGCGCAGGGATAATGTTAAGCACTTTGAGAAAATGTAATGTAAAAATACACTATACAAAGTAATACTGATTGATTGATTGAAATGTGCCTTATAAATAACCTGACTTGACTTGTAATCCCATTCTCACTCATTACCCAAATATCAATACCAAAGGGAAGCTAAACTGAAGTTATGTTTGAGAATGCCACCTTAGCTACAAGCCTTTGAATTGATAACATCCATCTTACCTACAGGGAGTGTTGTTTCTAACTGTTTCTGAAAGGGGTGCATCTTGTTTCCACCCCTGTTTGTAATTATCATGGGATGCTAATGTGCATGAATGGAGTGAGACAGTTGACACACACTCATACATCTGCCAACTGCATGTGCAAATAGTGATCATGTGGCTGCATCTCAGTACACATATGTACAATATGCAGTACAATATGTAGACAATATGCAGACATGGGTCAAGAGATTCACTTATTCCTCAAGTAAGTTACAATGGGTACAGGAAGGCCAGAAGTGCAAAAATACAGCTACTTAAAACAGTGCAGGATTGTGCGTTTTGAGTTGTATCAGCAGACACAAAGCAGTGCTGACAAATCAGTTGCTTTTGCTCAATATCGTCTCTCTGAACAAATTTCAAGAACGTTATATAATTGTAATACAGTGGTTAGTCAGATTCTGGATGAAAAAGCTGACTAATTAAATTAAAGAGTAGATAGGACTCCCAGACAATCTCTGCGATTTAATGATTATACATTGTCTCATAAACATGTGTGGCAGATGAGTGCAAATGGAAGCTTAACAATACAAGAAAGCTCTATGTAAGGCTTGATCAGCCTGCTACTATAGCCTCACTGACAACAAAAATAACCCTCACAACCTACCAGGCACAAGCGATTGCTCGAGAAACATGGCTTCCCCCATAAAATTGCAAAAAGAATTGAATTAGTCAATATATCAATATCAATGAATTTTATCTGAGATTAAAAGTGTAAAAGTGTAATCACAGGAGTTGCTTTTGACAACATATGTTAATTTCCCCTTTGAAACCAACATAAATACAGTGAACAAACAACCACTAACAGTGTGCTTCAAATAGAAGATTCATGTATGCTTTTTCTAAATGGAGAATAAATTAACGTTTATTGGTGATTATGCTAGTTGGACACCATGCATCACTAGAAGTCTATGAGAAGTTCATATATAGCTTTTGCTTAGGCAACATTGAATGGACAGACAGATTTGCAGTCAGATTTTTTAGACCCTCCTGGAAGGCATGCTTCTCTGCACAAGAGAGGATAAACTACGTATAATATTAATGGACACAACTGAAAACTTTCACATGGTGTTAGCTCACAGTATTCATTTATTGTGTCACATGCAGGGGCGCAAAAGCATTCCGTTGTAACCCAGTGGCAGTTTATTGATTTGTATGTCATCTTTTGCCAGTCACATTTGTTAATATTGTAAATAAATTTATCATTCATTTTTAGTACACTAGTTTGGTAGTTATCTTGCTGTCTAAGCTGTATGTGTATACAAGCTGAGCTAGAGGCATTGAAGCATGGCAGACACAGCAGCTAATGTTCTTGACTTCATTCTTAAGTTCTTTGATAAAGGAGAGCAGATTTTACATATAAGTACATATAAGATCTACAAAAAAAAGGGGAAAAAAAGGATCTTTTTAGGTAAATTTTAAACACTATGGTTCTCACATTTTAAAAACCACCATCCACCACTGCTATCAGGGATGGTCATTTCAGGCAGAATCACTAGTTGAATTTCAGTCATTATTCTAAAAATATTCGATTAACCAGGCCCCAAAAACCTGAACTACAGCAAAACCTACCACCTCAACCCCACTCAACTTAAAGTCTCTGGATGTACTGGCAGGACATACCATTACCATGATAAGCAAATCTCTGTCTTCAGGGAGTACCTGACCAATTCCATTTTTGTCTTCCTTTTTCCTGCATCATGAACAACTCACCATCTGTCAACAAATAATGTACTGTCATACACTCTGTGTCTTTGGGCAACTGTGCTGTGAAAGGTGCCATATAAAAGTGAAGTGAACTGAAATAAAGAGGCTATGCATTCACACTGCCTTATACTAGGGGATGACTTTAACTGCTGACTCAGTCCCTCTTTAGACCAATCCTCTATGAATATGAATTATCAAACAAAATGCAAAACCAGGATCAATACTTTTTCAAAGAATTTTTCTTTAATGGATGTCTAGCAGATTCTAAACTTTAGATTCTAACTTTTAGAGCACACTCTTTTTTAATCAGGCACCAAACTATCATTGGCAAGGCTTCTCACCTCTGTACACTCATATCTGACCATGGGCCATGACACTCGACCTGAGCTTGGCAAGTGGCACTAACACTTGCCAAGTAATCTGGCATTTTCACCACCAGCTGCTCTCTGAAACTATTACATAGACTTGTTTTATTTAAATATAGGTATACTTAATATTAATAAGTAAACAAATCAAAGTTAGCTCACCAGTTGTGCCAAAGATCCTCCACAAATCAAATCTTACAACGCTTCCTCACATACCACTAAACTAAAGTTACTAAATGACCAGTTTAAAGAGCATGGCAAATTTAAAGGAGGTCATATACTTAAAACAAATTGACAGAATCAGTGTTGTTTTAGCAACATGACGTCATATGAGTCGTAATCACTGTGATGATCACTGTTTTGGCCACCACACGTGCAGGGTCCCTCAGGTGGACGTTTTTGACTTGTTCCGATCCCACCAACTGTCATCTCCATTAAAATCAGTAATGCGTCTGCCACAGTACATTTATTTGTGCTCTGTATGTGGGTCTGCTGCATCAAAAACATTCTATGCCCTTTATGGTGGTGATGTGATAGAAGTGGCGCTGTCATTTTCAGTATGTGACAGATTGATTGTGCTGGTGTGCTTGATTTTGTTTTGTCTAGACGCCATTTAGGCCACCTTTACTGTTTGTCCATCTCCGAGCCATGTACAAACCTTTCTGATTTTTTAGATCTTCCTACTGTAAATGCAGCTGTGGAAATGGAGCCTATCAAAGTGAAGGAAACAAACAGCCCTGGGGCATGATGGATACCCTGTTGAATTCTTCAAACGTTTTTTAAACTAACACCACTTTTTAAAAATCGCTTTTTAAACTTTACAAAACATTTAAAGAACAGCATATACCGGTATATACAGCCAGAGGTATTACGTAATCAGAAACCAATAGCAGATGCACCAAGATAACAGCAATAGTATTTAGAAAGGAGCATTTTTTTCAAAATTTAGCTAAAATGAAAATTGCAAAAACCAACTTGCCATTTTCATTATTGTAAATAAAAATCCCAAAAGACATCTTTACTAGAAAACTGAAAAATTAGGCCTACTGTATATACTACACTGTAAAAAGGAATCTGGGATTTTAGTAAGATAGACTAGTGTAATCATCCTAAGTGAACTCATTGCTTATTACGACTAAGCAAGATGACTGACAAAAACTTCAGCTTGAAAAAATACTTGAAAACTCATAATAATACGTTCAATTAACTGCAGAAAAATATGGCAGCATCTGCATCCCTAATATGACCTCATGGTCACATGATGCGCATTATTACAGGTCACATCTGAAATCCAGCAAAATAGTTGACCGCCATTTTCTTCAGAGCTGGAACCACATGCCATTATCAAATAAGCACATCTAGCTAGTTTTTGTTACTAATACTATTATTAGACAAACATTGTTCTTTTGATTTGCAGTATCTGATGATTAAATGCAGACCTTTTTACCTTCTGCATGAGTTTACAGTCATTGTAGTCACAGCTGTTTACATTCCAGCAGACACTAATGCTAGCACAGCTTATACTACATACTCAGCGCTATAAACTCACAAGAGAACATCAATCCAGAAGCAGCCCTTAGTGACTGTAATCATGCAGATTTAAAAGCAATTCTCATTAAATTTCATCAACATACAGTATAACTTGTGTTAGCAGGGGGAGAAATACACTTGATATGTTTACTCAATCCCTTGTAATAAGCTAAACTGTGATGATATACAATGCTTCAACTTAACACTATTTCCATTATTAAATACAGTACTGACCAATGTACAAATGAGCTAAAATGTTTTTCCAGTGATTTTAAAATTAAATTATGCACAACAGAGTCAAAAGCTTTGTGAAAATCAAGAAAGATAATTAAAGTTATTAGTGCTATGAACAAGATTATTGTTGTCTTGTAAATCTACTACTAGTCGAATATTGTTCGCTTATCTTCTACTTTTGTAGAACTCTTGATGCATCCTTCCAGATTTTATTTCGATTGGAGCATTCAGATTCCATCTCCTGTTATAAGCATTAAGCTCATCACATCTAGACCGCAGTGTGATGTTCTCTTTCTTGGTTGCAGCCACTCATTCTTTAAAGGAGTCAGTATTCTCTTACCTTGTTTCCATCAACATGATGTTGGTGCCAGACTTTTTCGCCATCCAACAGTGATTTCACACATTTCCACTGCAAAAATCTGGCCCTGGGCCAGAAAACCTGATGCATGACACCAGAAAAAGCTAGTCTCAGAATTTGGAACTGTAATATCTTTTGAAGTGAGTGTGTCCAAATTTTCCGCATAGCCGTATTTTCCGCCATTACAAACAGATTACCAACGCAATGGTGTGTGACAGCAGCGAAAAAAATTGAGCCATTGGTCAGTGGATGAAACCAAGGCTTTGGCTATATGGTCATCAACTGAGATTCAATAAAACTAGAAAGCACACACAGAAAAAGTAAGGTGTATGAGAAATAAGGGCAGAATTTGAGAAAGCGGGCTATTGTAGAAGCATACATAACAAATAAGGTCAAAAAAGATTACAGGGATCAAAAAAAACTTTGTAAAAGTTTAAAAGCATAATAAATTTGGACCTACTGGACAATGTACTTGGCAACATACCGGCTATCCAAACAACTGCCGATTTAAATTCGGCCACTGTGATGCTCAAAGAAATGTGCAACCCAAATACAAACATATCATTGTGTGATCTTGGTAAGTTTCCATATTTTTGTTACAAATGTATAATTACCCTTTAGACTGTGTTCTATTGCTTTCACATTTTAAACCAACATGTTCATGAGGCTTTGTAAGTACAGGTGACCCTTCTGCATCACGGCTTTCCCAATCATGGTTTTGCACGGGGTCGGCATAAGAAATTAATTGTAGAAATTAATAATACATGGGCACCCCTAACCACAATCCATAAATGTGCTAGTCTGAATGAACATTAGAAGTCTATTCATTACCAATTTCTAAACAAACAGCACTGTACTGTACAAATTGCATGTTAAATTGCCTTGTCATTTCTTATTACACAAACCAAATCATTTATGGTCCTGTATGTGCATAGTTACTACTCTGTGCATGGTACTGAAAAGTTTTAAAGTCACTGCAAGAAACCCAAGATTCACAAAGACATCTAACACATGAATGAGGCTAGTCACTGAGACAAAGATGTGCGGTGCACCCAAGCCAAGACTTTTAATATTAAAGATATAGAATGCCTTTATACCAACAAATAATATGTAATACTATATATATTTATATATGATTTTATGATATTTGAATAATTTTCAGTATTGTTTGCAGTGCGACAATGTCCCACTGCATCCTCGGTAGATTAAAATCACCCATAACTACCACATCATTTTTATTGCTCATAATCCTAATATCACTGTATAACAATCTGC
>JAOYFF010000027.1:6340343-6350833 GCA_025773925.1 Cryptomyrus ogoouensis
CTCAGGACATGAAGAACATTAACAACATAAAACAACAAGAATGAACAGAACAATGTAGGCTTCCACATACCAAACTGGATCAGTCAGTTATCAAACCTGAAAAATCCAGTCCCGGTGTTTCCTGGGCAGAGGGTGGTGACTGGTCCTCCGTGGAAAACAAAACTAAACGTTTTGGGTCGCTGCGTCCGGCTCTCAGAGCAGTCCGTTGCACGCCAAGCCGTGGAAAAATAAAATTCCACTCGCTTTTCCTCCCGCCCCATCTGGCATTAAAACAGTTTATTATAATTCTCCTAACTAGTAACAATCTCAAACATCAGATGAACTCGGCAAAGTGAAGAAGGATTCAATCCCTGCATATGAACGTGTTTGAGGGCCGCTCCATGCTCTCGTTCCCGCAGTGCTCCATCCGCGTCGAGACAACTCCGCTTCCAGCCGCTCCCTCTCATCCACGCGCACCTTCACCCCCATCTTCTCAAGTACAGGTTGAGCCTCTGACATCGTCGGAAAGGTTTTCTCACCGTCTTCTAGGGCCACTCTCAGCTGTGCAGGAAAAATACATCTGGCTCTAATGTTCTTCGTCCTCAGCTGCTTAACTGCATCACGCACAAGCAATCTTTTCTTCTGCAAAACGGGAGAAAAATCGTGGTCCAAGTATATCTGCCTTTCTTTATACATTACTTTTTTTTGCTCCCATGCTTTCCTTAGAATAGACTCTTTGGCGGAGTAGTCCAGAAACTTTACAATCAAGGATCGCGGAGCAGCATCTGGATTTTTAGACCTGGCGGTAAGTGCTCTGTGAGCTCTCTCGATGCTGATGTTCGTCTCTGGGGGTAGTTGAAGGGCAGATTTAAGCAGCTCTTGTACAAAAAGTTTTATATCCTTTCCCTCGCTTCCCTCTCCCACACGGTAGATTCTCAGGTTGTTTCTCCGTAGTCTGTTCTCCATGTCCTCGCAGCGCATAGTCAGATACATATCGTACTGCAGCAAATGCCGGATGGCCTGCTCATGGCGCTTCATAGTGTCTTCGTTAGCGCTAATGCGGTCCTCCGCCTCCATGGTTCTCTTTTCCAAATTTGTCACTTCATCTTTTAGTCCCTTAAAGGCCGTTTCTAGTCTCGTTAAGGAGAGCTGAGTTTGCGTGTGTCCCTCTTGATTGTCTTTCCTCATTTTCTCGAGTTCCTCCAATATTCTTGACTCAGAGTCGTGCGTTCTAGCTTCTACTGCCGCAGGTGAACACGAGGCTTGTTTCAGAGTCAACTGTTTCAAATTGTCCCCTTTGTCTTTAACTTGGTCCTGTTTTTGCGACCCCTTACCTCTCATGGATGATGTCATATTGTCTGAGTAAAAATTTCGCCGAGTTTTGTGTAGTTTAGTTAGGAAATATATTCGTATATGAACGGAGCTAATTCTTCAAGCTGCTGCTAGCAACATGACGTCACCGGAAGCCCGTATAGTTGCCTTTTAACTGAAAAAAATCACTCCAGTCATCAGAGAAAAAAGTTACTACATCAAAACATTTACATTGCAATAATGTATGGCATGAAATAAACTTGTAACTATGTCATTCAGTAATACAAAACAACATACTGTTCACATTGAGCGCAAGAACTAAGTTAGCGCTTGATTCCCCTGCACTTCCTGTTGTGGCTGAGCGTGCACCTGACATCAGTGGCTGAAAGTGCACGTTCTGCAGCCAGACCCTTCTCAAACTGTTTGTCTGCCTAGCTGCAGTGATCACGCAATGGGATTTGTAGTTTTATTACCACGCAGACACCGGTGCAGACCAGAGAATACAACCAACGGATTAGTTTTACAGCGTTTTACTATTTTATTTTCTGCGGACAACGCTTTTTGGGAATGAATGGAGGTAAGAATTTTAATACTTGGGTAAATTAAAGACCTAGGATGAAAATCTGGGCATTTTTAAGGCCTTAAATTTAACTTTCTTAATTTTAGACTTTTTAAGACTTTTTAAGACCCCGCGGGAACCCTGTGGTTGGCAGAGTTGTAACCCACAGAAACACACACTACCTTTCAGTGGATTAACAAATATCTGACAGGTAGCAGGTAACCTTAGGGAAGTTATAATACTATTCCATGCTCTATTTTTTTGTCCTATACAGACGTTAAGAGAGCAATATAGGCCTATTTTACTACATACTTTACATAAAGGAAATTTGCACAAATCATCAAAGCAGCTTCTTTCCTTGGATTACTCTTAAAGATGGTCATAGGCTATATTTAAGTGTCTGTAAGCCTGGTGATGAAGGTTCTTAAAATGACATTTGATTAAGCATTTTAAATACAGAAAATACAATTTCTATGCTACAAATTACACTCCAGCAGGTAACCAACCCGCTCAGCTCCGCGCTCAGCACCGTCAGCCTCATAGCACGGGGCTATTCAGACAAATCCCACTCATAAGCACACAATTCATTGAAAAACTTCATTTCACTCTCCAAACATAAATACAGATTTTTTCCATCCAGCAAAATAAATTACAAAATACTAAAAATAAATACATATTTTAAATACATTTAATTGAAATACTGCCAATCTCTGCCTGTAAGGAAATGCTCAGAACACAAAACATGCCACATCCTGACAGTACCGTGATTCAAGTTCTTTCAATTTATTTAAGATTTCCATTGCCTTTCCGGTAGTTTTTCGGTTAATTTGCCTTGATTTTTACTAATAAAAAGGTAGAGCTGGGCGATATGTCCTAAAAATAAAATCTTTTCACAACAAATTTTTTTCACAATAAATCCGATTTTCGATTTTAATCGATTTCCCCTCCCCTACTCAAAATCAAACTACAGATCACAAATAAATGGTTCAAAACTTTACTTTAGAGTTAAAGTGCAACCTGACAAGCCAAAAAAGATGCTTGTAAGCGAGATGGCAGACCACGCCATTGTAAAATCTTTTAGCATGTTAATGAATCCTGGCTTTTCCACAGTATGTATGAGCACCATGTCTTTTGCAATATACAGTGTTTGTTATCGCCTTCCACCGTGCCCCATTCTTATCATATGGCGCACAGTTCGAAAACGTGTCAGGGATGGTTGCTTGCTTTACTTTGAATGTTGTACTGGTGCTGCGGGTATTTTCATTTAGCTGGGAGCTGCACTTCTCCCACTCCGCTGTGTGCCTCTGCTTTAGGTGCTGGAATAAATTTAACGTGCTTTTGGTTGCAATAGTTTTTAAACAAACTTTGAAACGAGGACTTGGTTTGTCTGTGTGCGATGGCGCAAAACCGAACCATTGCCGTGTTGTTTCTGAATGTTTGGGAGCGCCGCATTAATTTACCCGTGAAGAACGGTGTGTCGCATTAGTTCCGCTTTAGGCGCTCGATGTAAAATTAATCGATAAAATCGATTTATCACCTACCTCTACCAAAAGGTATACAAAAGAAACTTAGATTTTTTTTCCCCCAATCTTGCTGTTATCACTACTTGTTCCCCGGTAAAATGGCCACCGCCTTGTTTTCATTTATGAGTACTTTGGACAATGATGTCAGCTTAATACAACCCACTGAGGATTTTATGAATCACCAGCAATTTGTAACACTAAAGAGGGTTATTATCTATCTTGAGCTAATGAAAATATTCTAGCTTTTACTGCAGGTGTGACCACTGGATTATGATTGAACCAAAATAGTCACGTGACACACAGTTGGAAGGCAATAAAATAGGTGTAATGTGTAATATTTATACAATATTCAGCTCACCCTTACTTTAAATACAATAATTATTTTATTTTTATGATTAAAACATGTTATAATGTTAAATGTAAAATGAATAATGAATTTTGTAATATTACTAACGTAAGAAGAGCTGAACAGGATGCACCTGCAGTGGTGGCAGTGGGTCGGCGTTAGGGCTGAGGTGTCGCGGTTTCGACATACAGAATCGCGGCAAGAGATCATGAATGTCTGTGTCGCGGCTTCAGAACAGTTACACCATTACAAATTACTACATTATGTTTGTACATCCATGACATATGACAGAGGTTGGGCTGAACCAACAACATACTGATGACACCACACTTAAAGCAGAAGATGAAGATTTAAAGAATCTTGAGAAAGGTTAGAGTGAAGCAAGAAAAAAATGTTAATCCATCCATAACTACAGAAACAACAGCTAACTTTAGTGTTGAAGGCACATTATATTCATATTTTCCATAGAATAATTACCTAAACAACCAGCTGTCAATTCCACAGACTGACAGTTGGCAGAGTTACAATAATGGACCTAGGGGGAAAGAAAAAGGTCGCCCATGCTAGAGAGCACATAGCACAACATTCTCACAAACTCACATAAGTTCATACAAGCTGAAAAGATCTTTTAAAAAGAATAGATACAGACCTGACAGCAAGTTCTTCTGACAGTTCTAGTATTTAATTTTCCGGAGATCTTTTCCATTATAATTTTCATACAAAAGAAACTTGCATACTCTACCAGGAATGCTATTTTCAAGGAACCCTCATATTGATGAAATTTTAAGTAATTATTTAATAAAGTTATTCTGTGAGTCTGCAACTGTATATTTAACCAGAGACCTGGCAAGGCAACTGGTAGCTGCAACTGCTCTTTTGTCCAGCCAGAAATCACCAGCTTGTTTCTCTCAGCTTTAACATTAACTGGTCAATCAAAATGTTTATGGCTATCTATCTTGGTAGTAAGTACATATTTCCTCAGAAAAAGACAATTTAACACTGTAACATATGCAATCTAACATTAACGCAATAAAAAACAAACAAGGATTTCCTCTGTACAAAAAGTTACAGATATTTTGTTGGCCAGCTAGATAAACTCCACTTTGGTTCCCAAACCTCTCCGTAGGGGCACCCCAGCTATTTTATGTATTTGTTAAATTCCTCCACCAGCTCAATTAATTAACTTGACTTGTTAAATAAATTCAATGGGGTATTGACTGAAAAAAATACATGGGTGAATTAGACAGGTGCTGGAAATATGTTGGTGATTTTAGGAGAGGTTTTGAAATGGCTAAGCTGACACGTCAAAAGACGTACTATCATAGTTTTACATCAACATGAAGATCATTTTCTTATCATGAGATTATGAAGATCACTTTCTGTGACTGCCTAAGACTATTGCACAGTACTGTACAGAACAATATTTTAATGCAGTATAAATATTCTTGTAATACCATACTAGGTAAAGATCTAGAAGAGCTGGCCTAGGAAAACTGTTCTGGGATAGATATTTTCACAAAGATTTTGACTTTTTTAAAGAATTGGCTCCCATTTTCGAAACCAAAACTATACCTCACTTATGCAACATGTTTAGAAGCAAGCACACACACACACACACACACACACATATATACATATATATATATATATATATATATATATATATATAGCGATATATTTGAAATCAAAGAAAAAGACTTATGAACTAACTCTTCCATGTCATGAAAACTGCATACATTCAAAACTGTAAAACAGGAGATGCGTCAGGAATCCCATTGAAACAATTACATCTAAGGGTTATTATTATAGCTGTTTAAACGGTTTTTAGAGCAACTCAAATCTTTTTCTCTACTCCTTTGTGGTGGTGAGACAATTTAAATGGTTTCAGGCTCATCAGAAAAGCTTGGTTTGCTACAGATAAATCAGTTATTATGGTATTTCTAATAAAACGTCTAAAAGAACTTTTAGAAACTACTCTCATGCATTTATACGTATTAATATGTAAACTTTATATTAAAATGTCTGATACGTATTAACACGTACAAAATGATGTAGCTTTCTACAACATCAAGTGCTGGCAAACCAAAAGAAAATATTCGGACTAGTGCAGTTTAAGTATTCAAGTAAATATACATTACACATAACCATCAAAGATAACAGTCACAAAGCAGTTTATTTTGCTAGTTAGTCATCCACACACGTGGTAGCGGAAAACACGTACTGTATATTTACCATAATGAAATTAAGTGTAAGACATTCCACTGAAATAAACAGTCAGCAAACTCCACGTAAGATTAATTTACTGTGAACAATAGGATTGTTTGACACGCTACTTTAATCAAACGCTTTATTGAAATACTTAGTCAGCTACAGACAGTCAGCCAGAGTTTTACAGAGAAAGTGTGTGGGTGAATATTTGCGCCTAAATGATGATCCACGGAGTTTCGGGCAGTTACCAGTACACAATCATTCTCTGTAAATAAACTATTGACAACAAAAGCAATATTGAGAAACATCATTATAAATACCTTATATACGTCCCCATACGTGCCGCTTCCAACTCGTTGTATAAGCTCAAAATCATGCTGTGGATTTCTCCTTTGAATTTCCCCGCTAGGTCGGGTGATCACATCCATGCCGTTCAATCTTTCACATTAAAACATCACAGAAAATAAATCTTCTGTCTATACCAATTAGGTAACTAGTTCCTTTCCTTTTTATAGAAGCAAAGTTTTTACTTCCAAAAATGGCTTCTGGCCCATTTCCTGCTGTTAAGAAAGAGGAAAAAACGATTGTCAATAAACACAAAGTAGTAATTATGGTAAAAAATCAACTCGTAAGAATATTTTTTGTTCGTATATAAGAAAATAAATATTAAGTACGTCGTTTTGAAAACGTCTAATAGACAAACCACATATAAAAAATGTAAAATGTCTGTATTCGCATTCTTCACAATATATGAAAGAAATATTCTCTCACTATTTGCAATTTTATATATACAACGATTATACAACACAACAATATTCCTGAAATAAAGGGGGAAATGAGAAATCGATTGTTTCTAGCTAGCTAACTTTGATAGTTAATGCCCGTCCACATAGCAAGGACTTTTTGGCAACACTCAACAAGCCAGTTACGCATTTGGCACAAATGAATAAAAATACGAAATATTAAACTGGCCTGTTTTTATTTTTGCGAGTTTTATCGTCTTACCTGACTAAAAGGTTGCTTCCTTCTAGGACAGCTTGGCGATTAATGATTTGAAGTTGTAGCTGGTCAACTATTTCACCAGACGGCTAACTAGTAACAGGCTAGCTATGCTAGCTATAGAGAGTGTAACTATGAATACTTACGCAACATTTACATATCTAAGTCAAATATTTTTGAGAAATAGAAAACATATTGGTGGGTCAGAATTAGCTACTAATATTTAGCAAATATATATTTAGCAGTCGACGTTTAACTGTATATAAGCACGTACGATCTACGTAATATTTTAAACGAGCGCCTGAAATACCCAGAAGTCACCAAGCGTCTAGATGTCTGTGCAAAACGTTTTGCACAAAAGGAACTCATCCACTACACACACCTCGGTTACCCGAGGCCAGCCGCACACATGCTGTTTTATAGAACCAATTTTAAAAAAGTATACTTCACCTCAAGATTCGTAGACCGTTATATCATTTCCTGTCTATACATATCTATATCTATGGAATTATTTGTAAAGTAAATAATAATGCAAACTCTATGGTGTGATATAGGGAAAAGGGATCACAGATTGTCCCAATTCCATATTATTAGAAAGAAAAGTTTCTGATTTCTGCATTCTATGACGAATATTATTATATCGAAAATTTTCATGTTTGCTATAATAAAGTGTTATTGAAGGCCCTGTTTTGAAAGGAAGTAATATCATATGACTCTTTAGACTGTTCACGACATTCCCTTTTAGTGAAGGGTATGATCATTAAACGTAAAGTAAATGTCGTTACAAGCGGGTGAACATTGAAACGGCCATGTTTCATATTTTTTCATATAAAATTCGTCCATTTAAGTAGGATTAAAGTGGTTAGCTAAATGATAACCGGGAAAATTAATAGGTTTATCAGATGAATACATTGTAAAAGAATATTCATTTTAAATCTACTTTCCCTAGTGAATTCACGAGAGATGTAATTTGATGCAGCCGCCAGCTATCGACAGGGCAACTTTCCAATTCAATAGATTGGTTTGCTTAAACCTACTTGTAGGTGTTGTTTTCGAAGATTATGCGAATCACTCCCCCTGGTGGCATTTACAAGTCGTGGCTGTGTCTGAGATGAGAATGAGGCTCCATCCATCCATACTCTTTTTTTCCTGAGAAAGCATTCTCAGCGTTGAATGACAGAGATTTCCTTCGTCTGCGTGTTCGCTTATTAGAATATTATTCAATCGAAGCAGCACGCGCAATAATTGTCTGACATACCTGGCAGCTCCATGGCTAGGAACCGCAAAGACAAGGATAGCTGGGGTGAGCGTTTTATAATGAGCAAATATAGCGTCATTGTTCTTAGCGAAAGGTAATTGTGATATGTACCTCTTGGATATTGTCTCTGTTTGTCTCACATGTTCAGTGACAGCCACAAATATATCTGACCAATAAATCATTGGGAGCGATTTCTCGGAACGTTTTACTTAATCAGAGTGACACTATTCCGTTTATTTTAAATATGAACTTCCTCCGTTGGTTTGGAGAGCGACTGTAAAAAAAAAAAACATAACATGAATGCGCAGAGTAGGCCATACACTGTTTTCATTTGATAATTTTTGGGTACCTAGTTATAATGTGCAGTATTGTCATGCAGAAAAACATTTGCTCGTTCTGAGCGATACATTGGTAAAATAGCAACGCGATAATTTTATTAAGTAATAATATTAGAACATATCTGTAATCACGGAATCGGGGCGGAGGGAGGTGAATATCGTCGCACATAAATTCATATAGTTCCTTCCGTATGTGTATAAACCATGTTTACTAGTAGTATGTATGGCAATGTCGTTATTGTGTGTAAGTATTTCAACAAACCCATTACATTACATTTTGTTGCACAAAACCTAGCTATATTTTAGTGCGTGTTATCTGGACATGTGAAAACAGTGATATTAACTGGCCATGATGGTGAATGTGCAAGAAAGCGTTCATTTATGGCTTCAAATGATAAATATCTTATTTTCCGTTAAAGTCAATAGGCCTATCTGCTTAATTGTGCTAAAGCTGTACCAGTATTTTTAAAATAAATATTTTGGTAACAATCCACATTTTTGTGACGTTTATATTTATAAAACATATTCAAATTATTAACTTCCATTAATTCAGTTTCCAATGTACACATCTGACAGCAGGGTTTTTTAATATGTCAGCCTCTTTCTTTGAATAGGTATTATTTTAAAACTACTAGGGGAAAATAATGAAATAAGCCGTCAGTAGTTGTAGGACAAATACGTTGGTTAATGGGGTTGTGGAAAAAATTAAAAGTTCAATATTAGAATTGGGGCGGTACGATGGTGCAGTGGTTGGCATTGTTGGCTCACACCTCTGGGACCTGAGTCTTAGCCAGGGTTCCATGTGTGTTGAGTTTGCATGTTCTCCCCATGTTATCGTGGGTTTTCCTCCGGGTACCAAAAAACATCCAACAGTCCAAAAAACATACTGGGGTTAATTGTAGTTACCAAATTGCTCATAGGTATGCACATGTGAGTGAATGGTGTGTGGATGTGCCCTGTGATGGGTTGGCACCCCATCCTGGGTTGTTCCCTGCCTTGTGCCCTTAGCCTCCTGGATAGGCTCCAGACCCCTCGTGAACCTGAATAGGACAAGCAGTTATAGAAAATGGATGGATATTTGAATATGTAATTAAATTGTTACCAATTTTTAATTGTTAATAATAATTTTTTTATGAAATGGTAGCAGTTTTGAGTGAATGACCCTGTACGTTGCTTTGAACAAAATCATGGCCAGATGAATAGAAGAACTCATGTTTGTACATAGTGTAAGAAGGAGGGGTGGGGGAAGCATGAATGTCCTGAGGTCAAGTGACAAGCCCATTCATTCATTTGTACTTATTAATAAAGAACACAAAATGGATTTGGGCTTTGCCTCCCAGCATCAGTATCAGCACACACATCCAAACCATAAAGCCTAATCCTACACCCAGTTGACCCAATGCCCATTTTGCCTTCCTGGTTGTTTACTAGGACTTGATTATTTTGTTAGTCCACACTATTTTGGTATAACTGTCTCCACTCCTCCACTCAGGATGTCAGTTGTGATCCTCTGAGTGTGATTAATTACAGTATAGTTTGCATAGTTTGGATCTGAGGTTATGTTACACATTAGTTATGTATTAATAGGAAATATTGGGATCCTTCTGTGGAATGGAACTGTGATTTTTTTTGATGTTTTAACATGTTTAGGTAATTTAATTTCCTTCAATCACTGAATCATCATTAACATCGATCCATGATGCCAAATATGTGTGTCACGGTTTGATAGGTGAAACAAGATATTAGACTTTCTGTTCACTTTGGCAGCTGATTTTTATTTTAGTATGTTTGTTATTGTAAATATGCATATACAGTGGTACCTCGGTTCTCGAACTCACTAGAACTCGAATTTCTTGAAAGTTAAACAAACCAGTTCGACCTAGAACTCGATCTGAACCGTGAACGCTGACCTAATATAAATTGTACGCGCCAGGAAATGAGTCATACTACAATGCAATTCTTACTTGAA
>JAOYFF010000027.1:6351145-6364047 GCA_025773925.1 Cryptomyrus ogoouensis
GGGAAACAAACTGAAACGCGGACTTAATACAGAGGACTAATGACAACAACTAGAAACAGCTGATCACATGGGGATCCTACACGAGGTTAACGAGGGGGCGTGGCACACGGAAGAAGCGGGTCAGGACAGGGATAATGTTAGGATAAGATCTTTATCGTTTTGGAAACCATTAAGAAAAAAATGCTCTTGTTTTATACTCGAACTTTTTAGGATTCGAGCCGGAGTCCAGAACAGATTAAATTCGAGAACCGAGGTACCGAAGAACTCAAAATTAATCCGTTCCGGACTCCGGACCAAATGCTAAAAAGTTAGAGTTCTGATCATATCATGTGTTCATACCTCCCACCACTATATATTATTTAAGAAAAGACATATAAAAACTGAGCCAAAAAAACGAAAGCAGCAACTGAACACATTAAAATTTCATTACGAGCAAGAACAGAAATAGATAATGCTTTATTTTATTTAATTGGGCAAGCAGTTGAATGCACCAATATAACGTTGTAATTCGGTACCCTTTGTAAATGTGTCTCTCACTGTAAAAAAAGGCATGCCTGATCTAGCTTTTAGCTAAGATCTTCTCTTTAACTTACATTGGACACGTTCTGTAGTAACGAATGTTAACTAGCTACACTCATAGCCATGATTTTCTTTCCACTATGTTTCTACTGTCGACTAGCAGAATTTCTTATTTCTTACTATGGCAGTGAACTCTTGCGCCATAAAAATGGCCGAGGCTGCCCATTGGTGGGAACATTGGGTAGGGCTGCCCATGTGTGGGTTTGGCCTTCTTGCAACATGCAATGAGTGCTCCCCTGTGGACTCTTAAATTCTGTGTAATGTCAGGACCAAATTTCTCGCATTGTTTACAAGCAGGAAGGAATATGATTGGTCTCTATTAAAAATCTTTAATAGAGCCATAATTTTAATGCACAATACATGTATATTGATACCAAGAATATTGTGTCATTCTAAATTTTTCCTGTAATTTTGAAAATATATTGATATTCCATAAAAATTTGATATAATGCCCAGCCCTAGGCAAGGGTAGGATGAACTTCTTTTTTAAAAAATAATAAAAAAATAAAAAATCCTTAATGGGCAGCACTGGGGGCACAACAGCTTATTTAGGAAGGCATGGCCCATGAATGCTCCCCCATGACACCAACCTTGCACCACAACAATGTGGAATTCCTGAATCTGAAGGATGTTGATTAATTAATGTATAACCGCACATGTAGTGCCAGCCAGATAAATCACAATAGTAAACCAATGCCCCATGATAATCTTTAATTCTAGGTAATGTTACTTAACAGAAACTATAAATGCAAAGTAATTGCTATAGGCCACTGAGACAACAATACTGTTTCAGATTGAGGACCAGGGCCTGTGGTTAGTAATTTAAAAACCAAAATGATTTTGCTTGTAGTTCAATCATGCTTTACAGTCCTGTTTAACCTGCCTAAATGAGATGGTATGGAAGTCCCATTTTAATAATCGGTAAACACTAAATAAGTTGGGATTAACCCATAATATAGCTGAATGTCAGGAGGGGCATAAAACTTAAATAATGGCTTTATACATATATATTTTTATCGAAATTTTCATTGATTCTTCTGTTTATTAGAATAATGTTAATTAACCTCTGAGTCTTGAGATTGTACATTGATAACAGTATACTTCAGGGGCCTGTATCATGAAGCTTGCTTAGCTGGATAACTTGCAAGATTTAAGGCAGTCTGAGCTGAACATAAGTGAACAAAGAAAAAGTCTGCAGGTACTTTGCCATTGTAGGATTTTTTTTCTCAAAGTTCCTTCCGAACAAAAGAAGCCCAAAATAAGCATACGCAATTTCTTACACAAAATCCTGGGGCCTCATTTATCAAACTTGCGTACAAATGAAAAGAACCCTGAAATGTGAGCATTAAACTTTTTTCTGGAAAATCTCAGATTTATCACACAAAACATTTCGGCAAGTTGGAAAAAGGCAACACCCATTGTAAAGCATGGAACTGCAGGTAACTTAGCAAAATGACCTCAATCCACACCTTCACATGAAAAAAATAACAAATATAAAAATGGGAACTGGGATGTATTTTAATTATTATTATTATTATTATTATTTCATTATTATTTATTTATTGTAATAATTATTTCATTCTGTATATTTGTGTTTATTTGATAATTTAATTTGATTTTTCAAATAGTACATCTTCTCACCTATGCCCAGGAATTTGAAACGATCTGTAGCTGTCACTAGTTGCATAAAATGTGAATGAGGCATCAGCCATTCACATATGGACAGCATGGTGGCACAGCGGTTAACAGTGTTGCATTATACGTCTGGGACCTGGGTTCATGGCGTATGGAGTTTGGCCCCTTGTCATCGTGGGTTTTTTTCTAGGTCCTCTTGGCTCCCCCATTCTGCTATTTCCTGCCTTGTGTCTTAGGCTCCAGTTATATGTGGGCAAAAACTGGGCAGGATCTGAGGCTCATGCACACACTCACATTTACAAGAGCGTTCCGACATTTTCGAGGGGAAATTTGTGTGTGTGTGTGTGTGTGTGTGCGCGCTAGGGGTGTAAATTGCTAGCCCCAATGGCAATTTAATTTGATTACAGTTATTGATGGAACGATTAGATGCATTGGAAATTTTGAACTTCTATCACAATTTGATTCAATTAATTGATTACTTTGATGGCCTAATTAAAATAACTAATGTATATTACCATGGGAACTTAATTACACACTATTAATGGAATAAAGAAAGATGAATCTCATATCATTAATTTTCATTGTTATTATTAAACAGGGAGAACAAACCAGTGTAAAACTGATAAAAAACCAACTGCTGAACTGTAGAGGGGTTGGTGGTGCTGGAACTTCTCCATGCAAATTTTGATGTTATGTTGTTTTTTATTCTATGGGAAAAAAACAATCGATCTGTGGGCCAGATTTAATTATGAATGAACATGTTGCAGGCTGGTACTTTGAGTCCTCTTCTAAGTGATGAATGACCCAATGAAATACCTCATCCTCCAATCAGGAAAATAGCAGATTGTCCAATCTCCATTATTTCAGTAGATGTGTCTTTAGCTCTGTTCCTGCTAACTTTGATAAAGTGTTATTATCGACCGAGATGATATCTTAATCGATACAGAATATTGGCTGATTCTGATATGTTAACCAGTAAGTTGTGCATCCCTAAGGCTAAAATGACATTTTACTTAGTTAGAATCTTGACCATTGCTACTGTGTCTATCAAAAATAATAACTTTTTCTCCGGCTTACAATTTCTCCTGCATAGTGACCTTGACTATGATCCTGCTTGCCAGTTTCCAGGTCTGCCTGTTCTCAATAATAAAACCCCAGTGCTTCACATTCTGTGGTCCTGAGACAACAGAATACCTCACCAAACAGCATGGACCCAAATCGCACAGCTCACCACCTGGTCAGGCAGCTCCAGCAGGGGATTGCCGCTGCTGCTGCTCACAGGCAGAGCCCATGAGTGGGCAATGACGCTGTGGACCGAGAAGACCACGCTGCTGAACCAACCAGCCACAGACTTCACCTTGGAGTTCCGGGACCTGGCTGCAGGGGTGGGATCACCCTCGGATTGCCACAGATCCTCTATTGTAGAGCACTCAACCTGGAACAGCCCAGACATTTGAGGACATCCAACTCTCCATCACCCTAAACAACACCATCTGATATCATTTGCACTCCCTTGCCTGGACCAAGCCCCTGCACCCTCCAGCACCCCTTTACTCGATAGAACCTGAGCCTATGCAGATAGGCAGGGTCCAGCTACAACCCAAGCACCAGTGGAGACTCCATTATCAGCTCTGCCTCTGCTGTGGGGAGCCAGGACATGCCGGCTGCACCTGTTCAGACCGGCCAACCCAGGAGGTCCCAGGCTCCACTCAGGTAGGTGTACTCACCCTGGTGACCGTAACTCAGTGACAGGTGGTGGTTCCAGTTGCTCTATTTTGGGAAAGGGCTCAAGTGGAGGAGCAAGCCCTGTTGGATTCCAGAGCTGTGGGCAGCTTTATTGACCAGAAGCTTGCACATCGGCACTGATCAACTTTGAACTGGTGTCACCCCTTCTCATCGTCTGTGGCGTTGACGGATCCCTGCTGGCCTCTTGCTGGATTACTCACAAAGCTGCCCCTCTGGTAATGCAGGAGGACGTGTCACACCAGGAACAGATCGGGCTCCTGGTTTTCCCTTCAGTCCATGACAGGGTGGTCCCGTGGTTACGACAGCACATCCCCCACACCGACTGGTTGACAGGGAAGAACTGGTCCTGGTCTGAGGGATGCAATACTGATTGTTTAATGCTACTTTGCAGAGTGTTCTTAGTAGGAAGCCCGCAGCCTAAGGGGGGATCAGATTTCTTCTTTGTGAAGAAGAAAGATGAAGGACTCCATTCCTGTATCAATTACAGTGCTCTGAACACCATCACCAAGCTCAATCTCTGGAGAAACTATAAACTGATCTAGATTCATGCCAGGAACAAGTAGTAGATGGCTTTCATTACATCTACCGGATTCATTACATCATCCACATCTGCTCCACTTCCCTGGCCTAACACATGAAACACATTTGGTAAGTCCTGCAATGGCTTTTTGAGTACCCACCTCTTCGTGAAAGGTTAGAAGTGTGAGTTCCATCAAGTTTTTTTGTTACCAGATCCAGCCTAAGACAGTGGGGATGGATGAGGGACAAGGTAAAAGCTGTCAAGGGCTGGCCCCAAGTCTGGGATGTCAAGGGCCTGCAGTGCTTCTTGGAGTTCACTAACTTTTATTGATGCTTTATCTGAGGGTTTAGCTTGGTCACCACTCCACTCACTGACTTGCTGAATGTTAAACAAGTCACCTTCCTTTGGAATCCAGAAGCCAAAGCTGTCCTTCAATAACTGAAGAACCTCTTCTGCTCAGTGCCAATTCTCCAGCAGCTGAACCTCTCAAAAACCTTTGTGGGTGTTGGGGCCGTCCTCTCGCAGCGTCAAGAAGGCACCAGGAAGTTGCTTCTTTGCACCTTCTTCTTGAGGAAACTCACCCCAGCAGAATGCATTTATGACATCAGGATCTGAGAGCTGCTAGCAATCAAACTGGCCTTCGAGGAGTGGCGGCACTGGTTAGAGGGAGTGGCACACCCTTTCCAGGTTTGGACCGATCATTGAAACTTGAGTACCTGAGGTCAGCTAAATAGTTGAACACCCGTTAGGCTAGCTGGGTGCTTTTCTTCACCTGTTTTGATTTTCAGGTTAGCTATATCCCACACAAGTTTGCTTCTCCCACTCCTGACATCTGTTCAACCCTTGACTATATCACCAACTTCCTGACCTCCTATGGGAATACTATATCACTGTGGTTGACCGCTTTTCTGGAATGTTCCGGCTCATACTACTCCCCAAGCTGCAATGCCACCACCAGGGTGTTAACATTCTATTTACCTGGGTGTTCAGGATTTACGGGGTCCTCCAGGACATTGTGTCTGACAGGCTTGCTGCAATGGTCTTCCATACCTTCTGTTCTCTCTCAGACTCACTTCCGATTATCACCCACAATCCAATGGCCTCACGGAATGGACCGATGAGAAGATCATGAATACCCCCCGTTTGCTTCCAAGCCGACTGAGTGGGCTCACTATCTGCCCTGGCTTGAGTATGCTTGGACCTCCCTCACCCAACAATTCACTAATCTCTCTCCTATTCAGTGCATCCTTGGGTACCAAGCTCTTCTGTTCCCGTGAGACTCCCAGCTCGGATCAGTCCCATTGGTGGAGGAATAGTACTGCCACATTCGACAGGTTTAGAAGCTGGCCCATTGACAGTTCCAGGCCAGATCAGCCCAGTAGAAGACCCAAGCTGATCGCCCTCACCACCCTCGTCCAACCTTCCAACCTGGCCAATGGGTCTGGTTCTCTAACTGTAATCTTTGCTGTAAATTGTCCCCCAAGTACATCGGTCCTTTCTGCATTCTCCAATATACTGGCCCATTGACTTACCACCTGCAGCTGCCCACATGTACCGCATCTTGCCTTTGCTCCATGTATCCTTGCTCAAGTCTATCTGCTACAGCTTAGCCCATCCTCCCTTGAACACCACATGTCCACCACCACCCATTCCACTGGAAGATGGTGAGGCATTTGCTGTCTGGACCTTTTTGGATTCTGGGTGTGTGTGGGATCAACTGCAGTACCAGGTGGACTAAGAATGCCAGAGCCTGGAAGAGAGGTCCTATGTGCCTGCAACCAGCATTCTCGACCCTGCTTTGGTGGCCTAATTCCATCGGGACCATGCATCCAAGCTGGTGCTGCACCCATGGGG
This sequence comes from Cryptomyrus ogoouensis, assembly GCA_025773925.1. Taxonomy (NCBI): domain Eukaryota; kingdom Metazoa; phylum Chordata; class Actinopteri; order Osteoglossiformes; family Mormyridae; genus Cryptomyrus; species Cryptomyrus ogoouensis. The sequence goes on from JAOYFF010000027.1 coordinate 6,357,480, forward strand.
TTAGCCCTGGCGTGAGGCTCAGCTTCCATAAGTCGACGATCAGGGGGAGGATCTGTCACACCCCCCTTGTGAGAATGCTGCAGCATCAGCCATAGAATGGAATTGCCTGCTTTGCTCAGTTTATAACTCCAGTTTAACTCACACACAGTGTGAGGTATTGTCAGGGCAAGACTGAAGTTTGCCAGTGACCACATAGACAAAGACCAGCAATCTTGGAACAACATGCTTTGGACAGATTAATCTAAAATTGTATTATTTGGACACAGTAACAGAGGACATGTTTGGCATAAATCAAAGACAGCTTTTGAGAAACCGAACCTCATACCAACTGTGAAGTATGGGAGCGGAAATTTCATGGTTTGGGGCTGCTTTGCTGCAGCAAGACCTCGCCAGTTTACAATCATAGAATCCACTATGAATTCCTCATTGTATCAGAGGGTGCTTGATGACAATATAAGACCATCTGTCCAGAAGTTGAACCTGAAGCGGGGGTCAACCATGCAATATGACAATGACCCAAAACTTTCCAGTAAATCTAGAAGTGGCAAGGAATGGCTTAGAAGAATGAAATGGAGAGTTCTGGAATGGCCAAATCAAGGCCTGGATCTCAGTCCGACTGAGATGCTGTGGGGTAATTTGTTGTTACACTCTTAGCGGTTATTACAACCCCAATTCCAATGAAGTTGGGACGTAGGGTAAATTGTAAATAACAACAGAATGCAATGACATAGAAATCTCATAAACTGATATTTTATTCACAACAGAACATATAAAACATGTAAAATGTTTAAAGTGAGACATTTTGCTGTTTAGTGAAAAATATTGGCTAATTTTGAATTTCATGACAGCAACACGTCTCAAAAAAGTTGGGACGGGGTAATAGGAGGCTGGAAAAGTTAGTTGTACAAAAACCCAACAGTTGAAGGAACAATTTGCAAATAATTAGGTCAATTGGCAACAGGTCAGTAACATGACTGGGTATAAAAAGAGCGTCTTAGATTTGCAGTGTCTTTCAGAAGTAAAAGATGGACAGAGGATCACCAATCCCCCTAATACTGCATCGACAAATAGTGGAGCAATTTCAGGAAAAAAGTTCCTCGGTGTAAAATTGCAAAGAGGTTGAAAATATCATCATCTACAGTACATAATATAATCAAAATATTCAGAGAATATGGAGAAATCTCTGTGTGTAAGAGACAAGTATTCTGGATGCCCATGATCTTCGGGCCCTTAGGCAGCACTGCCTCAAAAATAGGCATGATTCTGCAATGTAAATCACTAAATTCGGCTCAGGAATATTTCCAGAAAACGTTATCAGTGAACACAATTCGCCGGTCCATCCAAAGATGCCAGTTAAAACTCTATCATTCAAAGAAGAAGCTGTATTTGAACATTCAAAATGGATTGTGGCTAAGTGGAAAACTGTTCTGTGGTCAGACGAATCTAAATTTGAAATTCTTTTTGGAAACCAGGGATGTCGTATCATCCAGACTAAAGAGGAGAAGGACCACCCAGCGTGCTATTGGCGCTCAGTTCAAAAGCCAGCATCTCTGATGTATAGGAGTGCATTAGTACATATGGCATGGGCAGCTTGCATATCTGGAAAGGCACAATCAGTGCTGAAAGGTATATCCAGGTTCTAGAGAAACATATGCTGCCATCCAGACAACAACTCTTTCAGGGAAGACCTTCCATTTTCCAACATGACAATGCCAAACCACACACTACATCAATTACAACATAATGGATTCGTAGAAGGCTTTGGGTACTGAACTAGCCTGCCAGTGGTCCAGATCTTTCACTCATTGAGAACCATTTCTTTTGGTTATTGCTTAATGATGCTCCTTTGTCAAAAAAAAGTAACTTGATTATTTGACAATTATGTCTCATCCACCCTGTAAGGCAATAGCCTGGAAAACGTTCAAATTAGGCAGTCAGTCCCTTAAGTTCCTTGGCCTTGAATAAAGTGCAAATCTTAAAATAATAAGTCCCAAACCAACAACAGTAAGCAACATGTTTTTGCGTAGTCAAGGTAACGTGATATGTTGCAACTTGCTGTCCTATTCCTTTTTATACCATTTTGAGGCCTTTTGCACTCAATCACAGTTACCAGGTGACATCAGTTAAGTCTGTGAGGGTTCATGGCTCAGGCCTTAGGGGGACTTGGGTTTGGGCCTTTACTTGGACCCCACACTGTCTTCCTGCCACCATTTTGCCAAGTAATCAAGAACGAAAATTTTAATCCAGGGGTATCGAACTCCAGTCCTGGAGGGCCGGAGTCCTGTATAGCTTAGTTCTTTCCCTGTTCCACCTCAGATGATTCAGCTCAAGAGCTGTGTGGTAATTGGCACAATGAATTGAATCCGGTGTGTTAAATGAAGGGAAACCCAAAAATGTGCAGGCCTCCGGCCCTCCAGGACAGGAGTTTGACACCCATGTTTTAATCAATACTTTTTAATAATTTAGTAATCGAGTTTAATCAAGTAATCATGACAGCTCTATAACCATGGTATAAGTGGACTAACACACTCCAAGCTGTAGGTTTATGTGTTACCGACAGATCCAGCAAAACCCTGAGCATTCTGCAGCCTGATGGAATGTTTGGCTGTGGACCGATATGGGAGGTTGGGAGCCCCTAGTTTATTGGGCACCAGACTATTTATGAATTAAGTGTATTTGAGAAAGATTAAATAAATATTGATGCAATTATTATATCATTTGTTTAATGCATTTTGTATGACTTCCTTCTATAACTATTCAATTAAAATTCAAAGGTATTACATTGTAGATCTTCCCTATGACTGTTATTCTTTATGGTTGAGGAAAATTATTTTTGTAGGTTTCTTTAAAACGTTTTGTTAGCAAAGATAAGCCTTGTTCAATATGTCAGTCTAGTAGCTGTTTTAGAAGCATTTTAGAAGTTTTATAATCATGATTGTATACATATCCCCAACTTTAGGCTTGTAATCTTTAAAATAAACCTTCATTCCTGCAGCTGGGGCCTTTGACAAGAGTGCATATGACTGGAGTTCAGAGGAAGAAGAATGTGATGGCAGGGCCCAGCCAGTCCAGGTGCTGGTTGTTAAAGATGACCACTCCTTTGAGCTGGATGAAGCAGCATTAAGCCGTATCCTACTATCTGAGGAAACAAGGGAACGAGAGGTGGTGGCTATTTCTGTGGCTGGAGCCTTCAGGAAGGGAAAGTCCTTCCTTTTGGACTTCATGCTGCGCTATATGTACAATCAGGTAAGCTCTTGCTGGACTGGGGTACAAAATACATTTCATTTCTAGTGTAACTGAATCAGGGAAATTGTCTTCGCTTAGGGCTTCTCATTCTTAGACAAATTAGAGCAAACTACATTTGCGTACTGCACAAGTAGTCTCAGTCAGTGGTGGGAAAAATAAATTTTCATATTTAAGTAAAAGTACAGATACCACCCCAAAATGCCATTCGAGTAAAAGTCATCCAGTAAAATAAATGAAGGTAAAAAAATGCCTGGTTTTAAAAGCACTTAAGTATCAAAAGTAAAAAGTACTATACATTCAAATCTATTTATCATGCAAGCTATCCTTTAAAATTCACTCAATACAGATTTGAATACAGTATTTCAAGTTACAATGCATCACAATAAGGAAAACTGAGTTGCAAGAGGAAAAGTAGATATTTTCCTTCTATTCAGAAAAGGCAGTGAAACTTGCCAAGCCTCTCAGTGCAGATTAGCGAGAAAAAAAAAGTTATTTTGCGACAAACAAAAGATTGATCTATGGGCCAAATTTAATAATGAATTATAAACATTTCATGAGCTGGAACTTTGAAACCTCTTATATGAATGAGCCAACGAAAACACTCTTCCTCCACTATGGAAAATGCCTGATCGTCCAATGCAGTCATCACCATTCTTTCAGTAGTAGCTCTAGTGCTGCTAACTTTGAATATTGATACATGTTACGTGCGTGCAGGCAGGCGAGCGGGGAAGCAGGCGAATAGAGCCGGGAATACGGACAAAACGGGGTTTATTTACCGGACAGGAGGCACACCAGGCAGAACGAGCACTAAACATCACAAAACATCAGTGACAGATCTGGGAAGACTAACTCAGACGTGGACTAAATGCACAGGACAAGCCAAGAGAAACAGGAAACAGGTGATGACAATTGGGAATTCACACGAGGTAACAAGGTGGGCGTGGCACACACGAGGATCGGACGAGCTGGGCGTAACAATACAAATTAAATAGTGGTTTGTTTTTGGTATGTTAAACAATGCACCTCTACATATTGTTTGTTCCATCTTCATAAAGACAGTATGCAAAAAATAAAATAATAATAATAATAATAATAATAATAATAATAGAACCTTCAAAGAGGCTGCGTGGAAAAAAAAGATTCATGTTTTACCCAGAACTGTGGAACCCTACTCTGATGCACTGCATGCAATGGTAATTTTTTTTTTTTTATTGGGTAACAATGGTCATGCAGAATGTCGGAGTCGGAGCAGAATGTATTTGGCTCAGAAATGTGGCGAAGTGAAAGTAGAAGTTTCAGTAACTTAAAATACTCAAAGTCCAGAAAAAACTAAAGTACAGTAGTGGGGCAGTGTGTGGCTCAACAGGCTAAGCCTCTGTACCTGTGATGGGAAGGTTACCAGTTCAAGCTTTGCCTTGGCAGAATAGTCACATGTCTGTGGGCCGTTCAGCAAGGCCCTTGACCTCCTGCTCCATTAGGTGCCGGTGCAGGTAGCTGCCCTTCAGTGCCAAGCTTGCTGTCATCTGTATGTCATGGAGAGCAAGATGGGGTAGGAAAAAAATCCCTAAGGTGATTCCCCAGTTCGATTAATGAAGCGATAAATATTGACAAAAATTATTTGTACTTTTCATTTTTTAAATGAGCTATTTTTCAAATATTGGACGGCCTGTCATTACTTAAATGTGTAGGTATAACCAACAATTAGATTGGGAAATACTCCTTGGGTTGAATTAAATGACTGTGATTGTCCATGGCCCAGATTTTGACTAGTACTGTACATTTAGAATTAGTAGGCAAGTCTGCATTTTTGCTGCTATCTTCCCTTCTGTCCAATATTCTCAGTTTAGATTAATCTTCAATTCAGAATGGACTGTGTAAAAATAGAGCATGCTCAGTATTTGCTCTGAGTACATTCTGCTTGGAGTAAAACAAACACAAAGAATTAGAATTATTGTGTAGAATTATTGAGAAAATTATTATTATTAAAATTGGCCAAAAAGGATCTTACACAGAGAAGGAAAAAAAAAAACAAAATAGAAAAGTGCCAGTCAGAGGTATGTAAAACAATTGAAATATCACCGTACAATCGAATGCTTTGTAGTCAGCAGCCAAAGAAGATGGAAGAAGCTTGTAAATAGAAGAAGACACAAATAAACTGCCAAAGACTGGTGTCAAATTAAAAGGGGAGAATTCCAGAAAAGGTAAAACACCAAGAATGGGCATGGATACTTCTCAAGACTGATATTACAAGAGTGACTCTTGATGAACCCAGCAGATGGTCCCGCTGATGGACACCTTCTTCAAGTGTCATCAAGATAGTGGAGGAATAAGGATGCAGGCTGCAATTATCAGTGATGAAGCTGTCAAACCTTACTGACTTGCTGCTGGTGTAAAAATAAACTACAAGATCAACTGGCAATTTCTAGAATATACCTTCTTCAAACATTTGTAAAAGGAGTAGTGATATTCATGCAGGACAATGACCCTTCTCATGCATCAAAATATTCCATAGATTGGTCAAGAAAGGTTTCAAAGGCTTCAAAGGCTCTCTTCATCGCTGGACTTAACCCATATTGAGAATTTACTGAAGTGTGAGATTTACCAAAGTGGCAAGCAGTACACTTCTATTAGCAGCCTCAGCTAATATAGGACGTGATCTAATCAAAAACTTGACCGGTTCAATGGATGACAAGCTTTTAATGGTCTTTGAGAAGACAACATGGTAAACTGGACTGTGTAGAATACGATAGTTTGTTATTCTAGTAGCCGTCTGGACTTATTCTAGTCCAGACGGCGCTTGGCTCACCGACGCCACAGTATAAGTTCTACTGTAAAATTACAGGAGCACTGTTTAATGTATAACAGTATACCATCCATTTTCCAAACCATTTATCCTTCTGGGTCACAGGGGGTCTGGAGCCTATGGGCACAACTGAGGACAGGGGGCCAGCCCATCACAGGGCACACTCACACACCATTCACTCTCACATGCACACCTACGGGCAATTTAGTAACTCCAATTAGCCTCAGCATGTCTTGGATTTAGGGGGGAAACCAGAGGAAACCCCACAACGACATGGGGAGAACATGCAAACTCCACACACATGGAACCCAGGCAAAGACTCGAACCCGGGTATCAGAGGTGTAAGGCAACAGTGCTAACCACTGCACCACCCCCATAACAGTGTACCTTGTTTCCATAAACTGTATATTTATGAATACTACATATTCTCATGTCATTATCATGTGTAAGGAATCCACTTGCAGAGTCTCCGCAGTTTCAGCAAAATGGTGGTTTATTGAACAGTAAAAATAATATAAT
>JAOYFF010000027.1:6427252-6439101 GCA_025773925.1 Cryptomyrus ogoouensis
GCCACAAACAGGAAGTTAATATCACCAACCATTCCCATTTTATTAAGGTGTATCCATATAAATGGCCCACCCTGTACATTTAGAAACGTCACTAAAGACCCCTCTATCTTACCCCATATCAAGATGAATCGCCCATCTTTATCTTTAATATCAGACATATGTTCATATTTCACCTTGTTTGAGATCAATATAGCCACCCCTCGTCTACGTCCAGAATTATGAGGAGAAAAAGATGTCTCTAAAACCCAGCCTTTTCAACTTAACATGTTCCTCATCTGAGAGATGAGTCTCCTATAGGAATGCTATATGGGCTTTGTCTTTTTTAAGTTTGGATAGAATTTTAGGTCTTTTTATAGGATTGAGAACACCGTTTACATTAAGAGATATTATCTTACATTGGTCTCCACCCCATTGCAGCATAAGTTACAATGCATTTTTCTGACTTGTGCATAAAAAGAGTTATCTCCCATGTCGCTTTGTAGAACTGCGACTTGCAACCCTTGTTAGAACAAAGAAAACTTAAAATAAACAGATAATATCCAAAATAACTCGCGACTTCCACAGTAGTCCTTTTATAACGGACCATTTGTGAACTCAGATGATCAAAGAGTTCCGGGGGCTCCGCCTCCCTTCCCCGCTTCCTGAAGTGGAGTGGAGGGCCCTCCAAAAGCAACATTGCTTCGAAATCAGACCATATGATAATTTCCCAACATTTGAGCTTAGATATTATCAAGGTAAACCGGGGGGATTCCCATTTTCTGGTCTAGGACGATAATGATAGCAGACCTGATCAGTAAATCAATCTTCCTGTAAATTACTCACAACAATTTAATGCAGTCATGAGTCGTCTGTAGGAGCCGGTCTTCTGAACGCCTGTAATTTTTCCTTATACACAGCTTCCATTTGCTGTCTTCCGCATCCCGACCTTCTGTTTACCGTCTCCCAGTTTAAGTGTTGTATTCGCTCCGTCAGTGATCTGGGCAGGTTTATGACAGTAACTGGCAGATTCCTGGCAGCCATATCTTTCGTCGCTTCCTCTGCAGAATTCTATATTTTCAATCCTTCGCTGTAGTTCACTCTGAGTCTCGCTGGGAAGCGAAAACTAAAGGTGATTCCATTAGCTTTCAGAACTTTCTTTGCCTCCATGTAATTTTTCCGTTCTCTTACTGTGTCCGGTGTGTAATTGTGATCAAAGTAGATTCTCTTCCCTTGCCAGTTAAGCCCTCTTTTCGCCCATGTCCACTTCAAAATCTCTTCCTTTGTTTTGTAGCTTGTAAACTTAACTATTATTGATCTGGGTCTTTGGCTATCAGTGGGTTTGGGTACCAAGGCTCGATGTGCATGCTCTATTTGGAGGTCAGTAGAGGAGTCGAGTTCAAGCTGTGACTTTAATAGCTTCTCCAGGAATAATGCCATTGTCGTATCGTTTTCTGAGCCTTCAGGAATCCCAAAGATTCTGATATTTTGTCGCCTGGAGAGATTTTCTTGGTCGTTAATTTTGCCATCAAGTCGCTCCTGTAGCTGTATTAACTCTATAACGACGGTCTCCATGTTTCGAATCTGTGTTTCTGCCTCTTGAATGCAGCCCTCTGCCTCTTCCAGTCTCTTGTTTGACTATATTTATTTCAGCTTTTATGTTGGTCAATTGTCTCTGGTTATCTTGTCTGAAATCTCTAATTTCGCTCAAAATATTTTTGAGGGTAGCTTTCTGTATATGAATAGAGTCCGCTTCTGTGGCAGTCACGTTAGCTTCTAGCGGGCTAGCCATGGTGGTTTCCTCTTCTGTTTCATTATAATCAGGTCTACACATACTTTTCTTTTGTTTTCCCCGTCTTTCCATCGCCCCCAATAACTTGGCTTAAATTCTGAAATGGTAATACTTATTTAGATGATTTTGGGGCTTTATTTCAAGTCTCATCGGGCGAGCAAATCTTTTACGATGTCATTCACTGGTCTGCCTAAATCAGAAGTCCTATTTCTTACTCTTATTCTGTAGCATGTCCTTTGTAAAAGTTGACGACCAACACCCTTCTGGATGAAGAGGCAAAAGTAAAAACTGTCGACCAGCTAAGGAAGGTGTAAAAGGTGTATCTCTTCATATCCACTCTGCAGAGTGCCATGACAGTGTGGCACTCATCATCCAAGACATATTCTCCTTGTAGGCTACTAGCTGCTCATGGTTGATGTGTTGGCAACCACTGTATTCATGCGACCTCTGTGTGCTATTGAAGTTCCTGTTGACCTTATGATGTACAGTGAAGCATGCAAACTAAAACTGCATTGTGAAGCTGACGGTCTGATTGTCGCAATGTCTAAAAGATTGACCTGACTAATTGGTTGGTGACCACTGGTGTAGCGGATGGACACACGGGTGCAACATAAATGAATGCAACAAAAACACCTGCTAGTTTCTAATGATTATCCTTTCACAGAAGCTCTACCATGGTTATGGTGGAAGAAATGCAAGGGCGTAACTTTGGCTGGAACATTGGGGGGGTTGAGGACTCCACCCATTACGAGGGAAACATGATTATTGGGGGGGGGGGTTTATTAGCTGGTTTTGATTTATTGGGGGGGCTACAACCCCCCCATCCCCCCCATAATTTACGCCCATGAAGAAATGTAAGGGACTGTATCACAGTTTTTTTTTTTTTGGAATGTGATTATGATTTCATGTCAAGTACAGGAACGGTGGTATTGCCCTGCAGATGGGGGGAGGGGTTAAGGTTATACACAATCTTTTTGAGATATGAGATATTTTCTTGCAGCAGGTAATTCTTCTTATCCACTTTCTTCTGCTGCTCAGTCATCTTTAGCAGCTGAGTCTTTTCAATGTCCAGGTCCTTTATCATATCAGCCGTGTTATTCCTGGGTAGCTGCAGAGAAAGGAAAGGAATAGCAAAATTATTTTCTATAAAAATTATAATACAACATTGGGAAATTGCTTATCAAAATGCTGAAAAACATCTTGTGCTGGAAATGGGCACTGGGTCTATGTACAAATAATGCTAACAGTATCAGAGTAACAGAGATCGAGGAACAGTAACAGATCACAGATTCTATTGCTACTAACCTGCATGGTCCTACCTGGGTATTCAATTGAAAGACCTTTTCCTGCATAAGTAGTTTAATATTGTGCAGTTTTAATTCCACATCTTGCATATGCTGCTCCATCTTCATCATTTTTATCTCCTGTTCAGCCTAAAACCCAAACCAAATAAGATTTAGATAAAGGGGAACACAGAATCTGAAGAAAACATTAAAAAGCAATTTTAAAAAGGTAAACAACTTGTGTCTTTCAAACTAATAAGTTATTAGTGGATGTTATATTAAGGGAACGTCTTCAGCCTATCTGAAGTCAAAGGGTGCATATGATGCAGTACTATAATATTATGCAATACTCCAATAAATTCAATGAAACATAATGTAGGGGCAGCAATTCTCTGCAAAAGATTCAGGTGTCACGCCCCGCTCCGTCCGCTCCTGATGTGTGCCACGCCCACCTCGTTACCTTGTGTTCAGCCCTGATTGTGATCACCTGTGTCCTGTTATGTCTAGCTTGTCTTTTGTATTTAGTCCTCGTCTCAGTCAGTATTCCCCAGTTCTGTCATTGTAGTGTCATGTCTTGTTCCTTGCCTTGTGCCTCTAGCTCCCTAAATAAACCCCGTTTGTCCGTCTTTACGGCTCCTTTCGCTTGCTTCCCGGCTCGTCTGCCCGTGATCGTGATATCAGGTGCCTTAAAGTATCTGATTGGTCCCATAAGATAAGATTTTGCATCCCACTCACAATGAAATACTGGTACTTCAGAAATTGTACCTAGGAAGTAATGAAATTAAGTTTTAAGTTAGAGTCAGAAATAGCAAGACTGTCTTAAATCTCTCATTTCTAAACTTCATAAGCACAGACAGAATAGGAATTAGGAACAACTATTTCTAATATTGTCTCGTAAAACTGGGAAAAGTATTTCATCAAGGTATTTGTTTTAGTAAAATAGTTGAATAAATTGGTGAAATGTACTGTTGTTGAATAAATTGAATATGTAAAATTTAACATTCAGAAGTCCACATATACAGTGCCCTCCACAATTATTGGCACCACGTGTAAAGATTTGTAGAAAGGGTTAGAAAAAATCCTTTTGATGAAGTAGCTTCATCTTAAACAGAACAAATGAGAAAAATCCAACATTTCATTGAAATAAATTTAATCAAAGAAAAAAAAATCCATCATCAAGAAATAATTATTAATAAAACAATTAATAAAACAATTATTAATTAAACAATTATTGGCATCCCTGGAAATTACAGTGAACACAATGTAACTGAAGCATTTTTCTGATGTAATCCTTCCTGATTAACTGGGGTACAAACAGGATGAATGAAGCCTAATTCCCTTAGTCATCCATGAACGTGGGAAAAATAATAGAACACTATTGACTGGAACCATGTTCTATGGTCTGATGAAAGAAAAATTGAGTTTTTTGGCAATAAACATGGGTTTTGTGTAAAAAGAAGGATGGCTATAATGAAAAGAAACCTATCCCAGCTGTAAAATATGGTGGAGGTACTGTGATGTTGTGGGGTTGTTTTTCCTCCAAAGGACCTTGTTCAGGTACATGGGTCCATGAAATACCAGGACATTTTAAATCAAAATTCCAGAATTTTAGATATTCCAGCAGGACAATGATCCTAACCATATGTCCAAATCAACATAAAAATGGTTAGCTGATCACAGAATCAAGCTTCTGCCATGGCCATCTCAGTCCCCTGACTTGAACCACATTGAAGATATGTGGGCTGAGCTGAAGAGGAGAGTGCACAAGAGAGGGCCTAGGACTCTGGATGATCTGGAGAGATTCTGTAAAGAGGAATGGTCTCAAATGCCCTGTTCTGTATTCTCTAACCCTATGAAATGTTACGGGAGAACACTCAATACTGGCAAAGGGAAGTTGAACAAAGTATTAAATGCTGGGGTGCCAATAATTGTGGCACATGTGTTTTTGTTGAAAAGAATGATTCTTTTGATGAAGGATTTGGTTTTCTTTGATTAAATTTATTTCAATGGAAGGTTCGCTCATTTTTTCAGTGTGACATGAAGCTACTTCACCAAGAGGTGGATTTTTTCTAACCCTTTTTACAAATCTTTACATGGGGTTCCAAAAGTTCATTTGAGTACTCGTATGGCCAGTCTCTTTGAGTCATTGAACATCTGGATACTAATTCTTACCCTGCAGAGCCACACAATGCCCTTTAAAAGGTACATTATAATAAAGGAGATCTGTAAGAGCTAGTACAACATCTGAAAAAAATATGAAAGCTTCTGTAGTATCCAGACATCCCAAGAAAGTAGCAAAGTTCTCCATTTGTCTTGGAGGAGCACCGGAATTGTCAACTTTGGTATGCAAAAGGCAAACAAGTCCTTGACTAACTTGTTTACCTAACTATGTCACAATAGAAAAACCAAACTCACACTTGGTCCATGATAAGAGAGGCGTCCTGAAGTTGTATCTAAAATACAGACCTAAGCACCTGGTACCCATGTAGGCTATCAGGGTATAGCCCAGGGTAACAACCTGGAGAGCTGTCGGGGTAGGGTTCAATGTAGATCGGGTGGCAATCGAAAGCCGGGGCCGTGACAGATTGATTGTTGGTTACCAAATCTGGCTCTTGCCACATGTAATGCAACCTCATTGGTAGGAAAGGAGCTTGAGCTGGTGCAGAAGATTGAGAGATTCCGACTAGATACAGTCAGGCTCACCTCAGTGCACGGCTCTGATTCTGGACCCAAACTTCTGGAGAGGGGCTGGACTCTATTCCACTCTGGAGTTGCCCCTGGGGAGAGGCACCAGGCAGGGGTGGGTCTATTTCTAGCCCCCTGCTTCAGTTCTAGTGTGTTGGAGTTTACCTGGTGAATGAGAGGGTCACCACTCTTCAACTTTCAGTCAGGGGATGGGCTTTGACTGTTGTCTCTGCACACATGCAAAAACCAGTCTTGAGTATTCGAACTTCTTGGAGACCTTGGAGGGGGTGCTGGAAAGCACCCCTTCTGGGGACTCCATTGTTCTGTTGGGGGAATTTAATGCCCACGTGGGTAATGACAGTGAAACCTGAAAGGGTTTGATTGGGAGGAATGGTCTGCCTGATTAGAATCCGAGCGGTGCACCTGGCACTAGAGCACCCAAGGTCGCAGTTCGATGATGAATTTTGTAATCCTATAGTCAGATCTGTGACCGTATGTTTTGGACACTCAGGTGAAGAGAGGAGTTGAGCTGTCAACTGATCACCTCCTACTATCTGGTACTTCCTGATATGCCTTTTGTGCATTTTTGGGTAGGCCTGGGCTTCTGAACAGGGACGGTATTCACTCACGGGCTGGTGCCGATCTTCTGTCCAAAAGCATAGCTCATAGTCTTGAGGCAAATCGCTGACTAGCTGGAGCCAAGTCCAGGCGGCAGGCAAACCAGCATAACCGACCGTTTGCTAGTCGCTTAGAGTCATCACCTAGGGTTCATGTTATTGAGACTGTCTGTTCCCCACACTTTTAATTATGGAGGTCTATTCCACCATAGTATATGTCATAATAACTTATTAAAAATTAAACCAAATCCATTATCAGATAATAGGTATAATGCAAGGCTAAAACTTAGACTTTTGAATGTAAGATCACTGACTCCTAAGGCGCTACTAATAAATGAAATGATTACTGATTTTAATCTTGGTGCCCTGTACCTTACTGAGACCTGGCTTAAACAGAACGAATTCATGGCACTAAATGAATCTACTCCAGCTGAATACAATTTTAAGCATAACCCTTGACCAAATTGAAAAAGTGGTGGTGTTGCTGCCATATTTCAGTCTAACCTAGGAGTGTCTGAGAAAAATGGTTATAGCTTTAGCACATTTGAAATTCTTGTTCTTAGTCTTGCTGGCTCATAACTTTGTAGTTCTTCACCTCCAGTCACCATTGTTATTGTGTATAAACCGCTTGGTCTGTACAGTAATTTTCTGAAGGAGATTGCACATTTTTAAACAAACCTGTTGGTCACTACTGACAAAGCTGTGATTGTTAGCAATTTTAATATTCACATGAAGAATGACAGTGATCCTTTAACAACAACACTATTCTTGACTGTAGGTTTATGTCAGAATGTAGTTGGGCCTACTCATTCTTGTAATTATACCTTGGATTTGATTTTTAGTCATGTTGTCCTGATGGAACAAGTATCGATTATCCCTCAGGATCCTTTACTTTCAGATCATTACTTGTTAACATCTGAAACACAATGTAGCTTTCTTTCGGCCCCAGCTCCAAAGTACAGTATCAGACATTCCATAGCCTCATTATCTACAACAACGTTTCTCAACTAACTTTCACAGTCCTTCAACCTTTCATCTGAAGCCTCAAGTGAAAATGAACTTGAACAGGTAACTGTGAACATAAACCTCGTTTCCAAACAACTTGCCAGCTTATTAGCTGAATAAGGTTACATATTTTTTTTTATTCTGACAAAAACGAAAGATTGTTCTGCTGGCCATTTTTACCAATAAAGTATAAATATGTCACAGGTTAAATAAATAAAATATTATGGCACTTGAGTGGCAAAGAGTCATGAGGTGGACGACAAAGTTCAGTTTATAGCATTACTGCACAATCCTTAAAAGGACAAACACACACACACACAGAGGGGAGCCTTTACGGAGACAAAATGTCATAAAATAGCCTAAAATAGTATGGATTGTATTTCCTGAAAATAAGATATTTTATATAAAATAGTAACTTGAACTAAAACAGCAATTACATGATTTTTTTTTATTCTGTCAAAAAACAAAAGATCAATTTGCTGGCCAGATTTAATAATAAAGTGTAAACATGTCACAGGTTGAATAAATAAAATATTATGGTGTTGGAATGGTGAAGACATCATGAGGCGGACTGCAAAGTTTAATTTTTAGTAGGCTCTTTTCTTGCGCAATCCCTAAAAGGACAGCGGTAAAAGAACAAGCGAGAATAAATAAGCTCACTTACACACACAGACAGGGAGCCTTTAAGGAGACAAAAGTGGATACAGGCAATAGAGACAGGGCACAACGAGTCATACACCGGAAACTATTTTTTTCGGTTCGTCAAAATAAATCCAAAAAATGAAATACAGATTAATCTTTACTTTACTTTCACTTCCGCCTACGTAACATTTCTGTTCCATTCTTTTTTGAAACTGGTGGAAACGCAGGCTGGTTCTCAAAAGGCACCAAGCGAGAACCAACCCAGCACCGGCTCCAGCATCAGCTCTGTGTTGTTGGAAACGAGGCAATAGAGAAATATTTTTTCAGTGCTCTAGATTATGCAGCTCCACTAAAGAAAATAAAGCAGAAAGATAAGAAACCTGCCCCCCGGTACTCTGATCATAAGCGTGAACTTCACACAAGCTAGTGTGCAAATGACACTCAACTAAACTAGAAGTTTTCAGATCAGCCTGGAAAGAGAGCCTCTCTAAGTATAGAGAAGCACTAGTGACTGCAAGGTCTGTGTATCTCTCCAGACTAATAGAAGAGAACAAAAACAGTCCTGAATTCCTTGTTTGACACAGAATTCTTCAATGTTAAACTCACAAGTCCCACAAGCGCTTAGGAGTGATGACTTTATTACACTTTTTAATGGTAAAATAACTAAGATTTGACAGATGATCCAGAGCCTGTCAGTAGCTATATACAGCTACCAGCCTTCTACTTGTCCTATTTGTGCTGATAATGACACCTTTCAATCTTTCTTCCTATAAAATAATCAGAACTTTTGAGCTTAACTTCCTCCTGCAAATCTTCTACTAGCCTTGACTTAATTCCTACAAAACTCCTAAAGGAAATTGCACCACTGATTAGCACTACCTTGTTAAACTTGTTAAACTTGTTAAACTCATCTTTTAGGCTTGGATATGTTCCAAAACTTTTAAAACAGCAGTTATTAGACCTGTTCAAAAGAAACCAAATCCTGAACCTAGTGATTTATGAAATTATAGACCTATCTCAAATCTTCCTTTCATTTCAAAGATCCTGGAAAAAGTTGTTGTTCATCATGTTCTTTCCTACAGAAAAATAATGCTAATGAATTATATCAGTCTGGTTTTAAACCAAACCATAGCACAGAAACAGTTTTAATCAAAGTAATGAATGACTTGCTTATGGCTTCTGACTGTGGCTGTATATCTTTGTTGATGTTACTAGATCTAACTGTAGCATTCGATATTGTGGACCATAATATTCTCTTGGACTGGCTAGAGTCTGTGGTTGGCATTAAAGGGACTGTTTTCTCTTGGGTTCACTCTTATTTAACTGATTATTATCAGTCTGTCTACGTGAACAATGAACCTTCCAAGCTCACCATATGGCATCCCAAAGGGATCAGTGCTGGTCCTGCAACTCTTCACTTTATATATTCAACCACTTGGTAACATTATTAGAAATCATACTTATGGGATTACTATTGCCAAAATAGTAGGTACCAGATTGCCAGAAAGGCTGCCCATCTAGATCTGTACATAAACTTCATCTAATACAAAATGCAGCAGTTCTTACAAACACACAAAAAATTATAATATTAGCCCTGTTCTATGCTCCTTTCACTGGCTTCCAGTTAAGTCTTGGATTGACTACAAAACACTGCTATTAACTTGTAAGGCACTGAATGGCCTTGCACCAGTATGCCTCAGAGATCTACTGGTCTCTTACAATCCTCCCCCCTAAAAATATGGGAGGTCTCCAAGCGCCGCCACTATCAGTACACACACTTTTGGGCCCTTTATTGTAGTTTTACATTCTCTCACAAAGTTCTTCCGAACAAAAACATCCATATGCCATTTATCTCCCTGATGTAGTTCCTGAATGTATCCAAGTCGCAACATATCCTCAACTGAGTTAAATGGTATGGTGTTATGTGGAGTTCAACACTGTATTGAAGGCATGCATTGTGACGTGAGCTGAAGCTTGTAAAATAAAAAATGCAGCGAATCTTTCATGTTCAGTGCTTGTCCAAACTGAGGCTCTCTATATCCCTGGTGATATCCCTTACATTAATTCTTGTGGGAATATTTGTCTTTTGGATGGTGTGATGGAATGGCCCAGCTGTGAAGCCACCATACACTGAAGGGTGTGATCATAAGCATGCAGACCAGCAGTAATCATGGTTTCCTCATTGCTGCCATCAAGAAGTAACAATGGGATACAACTGGCAACCTATGATTGCCCCATTCAGGGGGCGGGACACTCTTCCCTTGCTGGCCATAAAGTCCATGCTAGGATGGAGTCAGGAGGAGGAAAATAGAAGCCAATCATTCATGTCTGTTTTCTGCAGGTGGATCAAAGGGCAACTACCTTCAAGGGACTGTCATTTCCTATCCGCAATGGGAATACTGAAGAATGACTGCCCTGAAGGGTCTGTCATCTTCTGCCTACAAGGGGAATACTAGAGGATGTCTGCTCTGAAACAATTGTCACTTTATCACAGACCCCCCTGCCTTGTGTACTGTTCCCTCATTCCCTCAATAAATTTCACCCCTTAAGAGGCAAAATGTTGCTTTTTTTGGCCGTCCGTGAAATCTGATGAATCCAAATACAGCCATTCCTGTCAAGTTTCTGGGAAGAACAATCAGGGTGCTTCCCTAACTCCATTAAAAAAAAGGAAGTAGTGGTCCTGCTCCATTTGTTTCTTCAATGGTTCAAGCTGATGGAAAGGCAACAGTAACTGAAATAACCACTCATTACAACATAGGTATGCAAAAGAGCATCTTTGAATGCACAACAGTCGAACTTTGAAGCAGTTGGGCTGCAACAGTAGAAGACAATCGGGTGCCACTCCTGTCTGCTAAGAACAGGACACTAAGGCTACAGTGGGCATGAGCTCACCAAAACTGGACCATGGTAGTTTGTAAGGAAACAGCCTGTGACATTCTGCTGTGACATTCAGGTGGTAGGTTCAGAATTTGGCGTAAATAACATGAAAGCATGGATCCATCCTGCCTTCTATCGACAGTTCAGGCAGGTGGTAATGGTGTAGGAGATATCTTCTTGGCACACTGTGGGCCCCTTAATACCAAATGAGCATTGTTTACATGCTACAGCCTACTTGGGTATTGTTGCTGACCATGTTCATTGCTCTATGACCATATTGTACCTAGCTTCTAATGGCTACTTCCAGCAGGATCATGTACCATATCATAAAGTTCATATCATCTCATACTGGTTTCTTGAACAAAACAATGAGTTTGCCAAGATATATTTCTCCAAATTCTTTAGTTTTACATAACATTAATAGTTATAGTGGATATAAAAAATCTACAAACCTGCCAGAATGGCAGAGTTTTGTGTGATAAAAAAAATGAATCCAAAACTAATCATGTCAGAACTTACTCTGCCTTTGTATAAAATTACAGTCGTTACTTATTTCACCTTTATTGCAAAATTGCAACCTATACAAAGAAGGTGAAAACAAATCAACAACTGTTTAGTAAAAAAGAAGAAAAAAATGATACAACCTGGTTGCATTAGCGTGCACACCCCAAAACTTACTTGAAGCACCTTTTGATTTTATTACAGTCTTTTTGGGTGAGAGTCTATAGCGGTTTTCAGACCGAATGCAGCATCTGCTGCGCTCTGAAGCCCAATATTTTCTATGGATTCTGCAGTGCAAGAATGGTCTTGCACTGCACTTGTGCTTTGCTTGCCGCAATGCAAAGGCGGCAACGTGCACCCCTCGAGGAGCTTGTGTGCACACCACAGTCAGAGTTGCAGTTGCTTGCTCAGCACCCGCTCAAAAACTTGAACTTGATTTTGATTGGCCAATGCTCAGCGAATACGTCACGT
>JAOYFF010000027.1:6443218-6454088 GCA_025773925.1 Cryptomyrus ogoouensis
AGTCTGGGTTTCCCTGCTGAGACTGCTGCCCCCGTGACCCGACCTCGGATAAGCGGGAGATAATGGATGGATGGATGGATGTTAAGATAATGTGCTTAAATGCTGCTTATTAATCCTGTATGAATGCATTATGAAGGTTCACTGAATGTTCTACAAATACATTTGTCACGACTTGAGGGATGAAGGACTTGAGGGCAGGTGTTGGGGCGAAACAGAAGGGGTTTATTGAACTAAATAAACAAAATCTGGAAACAAACAGGATTGCGAAGGAGCACAGGCAACAAGAAGGTTCAACATTAATGACTGGACAGAGACAGATGAGAGAAACGGCTATTTAAGTACATGGACTAATGAGGGGTAACAAGCACCTGAGACGGCTCGCTACGGTCACATAAGAGAAGAGACAGGAGGGTCAGGCGTGCAAGGACATGACAGAATTATAAAGGCATTATGAAGGTGCAGTTTAATGTAAGGCGTTACCAAACATTTATACATACTTTCAGATGGAAATCAGTGAATGTATAAAATTTTCATGTAAGATGTCAAAGAACTTTGTTTTACCTGTTTTTTGAAATTTGTCATCTTTTCTGAAGACTCTTTCTCCAGTTTTTGCCTGTATAGTAAATATTAAGTCTGAGACAGTTCCACTTAAGACATTAATTTCTCCCATGCTAGATGATTAGTTTATTTCCTGTATTAAACAGAAATAAATTTGCTTCTTTATCCTTTTAAAGCCTGAAGTGGTTTAATTTTTTTGTTTAAACTGTAACTAGGTCATATGTAAACAAAACATCACATATTGGTATGATTTTTACATAGGCTTCAGGCTCCCTGGCAACTCTGACCAGGATAAGCAGTAAAACAAGGGATGATTTACAGGATTATACACCTAAATTATATAAACTGTAATGTCTGATGGGTTATCTGTAATAGAAATAGCCCCTCCGGGGTCAGCCGGAAAATAAGAATATACAGACAAGACTGTAACTTTGATGGTACCTATGGGTTCCTGGTTGTCCACATCATCAATGACCTCTCCTGGTCCCTCAACTCCACCTCTATAGCCAAGAGGGCTCAACAGCGTCTGCACTTCTTGCGGAGGCTGAAGAGAGCGAGCCTCCCCAACTGATCCTCATCACATTCTACACCAGCACCATCGAAAGTCTGCTCTGTAGCTGCATCACTGTCTGGTACGGGAACTGTAACGTCTCGGACTGTAACACACTTCAGCAGATGGTTCAGCAGCTGAGAAGATCTTCGATGTGCCCCTAGACCCCTTAAAAGACATTTTCCAGACCCGCTGCTACAACAGAGCCATAAACATTGTAAAGGACCTTTCCCACCCGCTACACAGACTCTTTTCTCTCATTGTCCGGAAAATGATATCGAAGCTTCCGCTCCACCTCTACCAGGCTGTGCAACAGCTTCATACCACAAGCCATCAGAACTCTGAATGCACTCTGGACTGTCTCTCTTTAAATACCTCTAAATTGCATATACAAAAACTACCTCTAAATTGCAACTGCACTTTACTTACTGTCCACTGTTACTGCCGCATTATGCATCCATTTCAGCAATGTTAATTTTACAATTACAATTTCAACTTTCTGTCACTGTGAATTTAGTGCTACAACTGACCTGTGCAATATAATAATCTTGTGCAATATCAGTCATTATGGTTTACGTCCCTCCACTGTTACAAATTGGAATTGTGTGCTGTCTATCGTCCTGTCTATTTATTGTTTGTATTGTATTGTTTTTGATTCTGTTACTGCACTTTGTGGTGTCTTATGTTGGGGTAAATCTTGCTAACTGCATTGTGCAGCTGCACAAATCATACAAAGTTTACATTATCTCCTTGCTACTGTAAAATCTTTGCACTATTTATTTACTGCCTGTTTGCACCTTGCACGCCTTGTTACTGTGATGTTAAGTGTACTATATGTTACTATATGTTGCAACGGGGCCATGGAGAAACGGTGTGACAATAAAGTAACCTTGAACCTTGTTGAGTCACAAGCGTGTCCACACCTGTTCATCGCATTTAAATATACTCTTTAAACATTTCAGTTTTCTTTTTCTGTGAATTTGCAGTTCATTCCTGTTAATGTGTTGTGGTGTGAGAATTTGCAGAGCATTTCTGTTATTGTGTTTAGCATGTTTTTCTATTAGATGTGCATTTTTTCTTTTTTTATTTGAATTAGATTAGGCTTTCTCGGCCACCATACAAACTTGAATACTGGCTGAAACACTCTGTTCTCATCCACAATAAGCTGAATATCACAGGTACTGGGCTTATGCTGAGTGATGCTGCAGATCTGTTATGTGTCATTTTGGTGAAATTGCTGTGTGTATGGCTTTATATGGCAAATGTGTATAGTAAAATCCAGTTATAACGGACTTCAAGGGACCTGGAAAACAGCCCGTTATATCCAAAGTCCGTTATATCCAGAGTTGCTGTATGCCCAGAACACAACTGCAGGACAACGTTTACTCATGCCACACCCCAGCAGACACACTTGTGGTATAGATTATTATATTGTACATGTAGTAATGCAACTTTACCTGACCAGATGCATGACTATTAATAATCCCGACTACGTATCTGCACTGGATATTACCGGCACGCCACACACCTTGTAGGTGGAGCCTGCATGTCCATTATAGCCTAACAAAACTACAGCCAAAATCAGCCCTGGGGACCAAATTGTTTGTCCGTTATAAGCGAAATTCCGTTATATATGCGAGTCCGCTATATCCGATGCTTTTTCTGAATGTTCTTAAAGGCGTACGGCCGGGACCAGCGGACCTCGTCCGTTAGAGACAATATTCCATTATAAGTGAGTCCACTATAATGGGATTTTACTGCACTTGCACACCAGCATCCCTGGTTATAATCTTATAGGACCATCACCATAAATGTGCTCTGTTTTTAACCATCATTATGTCATAATGCAGGGCATGATTGTGGAGATTTTGGTTCTGTGTGAGCCATCTCAGTGCCTCACTGTAAACTAGGCAATCAGAGCAGAGCTCATCAACATATTAATGAGCCCACCAAAAAAAGGAAAATGGCCTGTTTCATTCTAGAGCCTACCATTGGTCTGTAAAAGTGCTTCTGGGCATTTTTTGACCAAAACAAGCCCACATACCATCTATGTAGACACCAGAGAACAATATACGCTGCTTTGAGCTCCTCGTTGGATGTCCAGGCTCCTCACCCTATCTCTAAGGATGAGCTGAGACAACCTGCAACGGAAGCTAATTTCAGCCACTATTATCTGCAATCTCAGTTTTTCAGTCAATACCCAAAACTCGGGACCATAGGTGAAGAGTTGGAACACAAACTGACCGGTAAAACAGCTTTGCCTTTAAGCTTAGCTCTCTCTTCACCACAACAGCCAAATATAATGTCCACATAACTGCTGACCTGTTAATCTCCTGCTCTGTTCTTCCCCTACTTGTGAGCAAGCCCCTAAGATACTTAAGTATCTCATCCCCCAACCTGGAGGGGGTAATCCACCATTTTCTGGTTGATAACTATGGCTTCAAATTTAAAGGTACTGATCCTTCCTGCTGCTTCACCCTCGGCTGCCAGGACATTGAAGATCACAGCTCAATGAAGCCAACAGGTAATTCTCCATCCCTTGGCTGTGCCTAGAAATTACTATAGTCAATAAAAATTACTAACAAAAATGGCGATAAAAGGCAGCCCTAGCAGAGTCCAATACCCACGAGACATGAGTCGCACTTATGGCCACCTATGCGAGTCAAGCACTTGCTCTGGTTATATGGGGACCTAATGGCCCATAGTAGTGGGCCCCATACTCCTGAAGCACCACCCACAGGACCCCCCCAAGGGACATGGTCATATGCCTTTTCCAGGTCCATAAAACACAAGTAGACTGGTTGCGCAAACTCATATTAACCCTGCAGAATCCTTGTGAGGGTGAAGAGCTGGCCCAGTGTTCCACAACCAGGATGGAATCTGCAATGCTCCTCCTGGATCCAAGCTTCAACCAACGGAGAGACTCTCCCCTCCAGTACCCTGACATAGGGCTTCCCAGGGAAGCTGAGGAGTGTGATCCCCATGAAGTTAGAACATACCCTCCGGTCCCCTTTCTTAGAAATTGGGACCACCACTGTACTCTGCCAATCCAGAGGCACTGTTCCTGACCTGCACTCAATGTCAAAGAGGCATGTCAGCCAAGACCATCATCAAAATCATCAAGAGCTTTCAGGATCTTAGGGTGAATCTAATCCACCCCTGTGGCCTTACCACTGAAGAGCTTTTTGATTTCTTCAGTGACCTCAGCCGTAGTGATGGGCATGTCCTCCTCTGAGTCCTACAACTGTACTTCCTCCATGAAAGGCAGATCAGTGGGATTTAGGGGGACCTCAAAGTATTCCATCCACTACCCAACTACATCCCCAGTTGAGGTTAACAGCACTCCATACCTTCTGTAAACAGCATGGACAAAGCCCTGTTTACCCCTCCTGAGATGTCTGAGGATTTTCCAGAATTTCTTCAAGGCTGACAAGAAAGTCATTTTCCTTGGCTTCACCAGATGTCACCTAAACCCAAGTTTTTGCTTTGGTAACTGTCAAAGCTGCATTCTGGTTAGCCTGGTACCTGCCAGTTGCTTCCTGAGTCACAGAAGCTAACCAAACTCGGCAGTCGTTCTTCTTCAGCATAATAGCATCTTGCATAAAATACACACTATGAGGATATATTACTTACTTGTAAACTAGGCAACATTTCCATTTGTCTGCAGCAACTTAATTTGAATTTAATGAAGCAATCGGTATATATTCTGTTTCATAAATATTTCATATTTCTACTACACATTTCTAGCTCCTTTTCGTGAATTCCAGTTTTAGTCACTTCCAACAACTTATCCTTTTTATCAACCTGCTTCTCAAGCAAGGTAATTCATTTGTTTGCCTTGTTCAATCAAAATGTTCTCCAGTTTGAGGTCCTCAACTACATATATCAGCAGCTGGTGCATTTGCAAGATATTTCTCCAATTTCCAAATGGTCATCTCTGTTATTAAACTTGTTTTCATGTCTGTTGTGCTGGTTGTTACACTCAGCTTTGTCTCTGTTGTATGTGAAGAGATAAGTTTCCCACTCATTTTAAAGATCCTATAACCATAAAAGTAGCTCTTGCCTTTTCAGCAGTCCCCAAATGATGCACACCTTTTTCTTTCTCTGCAATTCTATAAAACGTAATTTTCTTGGTTTTTCTTTCCCTCCTACTCAAGTTTGAAAATCAGCCTGATAGGACTGGGATGGCCTGTTTGGCTCCAAAGAATTACATTCCTACCTCCCTGTACTCTGGGGAAAATGGCTCCCTACATGATACATAAAAATAGATTTTTTTAATGCTCAATCCAAAATATAATGTAATGTAATGTTCAATCCAAAACTGGTCTGGATTTCTATTTAAATAAAATAAAAATGTAACATGCTAAAAGTGATATGCCCACTAGACTTTCCCTCCCCCAGCAGCACCCCTTTTACCTAGCCACTGGAGTTTCATCCCAGAATTTGTTCAGAAGGCCACCCAGCCACTTCCTTTCTTCATTGTATGCAGGAATTATTTCTTGCATGGCTTCCCAGGGGCTATCCTGCTGTTGTATTCTCTCCTGCTCTCCTGCTGCTCTGTCTTTCTCTCTGTGATACACACGTTTCCTTTCGGCCTGTTTCTGCTCATTCAAAAGTCTTTCCTTATCCAAGAATACTTGGGTATTCCCCGCATGCTGCTCCTCCAGCAGGGCCTTCTCGTGATCCCATTCCTCTTTGAGTTTCCTTCCTAGCTTCTGCCTCTCTTCCTCTAATTTAACCTGAAGCAAATGTTCATGGGTTTCTTGTAACTGAGCCTTTTCCCTGTCCCACTCAGCTATCAGTCTTCGCTCAATCTCTTCTTTTACTGCCTGCAACTTTTCCCTTTCCACTTTTATCAATGCCTGAATACTTCCCTTATGATGTTGCTCCACTTGTATAGTTCTCTCTTCATAAATCCTCAGAAGTTCTTCCTTTTCCTCCACAAAGTTCTGCACCATTCTGGACTGAAAAAGTTCCAGTGTCTTCAACTTGTCCTTCAACTCATTAGAGTAGGCTTTGGTATCTGAAAGCTGCTTCTTGATAACACTCATTTCCTCTTCATGTTGCTTCACTTTTTGTTGACTGCGTTCTAGCTGAATCTGCAACATTTCTTTTTGCTTCACTTGACTTTGGAGCTCATCAGCTCTATCCTGGATTTGTAACATATTTCCTTGTAGGGCCTGGACCTCCTCTTGGCATTTGAGTGACAGCAGCTTTTGTTGCTCTTCATGGAGTATTCTTTGCTTGTTTACTTGTTGTTGATATTCACTAATCTATCAAACAGAATAAAAATATTATGCAAAAGTAGTTGAATCAGTATGGTCAATGAAGGTCTTCCATTCATAACACAAAAAGGCTTTACCTCACTTTCAAGCTGGTTTCTGAGTTTCTTAATCTCTTCCAGGTGCTGCTCTTTCAGGTTTTCTACAAGTATTTCAGCTTCCAGACTCATGTTTAATGGCTGACATTCTCCTGAATATAAACCTCACACAAAGAAATCGACACTTAAAATTTAATAATTGCTGGTTTTTGGACTGAGGTAGTATAACTTACCCATGTTATACTCTGAGACAATTAGACTAAGTTCACATTATCTGGGTCAGTGTACATCAGTATAATTTGTTTTTCGATTTTAGTTGGAGAAAAACTAAAATGAAGAATGGGTCATTTTCACCAATGTTACTAGACTAATCATAAAGGGAAAATTGGAAAATGGTTTGTTTTGTATTCATTGGTGTGTGTTCAAAGAAATCAGAAAACGCCTTGTATTTGGTTTGACTGGAGGTGGGTTGGGTTATAGGTGTGCCATCTGTTATTAGCCAGGTACATGACATACATAAGATAATACATGAGATAATAATAATAAGAGTTGAATCACCCCTGTCTGCAGGGGTACCTGAGAGTTTATTATTATTATTATTATTTGTTGTAGTAGTAGTTATAGTATAAATTTGCATCATTATGATTTTGAAGCAATGATATACTATGATTGCCATTCATCTCTTATAAGATGGGATAGACCACATGGGCAAAATGAAATGCTGTATCCATTATTGAACATTATAAGAGATCAATAAGCACACCAAGTCTTTTTCCGTAGTGAGAAAAATGATCGTACTCTGTCAGCTATAACACTTAATCCTTGTAATGTCTGTTTATATGAATATTCTGTTTGCTATATTGATTGCTGTAGCAGGGGAATTCACTTTAACTGTTTAGAGCTAGGCTGCTGGATTAGGAAGCTTGAAATAATTCATAAATTACAAAGTTCTCAAGTGCAGCTTTAACAAAAACTTTTAGGTACCCCTGCAGTCAGGGTGACTCGAAACACTTATTCTGTAGCGATGTCATGGGAGGAGTGGTCTTTGCAATGTACCTGGCCAATAATAGATGGACCTATAACCCACCACCCCCCCCAACGGAGTATGGGGCATTTTCAGACTTCTTTGATCATACGCAACCAATGAAAGCAAAACAAACCATTTTCCAATTTTACCTTTGCAAATAATCCAGTAAAAGTAGTGAAAATTACCATTTTTTTAAATTTTGTTTTTCCCATCTAAAATCAAAAAATGAATTATACTCATGTACATGGACTTAGGCTGAAGTGACTCACATGTGAGTTTTTGCCTTAATGTGACACAAATCTGATGTTTTCAGGTCTGTGTGGACAAAGAAATGTGATCTTTTCAAATTACAAGTCAGTCATTTTCATATGCGCTCCTAGATCAGATATATATCTGATTCATGACCAAGCAACATGAACAAGAACAGTCAGATCAGAATTTGGCCTATACACATGTGCTGGGCCCTGTTATCATCAGCCAGCACTGGCAGCATGGCAAAACAACAATGGAGGAGACCTTCAACAGTCCCATTAATAGCTGTGAAAACAGCAAAAGCCAGCCATCTGCCTTTCTTTCACCTTTTCAACTTGATCATGTACAGCTAATGAACTGTCTGCTGTCCTCCAGAACAAAATGTGATGCATACATTAGCTACTGTAATAGAGCCTCCATTTTGTCGATTTTTAAAATACCATGTCTCACAAATAAGATACTTTTTGTTGTTGGTGACATAGATGACTTGTGCAAAAATGGATTAATATGCACGTGTGCCATTTTGGAGGACAGATACCTTCACATTACAGTTAGATACATGTCATTTGTAATTATGAATGTAAACCGACAAGATCAAATCCAAATCTAAATTGAACAATGAGGCTTGTAACATGAGCATAGAACTTTGTGTTCTTACAACTAAATCAGAGGTCAAAAAGAAAGACATTACTTCCGATTATATTTACTTTAATCCTTTAAGAATGGGAAACTACCTTGGTCAGAAAAAATATCAGATATATTACTATCAACATTGTGAATGAGAGGGATCTTCTTCAGTGCATGGTATTTCTCCAGTTCTGATTGAAGCTCATCGATACGATCCTGCAATTCCTGTTATATAGGTGCACACACAGAAATGAGCACATAAGGTTCACTGGATGAATATATATGTATTACAACAGAGAATCTCAAAAGTCACATACCAAATACCAGGTAACAATTTAAACAATTTAATCAGTTTTTCTATGTTGCACTAAACCACAAAAACACTTTATGTGAAGGGGACTCTTCATCAACAGCAAATAATAATGCTATTATTAGGTTAGTTTTAAACAAAATTACAAGACAAGTTAAAAAACAACAAAGAAAAAGAATATGAGTCTGTTCAGATGGTCGCGGAACTTTGGTGTGTGGTTTGGACACCTTACCCTACATTGTTCTTCATGCTTGCTAAATATTTGGCGAAGATGCTCTTCATGTAGAAAAAACTCAGCACTTCCACGGTCCCAATAACTAAACTGAGGAAACACCATCAGAAAATACTTATGACCAAAAACTTAACTATGGGTGGATATGTACATACAGTAAAATCCTGTTATAATGAACTTCAAGGGACCTGACAAAACAGTCCGTTATATCCAAAGTCCGTTACATCCAGAGTTGCTGTATGCCCAGAACACAACTACAGGACACCATTTACTCATGCCACACCCCAGCAGACACTCATTTGGTATAGATTATTATATTGTACATGTAATAATCCAACTTTACCTGACTAGATGTGTGACTATTAATAATATCGACTACGTATCTGCGCTGGATATCACCGGCACGCCAGGCGCCTTGTAGGCGGAGCCTGCATGTCCGTTATAGCCAAACAAAACTACAGCTATAAGCGGCCCTGGGGACCAAATTGTTTGTCCGTTATAAGCGAAATATTGAATATGCGAGTCCGCTATATCCAATGCTTTTTCTGCATGTTCTTACAGGCGCACGGCCGGAACCAGCGGACCTCGTTGGTTATAGACAATATTCCATTATAAGCGAGTCCACTATAACAGGATTTCACTGTATAATCAACACACTGACAAAAATCCAATGATACTGCCAACAATTTTAGTGAAATATATGAGAACCTCTTAGTCTTACTTTTTCTTCAAGAATGCTGTCTAGTTTTGTCTGCAATTTACAGACCAGATTTTCAGTCTCCAAAAGTTTTTCTGTGCTATCCAAAAGCTGGGCTTCCAGTCGGCTGTTCTCCTAAAAACAAAACAAACACATAAGGTTCCATAATGCACTTTGTCTCTTTCTGATTTCGTATAAATACGAGCGTATATGCTTCACAGAACACACCCATTTGGACAAACTGGAACAAAATGGTACTTTTAATTGCATTTACTTAGGAATTCATGAATTTCTTAAGAACTTAGACATTTTTATAAAATGCTTAAAATATGCTGATTGATACTCTCCCTCTTCAAGAGAAACACATTCTCTTTACCTTGGCACCAAGCGCAAGACGTTCTCTTAACAAGGTTGCTTCCTGTTTAATTTTTTCAATTTCACCATCAAGTTCTTCATGTTGCTGAGTTGCCTGTTGGTGTATAATATCTCTCTCTTTGGTCAATTCAGCCCTCACACTTGCCAGCTTTTGGCTATATTCCTGTTCAAGTTTTCTATAAAGAAACAGAAAAATAGGGGTTTGGATAATGAGAGACAGAAACACTGAGTAAAGTAGATGTTGCCATGTTACCTGATGCTGAGGTTGTAGTTGTGCTCAATGGCTGAAAGGTGTTCATCCACCTCTGTGGTTAGTTTGGTCTTCAATTTGCCTGCCTTCTCATTAAGTTCAACATCCAACTGCTCCCTGAAAAAAAATAAGCTTTGTGCCATCCATTCCGTTCCTTACAAATAGTCATATAACATGAAATACACTGTATTCCTGAGGTCCAGCAATTTTTCTCCTCCATAAAGAATATATTTTTGCACAAAATTGCCATAATACACTATTAGATCCTGTTGGTCCCAAAAGAGGACAGTGAGGGCTTGAAGATGACATCTTATGTATGTGGGAGTGTACTTGCTAACTTCCTCTTCCTGCCAAATGAAAAATGTAATCAATATTAAAAAAAACTGAAAACTTTACCCTGAATCTGAGCAGAAAATAGAAAAAACACATATTAAAAAGTGCCACAAAATCAATACTGTACAACATTCATACCAGTCCAATAATACCATTTAGTATTCCACTCAATTACCAATTAAGCATCATGGTTGGACACTGCATAAATGTCTCATAGACACATATCATAATGGACACCCCCCCCCCCCCCCCCCCCCCCGCCCACCAAAAAACAACCTCATAACCTCCCCCCCCCCACGTGGGAGAAAAAACAAAACAAACACACCACCAACAGGGCGA
>JAOYFF010000027.1:6469639-6489228 GCA_025773925.1 Cryptomyrus ogoouensis
TTGGTTGATTAGATAATTGCATTAATGAGAAATTGAACAGGTGTTCCTAATAATCCTTTAGGTGAGTGTATGTATATATATATATATATATATATATGTAGTTTCCCCACTGTAGAAAGTAGGGCTAGACGATATGCCCTAAAAATATCACAACATTTTCAGAGTTATTGATATTTATCATGATATTTTACAATTCATATGTAGAAAATGGTAAAATGACAGGTGGTTTTCAGTTGTTCTGATTATGATGAACAGTGTTTTACTGATAGTTATGTGACATGTGACAGGTATAATAAATTACACCAACAACAGACTCATACATTGATGGAATTTGCATAACTAAAATTTGCAGTTTTAATTAATATGATGAAACAGTTAATGATAGCTGGCATCCAGCAAGAATCGTTTTCAAATACAGTGGAACCTGCTTATCGTGATCACGTCTGTCTGGGTGAAATTGATCACGATAAGCGGATGATCATTGTAAACGATTTTTCTTCTTTATGTCTCGGGCAGATTAACAGACATTTGTATACACTGTATTTCCAAAAGTATTGGGACACATGCCTTTACACACACATGAACTTTAATGACATCCCATTCTTAATACATATATACGAATTGGCCTACCCTGATCATTTGTGAGGTCAAGCACTGATGTTGGCCTGGCTTGCAGTCTCCACTCTAAGTCATCCCAAAGGTGTTCTGTTGGATTGAGATTAGGGCTCTGTGCAGGCCAGTCAAGTTCCTCCAAACCAGACTTGCTCATCCATGTCCTTATGGACCATGCTTTGTGCACTGGTGCACAGTCATGTTCAAACAGGAAGGGGCCATCCCCAAACTCTTCCCACAAAGTTTGGAGCATGAAATTGTCCAAAATGGCTTTGAATGCTGCAGCATAAGGAGTTACTTTCACTGGAACTAAGGGGCCAAGCTGAACCCCTGAAAAACAACCCCACAGCATAATCCCCCCCACCACCAAACTTGACACTTGGCACAATGCAGTCAAACATGTACCCCTCTCCTAACAACCGACAAACTCAGAACGCATCCATCAGATTGCCAGACAGAGAAGCGTGATACGTCACTCCAGAGAACATGTCTCCACTGCTCTAGAATCCAATTGCAGTGTGCTTTACACCACTGCATCCGACACTTCGCAATGCATTTGGTAACGTAAGGCTTGGATGCAGCCGCTTGGCCAAGGAACCCCATTCCTAGGAGCCTATGAATTTCTCTATGCACTGTTTTTGAGCTAATCTGAAGGCCACACAAAGTTTGGAGGTCTGCAGACATTTGGAAACTTCTGCACACTGTAAGCCTCAGCACACATTGTCCCCACTCTGAGCCATGAAATGGTAGGCCGCGTAAAATCAGTTGCTTCTACTTTGTAATATTACCACCAACAGTTGACCGTATTTAGTAGGAAATTTCATGAATGGACTCATTGCACAGATGGCATTCTATCACGGTACCACGTTTGAATTCACTGAGCTCCTGAGAGAAACCCATTCTTTCAGAAATGTTTGTAGAAGCAGTCTGCATGCCTAGGTGTTTGATTTTATACACCTATTGATATGGAATTGATTGGAAAACCTGAATTCAATGATTTGGAGGGGTGTACCGATACTTTTGCCAATATAGGGGTTAATCGTAAGCTTTGATGAGTCTATATTTGTCACAGAGAAAATGACTTTCTTTTTCCCGTCATGTGTTCTGTGTATGCTGCATTAGCCTCAGGTAGCTAATTCCATAGTTTTTATTTTTTCCATATGTTGTCATGTTTAAAAAAAACCTAAAATGAACACTGCAAGCAGACAACTTGATTATTACAAGTGAATTATTTAAACAGCATTTGTACAGGAATGATTCTGTACCAAGCAATTTGATCCATATAAAGTGGTTGATCACTTTAATTGCGATTACTGTAAGTAGTTTCCGTTGTAAAAGAAAAAAAAAATCACATTCATAAATGGCTGCATCTGTTCTAAAAAGACTGTAATATTTAACTAAGCAGTGTTTACTGAAATGGTAAGAGTGAATTTGTATTCTTGGAATAAGAATTTCAGTTGCAACACTATGAAATATTAATGTATACTCTATATTGAAGTTTTGATGTAGGAGCCCCATGCACAAAGCACATACACAACTTAAAATGTTTAGACACCCTAAACATAAAACTAGTCTTGTTTCTCTATTATAGTTGCAGAGTACAAAGTTCAGTACCTTATAAATAATACCATCCTGAGGGTGCAGCAAAGAATGGATGAGGGCTGCTGTGTCCTCCTCAAGGTGCAAGGCTTGGTACAGATCTGAGAGCTCTTGAGAGTCCAGAAATCCTGAGCCAGATTTGTCAAAGCTCTGGAAGATTTCTTTCAGCTGCTCTTCATACTCATTCTCCTGGGTCTCATCCATTCCACAGAAGACCACCCTGCTAGAAACAAATAACAAAAAGGTATATGATAGTAACCCACAAGTTTCAGATGGGTGAAAACCCAACTGACCTTTTCAAATAAGCAAAAAAACTTGAGCCCCTCCATAAGTCACCACCTTATTGTGGTGGTGGGGTTTGCGTGCCTCTGTGATCCTAGAAGCTGACTGCATTGTGCTAGGGTCTACCAAGGCAAATTGGTCTTAGGTGAACAGCCAGATATAATACTGATACGCAAAAGTGCGGTACGCATAGACCCCAATAATGATCGACAATAAGGACCCTATTACCACTCACGTATGTAATGACAGTGAAACCTGCAAGAGTGTGATTGGGAGGAATGGCCTGCCTAATCAGAATCCGAGCAGTGATCAATTATTAGATTTCTGTGTTAACCACAGTTTATCCATAACAAACAGGATTTTCAAACATAAGGGTGTTCATAAGTGGCATCAGAGCACCCTACGGTGCAGTTTGATCGATTTTGTAATCGTATTGGCAGATCTGCGTCCAGATGTTTTGGACATTTTGGTGAAGGGAGGAACTGAGCTGTCAACTGATCAACACCTGGAGATGAACTGGATCTGATGGCGGGGGAAGATGCCAGATAGACCTGGTAAACCCAAACATATAGTATGGGTGTGATGGGAAAGTCTGGCAAAGACACCTGTCTGGAAGGTCTTTTACTTACAACTGCGGCAGAACTTCTCTTGCAACTTGCCAATGCTGCTTTGGCAGTTACTGAAGCAAAAATCAGGCTGTGGGAGGAGTTCGGTGAGGCCATGGAGAAGGCCTTTCAGTTGGCTTCGAAAAAATTCTGGCAAACTGTCAGGAGACTCCAGGGGGACATTACCCATGCAGTTTACAGCAGGGATGGAGAACTTTTGCCCTCAACTGTGGATGTAGTCAGGCTGTGGAAAGAATACTTTGAGGATCTTCTGAATCCCCCTGATATGCCTTCCTCAGAGGAAGTAGAGCTGGAAAACTCAGAGGGGGACTTGCCCATCTCTAGAACTGGGGTCATGGAACTAATAAAAAAAAAAAAACTCCTCGGGGTGGATGAGATTTGCTCAAAGAGCTTCTTGAAAGCTCTTGATATTGTTGGGCTGTTTTTGTTGACAGTCCTCTTGAACATTGTGTGAACATTGGTGACAGTGCCTTTGGATTGGCAGACTGGGGTGGCGGTCCCAATCGTAAAGAAAGGGGACCAGAGGATGTATTCCAACTTCAGTGGGATCAATAATAATTTATATTTCTCAAAACATCTGTTTCTTCTGTTATGTTCGTATGCGTGTGGGCGGGTATGTGTATCCATTCTTTTTCTTTTAGATCCCGTTCCGCCAGACTGCCGATTTCAGTTCCAAATTTTCCATCTCTCACCACGAAAGCCGTATCAAAACTGGATGGACTGGTTGTCGTCGCCTCGTTCCACGTTTCCTGCCTCTCCAGCCACGGATTATAAGAGACGCCTGAACACCCCATTTGACAGCTTTTGCTTGTGCTCTGTCTTTGCTTTGCCTTTGCTTATTGTATTTTCTGACCTACTGTTATGACCTGTTTTTGGCTCTCGACTCTCGCACTTTTGGTTTTCGACTCGGTTTTGGTTATTCGGCTTGTGTATTTGTTTACCCCTGTTTTGACTACTGTCTGGCTATTGACTATTCTTAGGATTACGGATTGGACTTGGTTGCCGGGTGTAAATACTGTATATATATATCTGTGTGTGTGTATGGATGTAAGGGTTGTAGGGAGTGACTGCCATTTGTTTTCTGCGTGTACAACGTTTTGTCCCTGTTTTGTGGTTAGAGAGGTTTAGGATAGCATTTGTCTTTTGGTTTCATTTTTCTTTTGGGTTAGGGAAGTTTCATTGGTACACGGGTAGATAGTTCACTTGGTTTTTGTTTATTGTTTTGGCCGGTGTCACTCCTGAAGTTCTCATTTCCCCAAATACACATATTTTCTGTTACAATCAATGCCTTGGGTGTTAATTATTCCCCGATCTCCTTATCCTCTACTTCCCGACTCACTGTTCCCGATTACTCAAACCTTACTGCTGTTTACACCCCGTCCCTAGACTGGGACGTAACACTTCATATTGAAACACAGATATTATAATGATAAACTAAAATTATTGGTGATGTAAAAGTAATGTTACTTATTTATTATGGCATAGATTAATGAATCAGTGGAGAAAGTTTTAGAGGAAGAAACTGTCAGTCCTGCTCTTAAAGAGAAAAAACAAGGAGAAGAAAGCTGGGCCTTGGGGCTACACCACACAGTCTTAAAACTGGAGACAAAATTCTCAGGAAGAATGTCAGGAGTATGGAGAGAAAGGGAGGAAAGCTCGACAAAGACCTTCTGGGGCCATTCACAGTAACATCAATTGAAGGGAAGAATGTGGACTTGATAGGGATAATTTTAGAGAATCATTGTGAGAAAGGGATAAAGTTCCTCAAAATTAATTTGGATCATCCGGTTCCATACATTCAAGAACTGCCATGTGTGCCTCACAGACTTCAAAAAAGTTTCACACAGCCTCCTGCACCAACCGTTCAGGGCCCACAGCCTCCAGCACCGACCCCTCAGGACCCACAGTCTCCAGCACCAACGTTTTCCAAAGTTGAGAAAAGTAGGTGATACATTTATTGTATAATGCTGTATTATTTTCATTTTAAGTTAATTTTAAAAGTTGTCAAATAGGTTTTTAAGTGGTTCTTAACATTGTGTGTCAAAAATTTGGCGGGTGTCGATGCAGCTTGGTCAGGCAAAGCTGAGGAGAGGAAAACTTTACTGTTCTCTAAGATTGGTTCTTATAAATTATTTAACTGGGACATAGCACGGCTTGCACCTGGGAGAGAACTTGAGAGTGAGGTAGGCCAGTCACACATGATTCAGACAATGTGACACTCCATAAAAATATATCAGTGTCATTAAAAATGCTGGCTGTCTTTCCAAAGGTTATAAATGCATACCTCTTTGCACTAACAAGGAAGCATAACCTGAAAGCTGAAAAGGCATTTCTCATTGATTCATTTGCCAAGACTAAGGTGTGGCAGGGATCCTACAAAATCCTAAGAAAGGTACAGTATCAAAGTAACTGACAGTCTTTCATAATGAAAACTGTGAACGAGTATTGTATTGTATGTGTATTGTATGAAATTTTTAGTTGACAGTGCTCTTATGGTCTGCATATTTCAGGTGGACCCAAATGAGTTCAAGTTGATTCTGGGTGTTATTGGGGATCATGGACACTGGACTCTTGCTGTAAGTAGACATACACAATTATGGTACATTAAATAATATATAATACAACATTTTCATATCCTTGCCCTTGTTCTGTTAGAAATATGTAGTGCTGGGATACTGTAATTACCTGCTCTAGTTGAGAGATCAATTCTGTCTCTTCTTCACTTCTCCACACAATCAATTTGTAATTACTAATTTATCTGCTGTTTTTCTTACATACATTTCCTGTCAAATTATCTTATTTATTAGTTTGTTTTTTGGCTGCAATCATTCTGTAGCTTTATTTGCATTAGTGTATTTTTATGTCACAAGTACACAACATTTAGTGTTTATTTCTGACTATATATTTTTGCATTGTAGTATTTGTTTCAGGCCAAATACCCCATCTTTTTGGATTCACTGGGGGAATCAAAAGAGAAGATCCACAAATGCCTTGACAGCACAAGGTACCAATTAGAGATATTGTCTGTCCCATTTGACAAATGAAAGACACATACGCATGTGCACACACACACATATAAACTGTATAACAAAATAATATATGACAAAATAAATATTCAATTAAATTACAGAGTATTTATGAGGAGTAAAGGATGCAATGTATCCAGATGGAAGTGTGAGACTCTCCCACATACACTGCAGAGCGATGGGGTATCAGGGGGTATTCATGTGCAAGGTATGCAATAAATACATAATTTTTTTGTATTCTGTTTGAGGTTTTGCATTTCTTTTTGAAGTTTTAAATATTTGTAGTTTGCAGAGAGAATACTGGAAGACCAGCCTGTGTGGTTTTCTAATAAACCACAGACGATTAACCAGTACAGAAAAGAAATGGCCATAAGACTTCTCCAGGAATCAGGTAACATAAAGGATCTAAAACTTTGTTTGTTTTGTTGTATCAGCAAATATGCACTTTGTCATATCTTCCTTAATAAACGGTTTTCTTCTGCATACATTTTATGTTTAACGGATGACATCACTGTGGTCTGTTCAATCTGCGGAGAAGTTGAAACACACAACTCATGGGTAAAGGAGCAATCAATAAATGTAGGCAGTCACATATGCACACTGACTTTTTAAAACTTATATCTAAAAATGACCCGTTGTATTGCATGAGTACTCCTGGATAAAGTGACAGTTCACTATAGGACACATACACAAAATACACAATCACATTCACTCTCCATTTGGACACTAACACTTAGCTCAGCTACTGTCTATGTTTTTTGACTATGAGTTAAAACCAGAGTACCCAGAGGAAATTTTTGTGTTCTATTCCCCGTAAACATGCACAGACACGGTTTTCATGCAGCTAGAGACTTCCTTGTCTCTTTTTTATTGAACACCGTAGCGGTAGAACAAGGAATAACCAATCACAGGGCATTCCATCATGGTAAGCCTATTACTATGCACCATAACTTAATATTATGGTGTGGAATGGTCTTCCACCGGATGTGCGGGTTTCAGGCTCACTCTCAATATTCAAGTCTAGACTAAAAACACACCTGTTTAGTTTAGCTTATAGGGACACTAGTTCTAGCTCTAGCTAACTTCTCACTCCCAGTTAGACCTATAGTGTGAGGTGCAGAGCTGGGTGGGGATCGGTGCCATTGGCTTTGGATAAACTGAATTGACAGTGCTGTCACTCTAGCTTCACAATCGCTTGTGGGATTGGAGTGCTGACATTTCAGGGACTCCCCATTTCTGCATTCCCAATTGCCTCTCTCTCCTACTTATGCTGCCATAGCTATATCTGCCGGAGCTTGCACATTGCACTTCATATTGCACTCATCTAACTTTCAGCACTGCATATAGTCTCCCCTACTTTGACTAATTGTATATTTTATTTACCCTACTCCTCCTGGGTGGTGCTGCCTGGAGACCTCAATCTATCAAGATGTCCAGCACACCCTGCAACATGTGACGTTGCCACTACCGTGCATCCAGCTCGTCGTTCTGCCTGTGTCATCTTCCATGTATGACCTGCTGCCTGCCTTCTGGTTGCCTGGCGATTGGAGGGAGCGTTGGCACCGGTTTGTCATCTCCCTCCTGCTCCCCGTTTGTGTCTCAAATTTTACTGCATTTGACTCTCCCTCCCTTCAGTTTCTAGTAGCACCATACAAACAACATACACTTACACATACACATACATTACAGTTACAGATTAAAGTATAGGGATATAAATAGTAATAAATAGTGATGGGATGATGGTACTAAAATAATTATTGCACAGGTTAATCGGTCTATTGTACAGTCAGTTAAATGTCCTTCTGTCCCCCCTCCTGCTCTCCCTCCTCCCCCCCAATGAACAGTTTGATGGCGTGTGAGACAAAGGAATTTCTAAGTCTGTCAGTTCTGGATTTGAGGAGTAGCATCCTGTCACTAAGCATACTCCTCTGGTTGTTAATGACAGTGTGCAGAGGGTGCCTGACATTATCCATAATGGCCAGCAGTTTGTTCAGAGTCCTTTCCTCTGCCACTGTGGCCAGAGTGTCCAGCTTCATGCCAACAACAGAGCCAGCCCTCCTGATCAATTTTTCCAGCCTGGATGAGTCCTTTTTTGCTGTACCGCTCCCCCAGCACACCACACCGTAAAAAAGGACGCTGGCCACCACAAACTGGTAAAACATCCACAGGAGCTTCCTGCAGATGTTAAAGGACCACAGCCTCCTCAGGAAGTGCAGCCTGCTTTGGCCCTTTTTGTACAGGTGCTGTGTGTTGTATGTCCAGTCCAGTTTATTGTACACCCACAGCCCGAGGTACTTGTGCACCACCTCTTCCTCCTCTCCCCTGATCTGAACTGGTCATGGACTTGGTCTGGACCTCCCAAAATCCAGTTCCTTGGTTTTTTTGAGGTGTTGAGCTGCAGGTGGTTTGTGTGGCACCAGATAACAAAGCTCCTTACCAGACTCCTGTACTCCTCATCCTGGTCGTCCCTAATACACCCCATGATGGCCGTGTCGTCCACAAATTTCTGAATATGACACAATTCAGAGTTGTGGCAGAAGTCTGATGTGTACAGGTTGAAGAGGAGAGGAGACAGCACAGTTCACTGCGGTGCTCCTGTGCTGCTGACCAGAGTGTCAGATGTGATGGTCTTCATCCTGACATACTGCGGTCTGCCGGTGAGGTAGTTGGTGATCCAGGCAATCAGCCGGGGGTCCACCCACATCCTGGACAGTTTCTCTTGTAGCAGACAGGGCCTGATTGTATTGAAGGCACTTGAGAAATCCAGAAACATGATTCTGACCGTGCCTTTTCCCTTGTCAGGTGCGAGTGGGCTCGGTGTTGAAGGTACAGGATAGCATCCTCCACACAGACATCTGCCTGATTTGCGAACTGCAAGGGGTCCTGGGCATGCTGAACCTGGGGCCTTAGTAGGTTGAGGAAGAGCCGCTCCAGAGTCTTCATCAGGTGTGAAGTGAGTGCCACCCGTCGGAAGTCATCCAGCTTGCTAGGCCGATTCTTTTTTGGGACCGGAACGATGAAGGATATCTTCCAGATGGCGGGCACTCTCCCCAGTCCTAGAGTGAGGTTGAAGACTCGTAGCGGCTCTCCAAGTTCAGCAGCACAGGTCTTCAGAAGCCGGGGGCACACCTTGTCTGAGCCTGCTGCCTTCCTGGGGCGAAGCT
The DNA here is from genome assembly GCA_025773925.1 of Cryptomyrus ogoouensis. NCBI lineage: Eukaryota > Metazoa > Chordata > Actinopteri > Osteoglossiformes > Mormyridae > Cryptomyrus > Cryptomyrus ogoouensis. The sequence goes on from JAOYFF010000027.1 coordinate 6,478,949, forward strand.
TCCTCAATTGTTCCCTGACCTGGTCTGCTGTGACTCAGAGGGGGTTGGGAAGAGGAGGAGAATGAAGAGGAGGGCACCTTGATGATGTGGGAGGAGGGGGGTGCCATGTGGGGTGAGGGAGGAGCGTGGTGGTTTGAGGAAGGAGAGGAGGAAAGGGGGGCTGTAGTGAGAGTGAGTTGGTTGTGGATTGGTCAAACCGGTTAAAAAAGTGGTTGAGTTTGTTTGCCTTCTCCACAGTCCCCCCTGCTGTGCTGTTATTATGGCCTGTGATGGTTTTCACACCTTCTCAGACCTCCCTCATATTGTTCTCTCTCAGCTTCTGCTCCACTTTCCTCCTATATGTGTCTTTTGCCTCCTTCAGGCAGCGTTTCACCTCCCGCTGTGCTGCTTTCATCTCCTCCTCGTCTTTGTTCCTAAAGGCTTTCTTCTTCATGTTGAAGACAGCTTTGACTTCCTGTGTTACCCACGGTTTGTTATTAGGGTAACACCGTACCATCTTAGCAGGGACGACCACGTCTATACAGAAGTTTAGATATTCTGTTAAGCAGTGTGTCGTCCCCTCTATGTCCTCACCATGTGGGTTTAGAAGCACATCCAAATCCGTAGTATCAAAACAGTCTCTCAGGATATCCTCCATTTTAGGGGTCCATCTGCTGATGGCGCGTGTGGTGACAGGCTGCCTTTGGACTAGGGGGATGTATTGTGGTTGTAGGTAGACCAAGTTGTGATCTGACTTCCCTAGTGGAGGGAGGGGGTGGCTCTGTATGGATTCCTCACATTAGCATACAGTAGGTCAATTGTTCGGTTGCTCTGTGTGGGACAGTCCACAAACTGGTGAAATATAGCCAATGTAGAGTCCAGTGTAACATGATTAAAATCTCCAGATATGATAATGAAGGACTCAGGGTGCTGTGTCTGCAGTCTTGCAGTGACTATGTGTATTTTCTCACAGGCAATGGCTGCATTGGCCCTCGGTGGTATGTAAATGCACACTGCAATCACATGACTGAACTCCAGAGATAGATAGTATGGCCGCAGGCTAACGGCTAGCAGCTCCAGGTCCGAACAGCATGAGGATGCTTTAACGGAGACGTTCCCTGAGTTACACCATCTGTTGTTGATATAGAGAATGAGTCCCCTACGTCTGCTTTTCCCGCAGGTTTCTTTGTCCCTGTTGCCTCTCACAGACGCGAATCCGTGCAGGTCCACGTTAGCCTCCAGCGTTAGCTCGGTTAACCACGTCTCCGTAAAGATAAACAAACTGCACTCTCAGTAAATCCGCTGGTTATTCAGTGTGGACAGCTCGTCGATCTTATTTTGCAGTGAGTTTACGTTGCCCATTATGACTGTAGGGATTGATTCGGTGGTCCACTGTCCTCTCCTTCAGCCTCACTCCAGCCCTGCACCCCCTATATCTCCTCCTCAGCTTGGCCGGAATGTGGTGTCGTAGTCTGGTCTGTGCTGTTATTTTCAGCGCCAGCAGTTCTCTCGAATAAACAAAAGAACTAGTTCCTGGTGTGGTTTTAAAAAGTGCAGTATCCATGGGAAACTTAAAAAAAACACACTATATTTCCGTGGGAGAAGTAGACAATAAGGAAATAAAAAAAAGGAGTTTAACAAACACGGTGCTACGGAGCTACTAGAAAGGCTGCTGCCACTTCAGCGCCATCTAAGACATGTTGAGACATTTAGAAGTATTTAGACATGCATTTATTCTTCTATCAGTCTTTGAGGGGGCCTATGGTTATGCACGGGGTAGCGCCCTTCTCCACTGGGCGTGTCTGCCTGGTCGTCCACAGGAGCAGTAGTCTCAACAGCAGGTGTGGGGATCGAGGCAGGTTCATTGTGTATGTTGCTTGGAGTGGGCTCAGTTGGTGTTGTGGGCCCTACAGCATCTGCAGCAGTGGACACTGCAGACAGATCTTCATCCCGAGCCAGTCCAGTTTTTCTCAGCTGGTCAACATGGCGCCACCAAGCAACGCCTGAGGCAACTTCCACAGTATAAGACAGGGGGCCACGTTGTTCTTTCACAATAGCTGGGACCCATTTCTGGTCTCCTCTGTAGCTCCTTGCCAATACTGTCTGCCCCTTTGTAGGCCCTCTGAGCCTATTTAAGTTGACTGTCTTGGACGATGCGCCTGTAGTTCGGCTGCACTAGATCCAATCTGGAATGAAGGTGACGCCCCAGGAACAACATGGTTGGTGCCTGGTTGGTAGTGGAATGTGTGGCCATTTGCTGCCCGGTGCCAGGGGGCTGAGGTGATGTGATGGATCCCATTTCTCCTCAGAAATGTCTGGAAATCTTCACTTGTAAATTGTGGACCGTTATCGCTGAGTAATTGCTCCAATACACCAGTCCTAGCAAAGAGGTCCCTCAGTACTGTGACTGTTTGGCTCGTTGTAGTGGAGGTCATAGTGAAAACCACTGGCCATTTGGAAAATGCATCCACCATGGGCACAAACTTCCTTGTGGTGAAGGGCCCTGCAAAGTCAACATGAATGCGTTGCCAAAACTTCTCGCTAGTGCCTTCATTTTCACCACTCCCAAATGGCCAGTATGGAGTTCTTCTAAAACCTTAAGTGTCAGGTTACTCGGTACGATAACCCTTACCGCCCGCATCACACAACCACCATTTATGGAAAGTTCATTTCTTCGCTGGTAGAATGGAGCTAAGGTGGTTTTGTGAGGGGTACTCCAGTCGATTTGTGTGGCTACATAGACTTGTGACAATGTCCTGTCACATCTGGTCTCTGCCTGTACCATCTCCACCGTGACAGGCATGCTTTCAATTTGACTGAGGGTGAATATATGTAAGGCAGAGCTGTCTTCGTGTTTATCTTTCCCATCCTCCAGGGGCAAACGTGAGAGTCCATCCACATTTGCATGGTCCCCAGTCCGCTGGAACTCTATCTTGTATTGGTGCCCCCCAAGAAACAAAGCCCAATGCTGCATACAAGCAGCCGCTGTGGTTGGGATCCCCTTTTGTGGGCTAAAGATGGACATGAGGGGCTGATGGTCAGTACTGAGGGTAAATTCTCTGCCATACAGATATTGCCATACGCTGAAGCATCACAGGTCAGCTGTACTGGTAGAGCTGGGTCGTAGTGGTTTAGGACTGTGTCTGATATCACAAGTGTCTTTGCTTCTTTAAATGTACATTCACAGTCCCTTGTTCACATCCATTTCCGTCCTAACTGGAGTAGCTCATTCAGGGGATTCAGCATTGTGGCTAGGTTGGGTAAGAATCTGTGATAATATACTGCTAGGCCAAAAAAAAAAGTCTTCTACTGTACACACTAATGACAAAAGTGTAGTTCACAAATCCCAAAAAGGATCGCAGCTGCGAAACATCTTGGGGTCGAAGGGCCTTTAACACTGCCTGGACCTTTTCTTGACACTTGTGTGGCCCAATCACATCAATTTTGTGTCCACAATACGCAACACTGGCCTTAAGAAATTCACATGTGTCCTAGTATGGAGTCCATATTCCTCCAGCCTCTTCAGGACCTGTCTCAGGTTCGCCAGGTGTTCAGTGTCAATACTACCCATGACAATGATGTCATCAAGGTAGCACTGTGCACCTGGTACACCTTGTAACACCTGGTCCATAGCTCGTTGCCATATAGCTGGTGCCAAGGCTACTCCAAACATAAGTCTATTGTAGCGATACAAACCTTTAATGGTGTTGATGGTCAAAAACACCTTGGAGTCCTCTTCCATCTCCATCTGGAGATATGTTTCTGCTAAATCCACTTTTGAAAAGTGTTGCCCCCCAGCCAATTTAGCAAAAATATCTTCAGTCCTTGGTATGGGGTATTTCTCGACCTGAAGCACTGGATTAACAGTGACTTTAGAGTCACCACAGAGCCTAACTGTGCCATTTTTCTTCACAACCGGAACCACTGGGGTTGCACAGGGGCTCCAGTCAACTCTGGAAAGTATTCCATTGGCTTCTAGCTGCTCTAGTTCCCTTTCTACTTGAGGTCATATGGCATAGGGGACTGGCCCTGCCTTATGGAACATTGCCTGAGCACCATCTTTGAGTGTGATCTTCTCCTTAATGTGCTGAAGTGTACCGATTTCCTCTCAGAACTTCAGGTGCAGCTTCTTCCAGTATCTGATTTAGCTGGGCCTCTGTTGACTGGGATGCACTGGACAACACATGCAAGCTTTTTATGACACTGCAGTCAAGCCTCAGCTTTCTCAGCCAGTCACATCCCCAGAGTGGTCCACCTCCTCTCTCTAAAACATACAAGTCCAACATCACTTCCTGACCATTTAACTACACTTGCACAGACTGAACCCTATGGGAACAACCTTCTCTCCTATATACGTTTTTTAGAAGAACGGAAGTTGGTTTCATCTTTGTTTTGCCAAAAATCTTATAGTCCCTTTTCGAAATTACTGATATGGCTAAGACAGTGTCTAATTCCATTCTAACCATCTGTCCATTTATTTTTGGGGTGAGCCAGATCATTTGCTTATCTTTTCCATGCATGCTGTACAATTTCAGATTGGCCAATGCATCCTCACTTTCACTATCAGATGTTTCAATTACATTATGCACCCTACGATTTACTTTGGTGTCGGTCTTGGCTTTCCCACTGTGACAAATTCTCTCCGTTTTCCCACATTTCTGACATTGTTCATTTCTAAATCTGCACTGAGATAAGTGGTAGCCACCACATCTATAACATTTTTCCTGGTCTGACTGTTTTTGAATGGCTCCTCTCATTACAGCCAGTTGATTAACATGCTCAGTACTTACCCCATCTTGCAGCTGGAGTGCATCTTTTGCCGCGGTTTCCATCAAGACTGATTTCCAGTGCTCTTTTAAATGTGAGGTCAGCCTCCGTTAACAGTCTCTTCTGAATGCCTTCATGCCAAATGCCACAGACTAACCGGTCACGTAATGCATCGTCCAGTCCAATTCCGAATTCACAATGTCCTGACAATCTTTTTAACTCGGCAACATATACCACAATTGTCTCTTCCTTAGTTTGGTTTCTTTTATGAAACCTAAAACGCTCCACAATTAGAAGCGGTTTTGGCAACAAATGTGCCCGCATTACCTCCACTATCTTGTCATACTTCTTAGCGGCAGGTTTCTACAGGGCTGTCAAGTTGCAGAGCAGGCTGTATGCTTTTCTCCCCATCGCACTTAGTAGGACGGGAACATATTTATCTTCCGCAATGTCGTTTGCAGCAAAGAATTGTTCTGCTCGTTCAATATAAGTGCTCCAATCTTCCATAAAGCTATCGAATGCATCAAGCTTGCCTATGTAGTTCACCATGATGGAACCACACACACGAGGGGGGTTAGATCTTCAAACTTGTTTAATAAAGCCACGTTGTCCAAACATGCAATGACATATACTTTTTATCCTCGTCACCACTGTTGTGTTCTATTCCCCGCAAACATGCAGAGACACGGTTTGCATACAGCTAGAGACTTCAAGAAGAGTGATGCACAGTGCCCGGTGGATCCAGTGCTCCCTGACACCTTGAATGCCTTCCATGCTCGCTTTGAGGCCTCGAACACCACCACTCCCTTCCGGCTCACCCCTTCCCCCAATGAGCCCCCAGAAATCAGCATAACGACAGTGGAGCTGAGGAGAACGCTGCAGAAGGTCAACCCTAGGAAGACCTCAGGCCCTGATGGGATCCCAGGCAAAGTTCTGAGGGACTGTGTACACCAGCTGTCTGAGGTCCAGACAGATATATTCAACATCTCGCTGTCTGAGGCCAGAGTTCCATCATGCCTCAAGACATCCACCATCATCCCTGTGCCAAAGACCTCCGCAGCTTTGTGCCACAACAATTACTGCCCCGTTGCACTCACCCCTATAATCATGAAGTGCTTTGAGAGGCTGGTGATGCAGCACCTGCACCAGACCATCAGTGTGGCTGAAGACTCCCACCAGTACGCATACAGGCGGAACCGGTCCACAGCAGACCCCATTTCTGCTGTGATACACCAGGCCCTCTCTCACATGGAGAATAAGGACTCCTACGTGAGGCTGCTGTTTCTGGATTTTAGCTCTGCATTCAATACCATCATTCTGCAGAAGCTCGTGACCAAGCTGGCAGCATTAGGTACCTCCTCACATCTGTGTAACTGGGTCCTGGATTTCCTGACCTGCAGGCCACAGAGAGTAAGGATCAATAATAACATGTCCTCCACTATCCTCCTGAGCACTGGCTCCCCCCAGGTATGTGTGCACAGCCCACTACTGTACACACTAATGACAAATGACTGCAGAACTCGCTACAAGAGCAACCTTGTGGTTTGCAGATGACACAGCAGTGATAGGACGCATCACCCATGGGGATAAAACGGCATTCAGACTGGAGGTGGAGGACCTGATAACGGTGGTGCAGGGACAACAACCTCATCCTCAACATTCGGAAGACCAAGGAGATGGTTGTGGATTTCCGCAGAACTGGCACCTCCCCCCCCCCACCACCCACTTTACATACATGGAGCCGCAGTGGAGATGGTCACCTCTGTCAAATACCTTGGGATACAACTCACCAACACCCTCACCTGGCGCACCAACACCACAGCTGTCATTAAGAAGGCCCACCAGCGCCTCTATTTCTTGAGGAAGCTGAAGAGAGCAGGACTGGTGGCTGACATCCTCAGGTCCTTTTTCAGCTGTGTGGTGGAGAGTGTCCTGACCTCCTGCCTAACTGTGTGGTATGGCAGCTGCACTGTGGCAGAGAAGGAGGCGCTACAAAGGGTGGTAAAATCTGCCCAGAGGACCATCGGGTGCAACTTACCACCCATCGGGGACATTTACATCACTAGATGTAGGGAAAAAGCATCCTGCATCCTTCATGACCCCACCCACCCTGCACATGAACTGTTCACCCCCCTGCCATCGGGAAGGAGGCTGCGCTGCATCCGAACAAAAACATCCAGACTGAGAAACAGTTTCTATCCAGCTACAATTAGACTTTTAAACTGCTCCACCACCCAAATACATTTTGCACTATAATTACTTGCCTTGTCACTAGGTCACTTACCCTTGAAATTGCACTGATCACTTGAAGTCGCTGATGCCATACTGTACATTACTTTTTCATTTTAATTTTTAACTTTTACTTGAGGTTTTACCTTAGTTCATTTCATGTCCAGTTCAGATATTTTACTCTAGCATTTTGCTATTTCATCTATTTACTGTTTAGTAGCACGCTGCACACACAGAGACCTGAGAATCTGTGTTTCGTTCTAATCATAACAAGTGGTTTGAATGACAACAAAGCTGATTCTGATTCTGATTCCATGTCTGTTTTTTATTGAACACCCAAACGCCATAGCGGTAGAACAAGGAATAACCAATAACAGGGCATTCCATCATGGTAAGCCTATTACAATGCACCTTAACTCAATATTCAGTCTAGCGACACCAGGGCTTACTCCAACACACCACAGAAACCCCCACTGAAATGACTATAGAAAGCTGCAAACCTAGTGCTAAGAGACAAGCATGCTGCCTTCACAGCCACTACACTTAACAAAATTATTGGAATCTTCTATTCTAATCTGCTTCTTTTGGTTTAGTATTGTACTCCATACAACATCTGCTTAATGAGAAATTTCACATAGTGCTGATTTTCTACGAGACATATTTTTTAAATAATCAAAATTAGTCGGCAGTCTCAATGCTACACTAATAAACACTTGCAGTTACCATAAAACTATGTCACATTTTTACTGAGATTTAATATTTATTAGAAATAATGTTGTGGTTATTTTTCTTATTTTTTCAGATTGCCTGCAATGGATGCTACAGGTGGTTCCATTTGTCTTGAGGAAACCCAGCCACAGATGTGGACTTATTTTGTGCAGAATGTCAAGGCTAAATACACATAAGACTGCTTAATTTTTTAATGTAATGTGAATTATTTTGGGATTTGTTGTAGCATAAAAAGTGGAAAAAGTGATGCGCTGTGAATACTTTCCGGATGCACTGTATGTTAACATTTTCTGAATGGTTCTTTTGCACTTTTAACTGAAGTTTGCAATTATTTAATTGGTTATATCTGTTAAATAGCTATTTAATTTATTTGATGTTGTTTATTATAAAAGAATTATTAAAATAATGTATAAAATACCAAAGCTTATTCTTCTTTAAAAAAAATAAAAACCCTGGGCTGTGGAAGTTTGAGGGGTGGCTGAAAGACACATGTACCTATAGCAGAGTTAACACAAAGAGCAACATGTTTTAGAAACGCTGTCTTTCTGATTTAAGTAGGGGGAACGGATTTTCCTGGGCACTGGAAAAATCCGTACCCCTGCCTTGCTGGTTGTAGAAGTACGAGAGGTGGCTAGAAGTCATTCAGAGACATGATTAAATGCTTATAAACAATTGCTATCAGTACTGAGGTCCAGAGTTGCTGCATGCCTGTTTTAGCAAGGGGAACTGAATATCCTGGATTTCAGGAAATAATGTTTCCCTTTCATATTTGTGCAAAGAAGCATGTAAGATGGCTGCGTGTGGCTCAGTGGGCTAAGCCGTGTGCCTGTAATCACAAGGTCGCCGGTTCAAGCCCAGCCTCAGCACGTCTGCGGCTCCTTGAGCAAGACCCTCAACCCCCAGCTCCCTGGGCACCGCTACAGGTGGCTGCCCTTCGCGGACAGCTTGCTCTACAAAGAGCAAGTTGAGGGAGGCGTAAAAAGAATTTCCCCATGGGGATCAATAAAAGTGTCAATTACAATTAATTACAATTGAAAGTCATTCAGGCACATAACTATATAATGTAATAATGAAGTTGTATTACCATTATTGAGGTCCAGACTTGCTGTGTGTCTGCTTTATCAAGGGGAACCATATATTCAAGCCTTAAGGTAATGATGTTCCCCTTTCGTATCTATGCACAAATGTATGATTGATGCCTGAAAAGTGATTCAGCTATGCATTTCCATGTAAAGCGCTGTCAGCAGTAGTTAATTATAACAAGTTGCCTACGATTAAGACATAATTAGAATAAAAAGGCCTTTCAGTACCAGGATATAGGCCTACCTATTCAATGGCAAATAGTTCAATCTGTAATGCATTATATTGGTTGCCATATGATAATACTTCAACTTTTAATAATAACCACCGAATCTCAAAATTTGTGAAAAATTCAAATCAGAGGTTCTTTTTGTTTTGTCTAATATGCTGAATTATATGTCTGAGCGCAAAATTGCTGGTAAGAATGTGCGTTCAATAGCCTAGATAATGGTTATGTTAATCAAAACATAGTGTCAGAAATCCTGGTTAAAAATTCTGTCCTATTATGGCCCTGACTACTTTGCTCATTTTAACTTTATTTGTTCCAAGTCAGACATATAATTCAGACATATATCATTCAGCATTCCGTGTCGTGAGGTATTCTGTCTCACGGTTTATATCCTGATGGCGTTCCACACTTAGGCCCTCAAACGCTTGCGAGTGGGACAGCGCTAAGCCCCAAGCCCTCAAAACCTCCACGGCAGAAGTCTAGCAAAAATCACTTGTAAAAAGACAGCCGACTGAGAGGCCCGCCTGAGTTGTAACTGATGACTTGTCGGTTTTTAGAGCTCTTGGAGCAAAATACTTAGTTTTAGTTATTAATACCTATGCACGCATTTACAGATTTGTCTATACACGTACAAATCTAAGTACACTTGAAAATCTCACTACATATTTAGAGATTCTATTACAGGTTTACGAATCTGATTATGCACACGGATATTGAAAACACATTTACAGTTTCTCTGTACACATTCTCAAATCTCAGTACGCATTTACACATTCTTTTACACATTTACAAATCTGATTACGCACACACATTGAAATACAGTCACACTCTGCAACACATTTACAAATAATTTTGCTACAATAATAGCCCCATACTGTACTTTCGGTTGGGGTACACTTTACAGGGGCCCTCGCTAAGCTCTCATATCCAGGTCCATGTCAAAAAAGTCTGTGGTTATTAAACATAAAAATACTGGAGCTGTAAAATATTTAATAATTTTGTAAAATTAAAACAAAACATGGTTGACTTTGAAAATTAGCGTGGATAGAGTAAAATATGTATTTTACTAGGGGGCCCGTAAAGCGTACTTTCAGACGTCGGTAAAGTTAGTTTACGGATCGTTTTTCACGTTGCAAACGGCCATGAAAACCTAATATATGCACGAAAAAATATGAATTATGGCTCCTTGTTAGAGCCCGACCGATAAAGGATTTTGAAGGCCGATACCGATACAAATATTTGTTGGTTTTAAAATCCGATATTCCGA
>JAOYFF010000027.1:6528789-6541609 GCA_025773925.1 Cryptomyrus ogoouensis
TAATGGCTGAAAGTTTTTCTTCCGCGAGGTCCCATTCAGAAAGCATATCTTTCAGACCTTGCGCAATCATATCTGCCGTGTGATCGGCTGGAAAATATGCCGTCTCAAGGCATCTCTGGCGCAGCTTCCAATCGTCGTCAATGTAGTGTAAAGTAAGGCTCAAGAATGGGTCCATCGTCCTACTTGACCAGAGATCAGATGTAGCTGCAAAGTGTTGAACATTTTTCAGTTCAGCAGCTACATTTTTACAACATGTCTTGTACAAGTCTGGCAGCGCAGTTTTAGAAAAATGTGATCGCGTTGGCACAGTATCTTCTGTCGAGAGTTTTAACGAGGTGTTTAAACCCGCTTCGCTCCACTGTAGCCAAGGGAGTCATATCCTTTGCGATGTAATAACAAATAGCGTCAGTTATTTCTTTCCATCTTCTTGAACTCTTATACTGTGTGGCATTTGTGAACGCTTGTGTTATCGACATTTGCTTTGCGGAGGCACTTGTTAGTCTCTGTTTTTTTTTTAGCCATGCACTGTTCATATTCAGTAACGTGATTGTGCTTCAAGTGTTGAAACAAATTGGTGGTGTTACCTTTGGGCGTCGAAACTGTTTTTCTACAGTGTCTACATCTCACTTCATTTTGTTCGATGTCATCCTTACTGAAGCCAAAATGTGTCCAAATGACGGAGACTGCGTTTTTCTTTGGTACAAGCTGTTCTTGTTGCTCAGTTGTCTCAGTGTTTAAGCTGGACATGTCGGCGGAATAACGTAACGTAACAGAGCGGGGTCACGTGACTCCACACGCGGTAGTGTTTTTAAAGGGAAGGTAATCGAAATAATCGACCTGGAAAAATTCGATCGATTATAGGTTCTGAATGTCGATTTCGATTACTTTTCGATTAAACGCCCAGCCCTAATGAGTTGTGCGCTATATTACTAGAAGAAATCAATGGCTGTGGATGTTTTCAATTTTGGCATTAAAGAACGCCACGAAAGTGTTACATTGAGCAGATATGAGGTGGAAGACTATCAGGTGGCAACTTACAGTGAAAAACAAAGTTCCCGTGTTTCCTTTGCTGGGCTTATTTAAGTTTACATAATAAGCAGTTTTTGCTGTGAAGAGAGCATCCTTATAATGATGTATATTTTCATCATACATGTTTTTATGAATAGCCAGACCAGGCAGTCCCCAAAAACCTATATTATTATCATTAAAACTAAGCAAGTGTAGTCAAGGTAAACTACTCCATGTGTACACACAAAAATATGCCTGGAAATCCTGGCTTTATTGATCAAAACCTGAATGGAAAATGGGTGTATTTATGAAAACTTGGGAGTACACAACATTTTGGACAAATTGGGAAAAGGTGACACCCATCATAAAGCAGGGAACTGCAAGTAAACCTACAAAATTACTGTACACATGGCAATAATTCATACCATCATACAAATGGCATTTTTCTACTAGCATGGAGGAACTGAACCATCCCCCAGCCATATGCGAAAAAAGACTAGTTACAATGCAGTCCTAGCTCACTTTAGTTTTCCACTGCAGAAGAATCCGCTTGGTATAGACGTTGTGTTTGGAGAGTAACAGTGACATAAAACTGAGGAGGTGCTTTTTTACTGTTCACACAGTATACACCATGATTAGGGTGGTTAAAAAAACAAGTTTGAGAAAATAAAAGTGCTCTTTGTATTTTTTGTTCCTTATCGTGAGATGATCAAATACAAAGTTTTTTTTTTCATTTTCACAACATAAACGTAAATAACAAGGCTTAAATGTGAAAACAAAACTACTGCAGCTAACTGCAGATTCTGCACATGCCATGCAATGTTTAAAACATCTCAAAGTGACACAAAATCATATTTAAAAAATGACCTACTATTTACAGCTAATAATGCAAGTTATGATTATCAACTGTGACTTCAATTGCGATATAATGATTTGTTCTGTAAACAGCACTGTGCTGTTGAGTTAAATATGTTCATTTAATGAGTGTGGCTTTCTTTGAGTCACACCTGCACACCTCCAGGACCATGAAGTGATCAACAAAGATTGTAGCTGATGCCTTCCACCCTGGGCATGGATTATTCACAAACATTCCTTTATGGCAAGAGGTTAAGGTCTATCAAGAGCTAAAGTCCACAAACAGTACTGTCCTGTAGGTTCCATTAGAGTCCAGATGTTGGAGAATTAAGTGTAGGACCACGTTTATTGCATTGTCCACAGCTCTGTAGGCAAATCTGCAAGGGGGTCTCTTGTTCTGATGTATGAGCACATGTGTGTCTTACATAACTGCAAGTGACAATAATGTGAACTTTCACTTGTCTTTGACTAATTTAGAAATCAAGTTAATGGACCAACCAAGGAAAAAGGAGAGCAATGTCAGGGGACAATAGTTCTGTTATGATCGTTCTAGTCCAACAGGGGGAGCTAAGGATGCACAGTTGTGGTCAATGTGGTTAAGCCTTGTTAAGCCTGGCTCAAACTCCACTTGTCTGCATAATGATGCGGTCTGTGCACAGTGCATGTAACATAAATTTCGTCATCAGGAGTGTCCATGCAGTCTGTGCATGTGCAGTCCAGATTTTGAGTCAGACTTGTTGTGCATTACGGCATCGACTGCACATGTGCAAGGAATTCACTGCTTTGCTAGGTGTTTCAGTAGGCGTAATCTGCTTGTCTGGTAGAATATCATTACTCATTTGAGGCAACATCACACTAGTGTATGGATGACTGGAGTAAGGCAGAAACAGCCTTCACAAGTTAATCTTTTGCCAAGAGATTTAGTTCATTATGACTGTTATGATGCAGATTAATTTTAATTTAATATATTTCTTTTTACAATGTACAAATAAGCATCTCTTTGATTTTGTTATTCAGACACATCAACAGATACATTGCCTGTGGTTTACAACTGTACCTAAAAAAAACCCAAAACTGAGGTGTGTACTAACTTAGCTTGGGGAGCAGTGTGTAGCTCAGTGGACTAAGCTTCTATACCTGTGATTGGTATATCTCCAGTTAAAGCCCAGCTACGGCATGTGGGTCCTTTTGCAAGGCCCTTGACCCCCAACTCCCTGGGCACAGCAAGAGGTGGCTGCCCTTCACGAACATGCTCACTCTCATGGAGAGCAGGTTGGGGGAAGTGAAAAGAGAGTTTCCCCACAGGGATCAATAAAGTATAATTCTTTAATACCAAATTGTGAATTTTGTGTACGATTACTCCCCTAAATCCCTCTCACTGGAAGCAGTGATGGAAACTTCTCATAGATCAGAATTTATCACTGCAGCTGATGTTCCTATGCTGGTCACAGGCTTCTGTAACAATGCATCATGTAATAACAAAAAAATTAATAATTACTATGTTGTCCAAAAAGACTTGTGTGTGTGTGTGTGTGTATGTGACAGAATAGCAGGCAAAAGACCAAATAAAAAATTACATAGAATATAATGAGTGGATTGAATCACTGATTTATGAATTAGGTTACAAATTATTTTAGTTACAAAGGGCTATGAGAAACACTCATTAATCAATGAACAATCTTATGTACAAGATAATAAACTACTTAGCGTCATGAAGGTTTCAAGAAATTTATATTTATATAATGAAAATGTGTTACATTTTGTGTCTGATTTGTCATAAATTACAGAACTGTTGTGACATCATCATTCAACATTGTTGCATCTGTATTTTTGTACTGCATCTACAACTGTGATGTTGCAGTTGGATTACCTGTACGTTACGGTTGAGACTGATAGCAGGGAAGAAGAGCCCTTCCATCCTTTCAAAGGCAATTGGACCCTGCTGCTCATCATTGATCAGGAATATCAGGATGCCCCGGGACAAGTCCAACAACACGCCAACTGTGGCACCTTTACTGATGCCCCCTTCAGTCCTGTGTGCACATACAAGGAGGTTGAAACAGGGCAGGCAGATACACACAGAAAGACCTTCTGATAACAAAGCCTAAAGGAGGGCATGCAAAGGCACACAGAAAGACACGCTGATAACAAAGCTGAAAAGAGGGTATGCACACAGAAGTGTATGCTGACAAAGCTGAAAGGAGGGCATGCAGATACACACAGAAAGACATGCTGATAACAAAGCTGAAAGGAGGGCATGCAGAGACACACAGAAACAACAAACCAAGCTGACACTTACCTGTTTTTATGAGAATTGTTGTGCATAAACCAGGACCGGTTGCTATCCACATACATGGCCCATGCCTTATCATCTTTTCCCAGCATGACATCCTTCAGCACATCATCATGAGATACTCCAAAGGCAGGGTCTGGGTGGTTGTCATAACGATCTATGCTGATCTCCCAGTAATGCACCCCATGGGAAAAGCCAGTATTTCCCATAACCACTCTGTCATCATAACTGTTACACGTCACAGTTAGATTGTCATTGGAGAACATAATATCTGGATGTGTGCATGTAGGGTCGAAGGTGAACCAGGCAACTGAAATGGATAAAAAAAAAATCAATAAAGGCAACAAAGGTAACTACAGTTCTTGAACCCATATAAAGTCAGAGGCATTTGATTAGAAAGGTGGCATTTCATTACATATAATATTCTTAGCTAAAAATACATTTTCATACATGCTACATAAAATTCTGTCTTTTGATTTCCTAGCTGTAGCAGGGCATGTGACTTTTTTTAACTATTTTAAAATAATGTAGTACTTTATTCTTCCCCCAAGATTTTGTTTTGTTGTCCAGCAGCATCAAATAAATAAACAATAAACAAATAAATAAATAGTACTTTACTTAAGGTCATGTTTTTAGTAATTTATAAACATATTTATAACAAATAATGATGCATTCATAAAGCATTATAAGCATGAATATAAATATCAAAAGGCATAACACATTATAGCCATGTGTTTTATGCATTATGAACGCTTTATGAAGCTCTCATCTATAATGCACTATAGACAACTTTATAATGCACTACAAAGCATCCTTAATGCTTATACTGACCATTATAATGCATAATAAATATAAAGTTATATAATAAATATGGCTAAAAATGTGTTATGCCTTTTTATAAATATAGCCATGTTTATAATGCTTTATAAATGCATTATAATGCATTATGAATGTGTTTATACATTAATAAAAACATGGCCTTAAGTGTTACCATAAATAGCTCCCAGCACTATCCAAAAACTCAATAAATAAGTGGTGCAGTGGCTCAGTGGTCAATGCTGTTGCCTTAACCTGCAAGTTTGGCAGATCAGATCCCACCTCTAGTGTGTGCGTTTGGCATGTTTTTTCTAAACTGCCTGTAGTGTATAATTGTGTATGTGCCCTGTGAAAGCTGGCCCAGTAGAACCCCAGGGCTCTTCAAATCCAGCCCTCCATTCCAAATCCAGGCCTTGTTTTCCGTTCTCCCAGATAGTTAGTTTAATTATTACTAATTCTGAGGCTTCCCATCTGGCTCACAGGTAAAGGAAGGCTGGTAAAACAGGCCCTTGAGGACCATGATTTGAATAGCCCTGCTGTACCCCATCCTGGGCCCAATGCTGCCCCCGGTGATGATGGATGGATGGATAAATCAAAATCAAATAAATAACTAACAAGAAAGTATAGACAGGAAGTCTTTCCAGGGAGATTGCTGAGTCCAGGGTTTCCCTTGGCATCCAGACTTTTGAATAATGGTAAGCTGCACTCATAGTATGAAGACTTACTCTGCTTCAAGAGAGTAAATGTATCCATCTAGTTTGAAAGCAATCTCAAGCACTGTAATCACTATAGGCAGACAAGGATTTCTGTTGTTTCTCCTGTCCTTCTCTATCAGCTTAAGTCTGCAACATTTTCACAAGCATAGCATCTGACCTCAGGAGCCCCTCCTAAGGCACATTAATTTAATAAGAGAGTGTTATCATGTAACAAATTGTAAAATAATCATACTAAAACTGAATTAAAAAGAAGATAAGAAAATAAGTAAAACAGCAAAAGAAACTAAGAACTGCAGAAAAAAAGGAACTGTTGGAATAGGCTTCCAACTATCGCACCATGAAAAAGTTTTTTGATTGTGCAGAATTGATTTACTATAAAATACTGATCTCTCAATAGATGCAAAATTGCACCTAATAAAACTAAGCCTTAAACACCAGTCTTTGTCTTACAAACTATAACCCACTAGGAACAAAAGACTTTATACTTTCATATTTATCAAAATACTGCCTGCCAAAAGAACACAGTTTATTCACTGAATTCACCCATGCTCTGAAATCCAACCAAACATAAACCAATCACTGTAAAGGATGCTCTCGGAATGACTGCAGCGTATACCCCAGGAAGCCACATCATTCACTCTCCCCAATCTAATACTTACTCCTGCCACACCCACAACCTTTACAATTTCTAGAGTTACTAGATTGACCAACTGGAAATGTGAAAGCCAATAAATGTGTTTTTACCCATATGGTCTGAGTTTTATTCATGACACAAAACATTGAAACTACTGCAATTCACTTATTGCACATACCACTTACATCCCAATTTGCAAAATCTCCATCCCTAATTAGGTGGTTAACTGTATGTCTTTGTGTATAGATGTCTTTTATATTATTTATATTCATGTGTTGTCTGCAATTTTCGCAAACTTCCAAAAGCTCTCAAAATATTCCCATTTAATTTCTTATGCCGACCCCGCAATTATATAGAAATCACATGGGGCACTTTTTCTTTTTTTTTTTTTTGGGACAAGCGAAGGTCAGCAGATGATACACAAATGGGTTTAGTAACTCAAGAATGCATAAAATGCATGTACAGTGCCGGTTTGGAGGATGCCGAACGTGTTTACAGTAGCTTCTCAGGTGATATCTTGCACTGATCTTTTTATCCTGCGTTTCTTGCATTTTTTCCCTTCGCTCCGCTGGGATGCTCACTTCGCTTGCCAAGGAGACCAAGGGGATCAAAAAATTTTATGTGGTTTTTCCAGCTCATGGGGGCCCTGTGCCCCAACCTCTGCAATGTGGAATGGTTGACTGTACATCTCTGAGGCCATATGTTTATAATAATGCACAACATATCTCCCATGCCAAAATTACTCACCTCTACATTTTTAATGGCCAAAACATGCTTTGTGATAATATGTTTTCATAATTACATATTAGGTAGTTTTGTTTCATGATTTTTGTTTTCATGATTTTGTTTTCATTTATTTTAATTCACTACAATGTTTCCTACAGGTCTGAACTATACTTGTGGTGCTGATTGGCAGAATGAGCCAGCTTTATCTGTTGGCACAACAATGGTCTAATATACGTGAAAAGCAACAAATATGTGTGACCTTTCACACAATATTTTGATTTACTAAATATTTCTTTTAATTTGTCATTATATTTCACAGATCCACCCCTTCCCTCTATCTAGCCACATAGGAGGACAAAGTAAAAAAAGAGAAGACTCCACTGTGTACAGAGATGGCACTGTTTGTCAGAGCACTTAGGGCGTACTTAGACTTGGACCAGTTGCCTTGTACCATGCCTGAGCACAATTGTACTCCATCCCCACTGGTCTAGGCTCACATTACACTTAACAATCCGGGCCAGAGCATGCACCATGTCACTTTTTGTGTTAAAGAAAACACAGGAAGCAAAGCGCAATCGCACAGCACAATGGAATTAATGATTAATGTCCTTATAGTGACACGCATAGATTTATCAAGTATGCAACACAGCGATTTATATTTATTCAAGCTACACGTATAAGAAGATAATTCCACATTTTACCAAATATTTCACAGTTTGTGCCAGTGTTGCATGGGATACCAGTTTTGAAAAAGAACTGCTTGTCTGCTCCCTGTGTTTCCCTTGGCTGCTAATCAGCTGCACCTTAAGCTTGTTAGTCATGTTGTTTGTTTACATCTAAGTACTGCTCCAAGATGGCAGTGCTGCTGACACATAGTGGAAATAAGCGGAACAGGGAGACAAGGTATCTAGGAATATTGGACGAAAGACTCAAAACAGGTTTAGCTCAGATCATTGATGAAGAGCATCCTGAATTTTTTAAAGGAAGACATATTAGTAATAATATTCGATTAGTATTAGACATGGTAGATTATAGCAACTATATATTGGATTAAAGTTGTATGTTGCTTTTGGCTTTGGGAAGTACTTTGTTAAAGCTATAAGGACTTTATATACTAGGATTGTTCTAGTTCTGTAAATTTGGCACAGGGGACTTATAAAAGGTTTCAGATTGGGAATAGAAAATGGCACGGGTGTCCCATTTACCCTTTTTTGTTTTTGTTAAAAACACAAATGATGGCTCTAAATATTAAGAACACTTTCAAAGAATTAGAACTCTAAGAAGGGAATTAAAAATTCGCCAGTGTGCAGATGACACATTGTTTCTTAAAGATATGGACAAAATAACCAAAGCAGTTGATTGTAATAAAAATAATTTTCCGATGTTTCAGGACTTAAAATGAATATGGACATATCAGTTTTATTTCCAATGAAAGATTGTGATTTGAAAAACCTATGTAAAATACAAATAAGGTAAAATACCTAGGAGTTGTAGTATGCAAAGATGAAAACATGGAAAATTATCTAAATTTTATCCCAATAATTAATGAAATTGAAAAGAGATTTAATTTGTAATTACAGAGAGATTTGTTAAACTGAATAGTTCTCTTGTCAAAAGCTGAAAGAATTTATAGGTCTGTTTATATGTGTTTAGCACTTCATATGCCTTTAAGGGTTAAAAAAAAAAGATAGAAAACGTTTTGACTTTATCTGGAAAAATAAAGCGCATTATTTCAGAAAGGACATATTGTGTAATAATAAAGGTCATGGTGGTCGGGAAGTTCTTTGTTATGAAACGATAAATAATATGTTTTAAATAAATTGGATTGTGAAATTCTTAAATGAGGACAAAAATAGCACTTGGAATTCTTTCCCTAAGTTTGTTTTTAAACAAGTGGGTGGGCTTGAATTGGGCTTGAAAAGTGTAATTATTCTATTGATAAAATCCCTATAGCCAGATTCCACCAACAGGCTCTTCTGGCTTACACAATGGTTTACAATCATAACTTTTCCCCTGATAGATATTATGTATATTTGGCATAATATTCAAAGTTAAGCATACTGTACCCAGGAATTGTACAGGTAGATCACACTAGTCAACAGGACTTTGGGTCAAGCATGCTTGGGCATGGAACAGATCAGCTAGTATGAGTACACCCTTAACCTTTCTGGCTTTTTCAAAGATAAGCTCCAACACCTGTGCATATGGGAACACCTCTGGTACTGGTCCATTTATTGGTATTGTCAGACAGGCAGCAAGTGTTCCCCTTTCAGTCTGTTTTGCAGGACAGTGTTGACCTCAATAAACAGAAGAAAAACAGACATTTGGTTTTAAATTAACTATACAGAACTTAGAGGCAATATATACACTTCTCAAAAAAATTAAAGGAACACTTTTTAATCAGAGTATAGCATCAAGTCAAATGTCTGGAATATCGATCTGGTCAGTTTCAGCTGCTTTGGGGTTAATGGAATTAACAACAGGTGCACTAGATGGGCAACAATGAGAAAATCCCCAAAACTGGAATTATTTAACAGGTGGAGGTCATTGACATTTTTCCCTCCTCATCTTTTCTGACTGTTTTTTCAGTAGTTTTGCATTTGGCTACGGTCAGTGTCACTACTGGTAGCATGAGGCAAGACCTGGACCCTACAGAGGTTGCACTGGTAGCCCAACTCGTCCAGGATGGCGCATCAATACGTGTCATTGCAAGAAGGTTTGCTGTGTCTGCCAGCACAGTCTGAAGGTCATGGAAGAGATTTCAGGAGACAGGCAGTTACTCTAGGAGAACTGGACAGGGCTGTAGAAGGTCCTTAACCCATCAGCAGGACCAGTATCTGCTGCTTTGTGCAAGGAGGAGCAGGATGAGCACTGCCAGAGCCCTATAAAATGACCTCCAGCAGGCCACTGGCGTGAATGTCTCTTACCAAACAATCAGAAACAGACTTCATGAGGGTGACCTGAGGGCCCAATGTCCTCTAGTGGGCTCTGTGCTAACTGTCTGGTATCACAGAGCTCGATTTGGCATTTGTCATAGAATACCAGAATTGGCAGGTCTGGCACTGGTACCCTGTGCTTTTCACAAATGAGAGCAGGTTCACCCTGAGCACATGTGACAGATGCTGCTTGTAACATTGTTCAGCTTGACCGATTTGGTGGTGGGTCAGTAATGGTCTAGGGAGGCATATCCGTGGAGGGATGCACAGACCTCTACAGGCTAGACAACAGCACTTTGACTGCCATTAGGTATGAGGATGAAATCCTTGTACCCACTGTCAGACCCTACGCTAGTGAAGTGGGTCCTGGGTTCCTCCAGGTGCACGACAATGCCCGGCCTCATGTGGCAAGAGTATGCAGACAGTTCCTGGAGGATGAAGGAATTGATACCATTGACTGGCCCCCATGATAAGCTAAATCCAGTAGAACACCTCTGGGACATTATGTTTCGGTTCATCCAACACTGCCAGGTAGCACCTAAGACTGTCTAGGAGCTCAGTGATGCCCAGGTCCAGATCTGGGAGGAGATCCCCTAGGACACCATCTGTCATCTCATTAGGAGCATCAGACATGCATACAAGCACGTGGGGGCCATATTGAGTATGATTTTGAGTTGCTGCAATAAAATTTTGTCAAAATGGACTAGCCTGCCACATAATTTTTTCACATTGATTTTCGGGGTGTCTTTGAATTCAGTCCTCTGTCTTCTGATCAAATGATGTGGTATCTTGTCGTTCCTAACTGATTACCCAGTCCATATCAGTATAGATATCCAGCATGATTTTTTTTCCATTGAGAACTGATGTGTTTTCATTGTTCCTTTAATTTTTTGAGCAGTGCTGAAAGAAAGAGAAAATTCACTTACCCTGGTCATGATTGAAAAACCAATTTAAGTGTCTAACCTTAACTAACGTTAGTCTGTCTTTCTAACTGCCACAACCCAAAGAGAAATATAATCGTTCTTATATTTAGCCAGGACAACTTTACTACATGTTGTACAATGGTCATTACGTGTCAAAAACCCTTGAATCTTGTAGCTACCAGCGCAGCACAGCTGCTGCGTCCTTTCATAGAATTCAAAGCTGCTAACGAAGTCGGATAACAATTATCAAATTAGGAGAAAAACATTTGCTTTACCTAGTCCGTGGCTGTAGGTACGGTGGCCCTGAAAGCCCAGAGCACGTCAACAATAACACAATGCAAAAACATTAAGGAAACGCAAAAACAAAAGGATGATACAAAACCATCAAGACAAAAATTAAGCCAGTTTTCTTAATGTGTTGTGTTCTCTTAGTGTATTGCAAATTTCAAAACAGAAGTGCTCCATGCCACAGGGGGCAGTAATCGACCTGTTGATCAAGGTTGTACAGTATTAAACTACAGAATAGTAGACAGACTGTTAGGGCTTTGTGATATATCAATATATTTTCAAAATGAGATATATCACAGCTACAATCAAACCAGGTTTCCCAAAAACTCCTGTTAGCAATTTACACTGTTGGACACATTGTTGCCTGGTTCCAACTACGTAAGTTGCTAATGCACTCCCATTCAATTAACAATGTTTGTGTATTTTTTAGCAAACAATGACTACGTTAACATGAAATATCTGTTGCATGGGTTAAATAAAGCAGTCATGACATAAAAGCGATTCACTCAACTATGTCCACCAACAGACTCGTTTTTGTCCATTTATGACACTGCTCTAAAA
This sequence comes from Cryptomyrus ogoouensis, assembly GCA_025773925.1. NCBI lineage: Eukaryota > Metazoa > Chordata > Actinopteri > Osteoglossiformes > Mormyridae > Cryptomyrus > Cryptomyrus ogoouensis. Next base: position 6,540,546 of record JAOYFF010000027.1, read on the forward strand.
ACATAAAGTGAATGTTTTTTCTGTTCATAATCTAAATCTAAAACTTATTTCATTCAAGTGTTTTCTGAATTTGTAGCCCGTCAACACTAAACAGCTACTGTAGGTTATTTACAGAGCACTTGTAAACAATAGGAATTGAACCCAAAGTGCTGTACAGAGGATAAACCATTAAAAACAACATAAATGACAAAACAATGTAACAATGTAAGAATTTTAAAAAACACAGAAATAACTGAAAAAACAAAAACAATAAGAGACTAAAAACAATTACAATTGATAGTCAAACAATTCTCATACTGAATTAAAAGCTAAGGAATAAAAGTACGTTTTTTGATGAGATTTAAAAACAGGCAGTGAGGGTGCCATTCCACAGTTTAGGGGCCAGGACATGCAGAAAAGGCCCGAACACCTCTCTGTTTTAGCCTAGACTTTCGGGCAGTCAACAAAAACAGATCAGCAGACCTGAGAGATCTAGCTGGGGTATAAGGAGTAATCAGGTCAGTAAGGTAGGTCGCTAGTCCTCTTATAGCTTTAAAGGGGAACAGGAGAACCTTGTAGTTTATCCTAAACTGTATTGGTAGCCAATGGAGGGATGGAAGTACTGGTGTGATGTGGTCACACCTCTTAATGCTTGTTAAGAGACGTGCAGCAACATTCTGTACCAGCTGTAACTGGAAGATGGAAGCTTGGCTAACCAGAGGACTTAATGTAAGGTTCCTATGTTAATGTGGGGGGAATCACTGGTCCCACTGGACTGAAAAATCAAGACCTCAGTTTTACTGTCATTGAAGTTTTAAAAATTTAAGGCCACCCAGGCTTTGATGTCCTCCAGGCAGTCCAAAACAGTTTTAACAGATATAATAGGTGGTGTCAGATAATACTGGTGTCAGAGGCACAATATCAAGAGTTGAATACTGCCCCCTGTGGCACAGAGCACTTCCGTTTTTGAAAACTGCAACACATTAAGGAAACACAACACATTAGAACAAAATGGTAGATTACCTGGATGCAAATAACATTCTGAGGGATAGCCAACATGGATTTAGGAGAGGTAGATCCTGTTT
>JAOYFF010000027.1:6600456-6623328 GCA_025773925.1 Cryptomyrus ogoouensis
TGTGTCCGACCGATTGTGGTGGGCCGGTCTGAGCAAAAATGCCAGGGCCCTTTTTTTGTCCCAGTCCAGCCCTGGTGTGGGCTGCGACGTACAGGGTACATTAAAGCGCTCTTTGAGTTACGCATGTTGTCTGGTCATTACAATAATTATTATTATTATCATTATTATTATTATCATCATCATCTATTATAGTGAGGGTCCTAAGAGCAATATAAGTAATGACACAAACCTGTAGCTTGCATGCTTGGTTTATAAACTATGATTTCCTTTCACGAGGTCGATAAAACATTATACCACATGATGTTGGTATTAATATTACACTTCGCCCAGCCATATTATATACTACAGCAATTTTTCGAATTCAGTAAAAAATACCCCGCCTCACATTCTGATGTTATTCAGTACCAGTATCAGTTTTTATGCCAGTGGAAAAACAATCACCCTTCCCTTTCCAGATAGGGACAAGTCCTATTTTCCAGTCAGTTTGGATGTCTTCTACATTCCTCTACTGAACACCTTGTCCGAGGTGACACAGCATTTACGGAGCTTGCAATAGCCTCTTAAGCTTTTTTTGTCTGTGCTTGTAACAGCTGGGCCAAACTTTCCTCGCACTACCTCCTTCTATTTACGCACCAACTGTGCCAAAATAACCATTTTGTTTGTCGTCCAGTTTGGTTTTCTTTTAGAATCCAATATGTCTCGCTATGAGTTTTGCGTTTGACCCATAATTTATACAACATGTGCATCTATTAGTGGAAATTGATTGGTGGTGTGCTAGGTAGATTTTCGTACAACCAATTAAAGGTATGATCACAGAAAGGTATGTTGTATAAAGCTGTACATTAACGGTTTAATGTCACTAATATATTCACCGTGCAGCTCCTCTATTGGTTGAACTCAGTATTTGGGGCGGGATTTTATTTGTAGTCCTCATTTCACGACACTTAAATGCTGGCTCGGTCAGCACTTAGGAATTGGGCTTAGACTTTGCTGAAAGCTACTTTTAGCAGCTTTATACAATGCTCTTAGGTCCTACTTTTTGCTAAGATTTTTTTAACTCTTAAGTCCATGTGTACGACCATTCTGAAGACCTTTCTTAGGAAGTTTTATGCATACCGGCCCAGATATCTGGCCTGTTTTGGATTGCTGCAGGGAGAAGGCATTGAATCTGACTGCAGTCCATTCACAACATACACTCCTGGGCCCGTATTCACAAAGCATTTTATCTTACCACTAAGAGTACTCCTAAATCGCACTAGAAGTTTTTTTTTCCCTAAAACCTATTCACAAAGTAGCTTAGAGCAACTTTTAGTTGGGAAAAGAGCCGACTCCTAAGCTAAAAGTAAGACCCAGTTTCTATGGCTGACGTCAGTCCTCATGCAAGACCTTGGTTGAAACCACTTCTATGATTAGTTGAAGAATGACAGGTTGGATCCTATAAGCAGGCAGGTGCGAAAAGACTACCGCAAAAACAACAAAAAAAAGATCAAGAAACACAAATGCAAAAAAAAGGCAAATGACAAAGAAAACAATACAAATAAAATGGCAGAATATGCAAGTGATGGACTAAGCACCTTCACAATATTTTAAAAATGTATGATATTGTGTTGCCTATAAACCTGTTTGCAGTAATAATGTTCAAAAGTCAATTACAGAAAAAAACACTCACCTGTCAAGGTTATTTAGCTAAATGTGATTGCCAACCTGTTCATAGGAATGTCTGGCAACTCAGGAATTAATGAACTAAATAGAATTTAACTAGGCTGAGCCAAAATTCATCACCTTGGATTCGTCATGGATAGAAGAAGGAGAAAACCCAAGTGGGCACAGGACCAGTTACTGCTCCTTGCCCAGTTGGTGTTAGAGAGTAAATGTATTATCAAAGGAACGTTTGGCACTGGTGTAACATCAAAAAGCAAACGCGAAGCATGGGAAGCCATTGCTTTAGAAATAAACGTGGCATTCCTGCAAATGAAATGGTCTCCGGATGACTGCGAGATAAATTGTGCTGCAGTCTTGGTCAAGAGCTGAGAATGCAGCCTTCAGGAAAGCAGCCACTGCAACAGGTAGGTGAAAGAACATTCTTTAAATTACACTGGCTATCATGCGCTATTGGCACATAATCTATAAGTGCTTCTCGTAAATGATTATGCATTTGTTAATGTGGATGCACAGCACCAAAACCCCTGTTACCTGCTGCCTTAGTGATGCATAATATCCTGGGGTCGGATACAAGCATCATAGGGCAGGAGGGATGCATTGATCCTACAATGCAGTTTGTTTTTGAGATGGATGGGTATGTTTCTGTAATGACTGCAGTCATAACAAAAGTGTATTTAATTGTGATCTCCTCCTCCACACACACACACAAAAAAATAATAAATGACATAAAATTAATGATTTTTCACTCATATATATGTACATATATGTACATATCATAAAGGTCACATGAAGATCCTTCTCCTGCTCTCCCTCTTCCTGCTACTCCTCCACATCCTCCGCCAGCTGCTCCTCTTCCTCCCCCAGCTCCTCTCCCTCTGCCTGTTGGCAGTGGTGGTGCCACTGGCTCATCCTCCTCCCTAAGGAGACAAAAGTTGAGGCTGGAGATGGTGGCCTTAAAAAAACAAAAACGAGTTCTAGAGGAAAAAGAGACTTCTCAAGTCAAAGTCAGAATATTACACACTCAAAATCCAGAAAATGAAAGAAATTGAATGAAAAATAAACTCATATAAAACACTTTGTCCTGACTGATTTGTGTTCATTTGTGACCGTTTACCTAAAGTGTGTATTCACAAACTGCTTTCTGTATGCCAGTCCACTTTATTCAGTTTCATGCACTTAGCCTTGATCTTCACGCATCGTCGTCATCACTGCCGGCAGCAACCTCACCATTTTCCTCCAGCTGCGGAATGTTCCATTGTTGACACAGGTTGTGCAGAAGGGCACATACAGTTATTACTCAACTTGCCCTCTCTGGGCAAAGTTGAATTTCTCCATGCAGGACACAGAAACAATGTTTCATTTGCTCAACACCCTTCTCCACAACACTGCACATCTTTTTTGTGTGCTTTTGATACATAATATTGCAACAAATACTGTAAACGTTGCAAATTTAAGAAAGAACAAAATTGTCTTTTGTAACCAAACGTCTGTGTTTTGTAGTGATTGCATTATGTAACCTATAAATATAATTAACATTACCTACCCTGTTGTCATTTAGCTGTAGACCCGGTTGTGTGTTAAAGTATGGAGTAGGTAACCATGCCCTTGATGGAAACCCACTGTCCCCCACCAAGTGACATCTAGTTCGAACATGGTGCCTCTCAAATAGCTGCCTCAATCCACTCTCCATCAATACTCTTGAGTCATGCGTAGACATGGCCTATTTGGCAACAACACCTAGAATTTTCTACTCGGAATCTAACACTATCTATGTACTGATAGAGTAGCTTTTTTTCTGGTGCACCGGTCACACCGGGCAGACCAGCAATTGCCATGGAGTTGGTTTTGTTTTTTTGCAGCTGGCAAATCACCAAAGGGAAACGAATGAATTGTGAAATAATATGAGGTCCACAGAGCACATTTATTGTTTGGTGAATGCAACGACTTACAGATGCCCTGGAGATCCCCAAGTTAACAGCGTTACAGAGTTGCATTTTGCCTGTTGCAAAACACTTAATTTCGGCACTAATCGGATTATTCTGATTGGTTGGATATGTTATGGCATCCCTCAAAATATCAACAACAATCATTATTCCCACACGATTTAGATGGTACCTCTTTAGTATTTTGACGTCATTGAGTATCTCAAAGTATTGTGGCGTGGATTGATCTCAGCCATTCTGGGATTCTTTATGAGTTGGTCTTAGTGAGTTAGGAGTCCTCTGGATTACTTATAAATTCTGCTGGACTTAGGAGCTACTTTTATTGCTAAATTGGTTTGTGAATTACTGTTAGTGAAAAAATTAAGTGAAATTTAAGAGTGATATGCCCATTATTTTTAGGAGTTTCTCCTATATAGGCAAATTAGGAGCTACTTTTAGCCTTAAGATGCTTTGCGAAAACAGGCCCTGGCAAAAAATCATAGGCCAAAGCTTAATGTCGTGCAGTTAAGGTTTGGTCCATTTTTTTGCTCAGGAGGGTACATTGAACTGTAATTTAGATGCCTGTAATTATGCATTCCATTGCACTGTTATGGTTCATCATGCTTGTTAAATTGTAATTACAGTCGACCCTTCTGCATAGCAACTTTCCCTGTTATTGTTTCGATATATTACAGGGTCAGAATAAGAAATTAATTAGGAATGTCTTGGAAGTTTTTGGGAGTTCTGTGAAAGCTGCAGACGACACCTGAAGGCCATGAAATGACACTGACAATGGCAATAAAGTTTAGTAACTAATAAATGCATAACATATATGTACAGTGCCCCTAACCTTCCCGATATATAAGGGTCAGCCGTATCATTTATTATTACATAATAAATTATTACATTAGATAGATAGATAGATAGATAGATAGATAGATAGATAGAATACATACATACATACATACATACATACACACATACTCACTCCTAGAAGGGTTACATGTTCTGTCACAATCTACCTTCTTCTGTGCCAGCAGAGAATGTCTTTGCTCTGCATTGACTTTGATGGGTGAATATATTAATTTCCTTAGCTGACCTTCAACATATGTGCCAAACCATTCTCTTATGATTATCACCTCTGTTTTCTGCTTCAGGTGAAGTATATGTCTCAGATAGTAACAACACATATTGAATGTATATATATGCAAGTTATAAACCATGACAAGGTGTGTGGTTATACAAAAATAATCAATGACAAATTGGGGTAATGCAGGTCAATGAGAAGCACTAACCAGGTTAATTATTTTCATATAACCGCACCCGGACCCCCCACGACCCAGTAGGATAAGCAGGTTGGACAATGGATGGATATATATACACACACACACTACTCACAAAACATTAGGGATATTCGGCTATGCAATATAACCTTTACAGGTGAACTTAATGTGACCTACCCTAAACTTTTGAATGCACATGTCCAACTGTTCAATGTTTCAGTACTTTTTACACAACTTGCTGTTCTCTAACAAGGAGCTTAACAGCAAAATTCACAACAGGTGTTTGATCCATGAATCGACCAATAAATTTCCTAGTTTCCAATCAGAATTGGTATTTAAACAGTCCTCCTCATCATGCTGTTCACATTTTGACATCATGAGACCAAGACAACACCTAACAATTGAGCAACAGTACCTCACTATTGCGAGGCTTCAAACAGGATGTTCTCAGACGGAAGTGACCACTGAGCTTAGAGTGTCACAGAGTGTCATCAGCAGGTTGCAACAGAGATACAGAGAGACTGGAAGAGTCACAGAAAGGCATAGAAGTGGACGTCCTTTGGCCACATCCCATACTGATGACCGCTTCATTGTGAACAGTGCCCTGCGGAACCCGATGATGAATGCCACTCAACTCCAGGCACATTTAAGGGAGGTGAGAGGCACCCAAGTGTCATGTCAGACCATTAGAAACAATTTACATCAGCGTGGTCTGCGTGCTAGATGACCTGCAAGGGTACCTGACCACACCACCAGGCATAGGCATCATCGTCTTGCATGGGCCAGGGAGCATTTAAGCTGGACGAGGGACCAGTGGGCTTCAGTGCTGTTCTCTGATGAAAGTCGATTCACGTTGAGCAGAAATGACGATGTTGGAGACGTCAAGGAGAGCGCTATGCATCAGCCAGACGAGCCTTTGGTGGTGGTGGTGTTACAGTGTGGGCAGGTGTGTCTAGTCAATACAGAACTGCCCTACATTTTGTGAATGGTACAGTGACAAGCCCATACTACCTGAATAACATCATTAATCCAGTCATTGTGCTCCTGCATGAACAACACAGGCCTAATTTCATCTTCATGGACGACAATGCTCCATCTCATCGAGGTTGCATCATTAGGGAACGGCTGCTGGAGACTGGGGTACCTCAAATGGAGTGGCCTGCACTTTCTCCAGACCTGAAGCAATTCTTTTACATGAAAAAACATTTTACTTCTGCCAGCAAATTCTGTTATGCCATTTAATATCAGTTAGGGTAAAATTATGCTTTTTTAACTTCAGGAGAGGTTTGAGGAGACCGTTTCTAATGCATACTCACAGCTCTGTTTTGTCCTCAGTCATCTCATAAATCAAAATAATCACATCAAGCCAGCACATCACCTTAGCTTTGAGAAATAACTTGGGTTTATTCATCAGTTATTTTCATTTCGAGCAAAGGGGTCTAAACCCAGTAAGTGGAACAAGCCAGACGACTGATGTTTTGTCATAGTAATAGGCCGCAGGTGCCCGGCATTCTGTCTGTTCTTGTCAGATTAAAAGTAGGACACTCTGAAGAGCTCCCCTGGGTAGAAAAAGTGAGAGCCACGAGTCAAGCCAAGTAACAATATGACGAACAAGTCAACCTGATGATTCATATAGTGTTAGATTCCTGATGATACAATACTCGCACAATATGCTCTCCACTTCAAAAAGGATGTGATATGCCAATTCAAGTAATGATTTGTATCCAGCTTTGTGTATTTGTTAGTTCAAATGGCATGTTAGATACTTTTAACTGTTTGTAACAACAAGCTTGGAATGTTTTAGTAGTACTGGAATATGATATATTTCAACTAGTAATTTTTAAAAGTGAAACAGGAGAGAGAACATTAAGATTGTGATTTACATCTCAAAGAAACGGTAATGACAGTATAGAAAAAAAATATTTTTTGGGGATGCAGTTAAATCATGGAAAAATGTAACTTTACAGTACCATTGGGCACAAGAAAGCATATGTTATGAAGTGACATGAACATGTTATCCTGGAGGGATGATTTACCTGGGTTTTGCCTCTTTGTTTTGACAGGAACATAAGAAGGAATTTGTGGATAGGAACACTTTCCCTGAGCTACTACACTGTGATTTTGTTTTGGTTTTATCAGTTGTTGTAAGGTAAAAAGCTGCTCTGTAGCTGATATGAAAAAAAAATGCTGCACAAAGTTGTTGTTAGTACTATTTATCATCCTTAGATGCTATAACATTCATGCTATACATGTAATAAACAAGCATCTATCTATCCATCTTCTAACCGCTCATGCAGGTCAGCTTCCTGGGACACTTGTCCCTGTTGTACAGGGCATGAGGGAGGGGCACCCCCTGAGTGGGATGATGTAATAAACATAATGCATATAAATGTGGAAAAAGGCTTTACTCTTGGCAGCCTATCAAGTATTAAAATGAAGACACTTCTCAGTATTTCTGACTTACTTATGACTATTATGGTACACAGGGAAAGGAAGGAAGCACTATTCACAAAAGTGTCACAAATGTGTGTCAACAAGACACAAAGAAGTTTTGGTAGATTCCATTAATAGCAGGTAAATGAAAAACAGCTATGTATAGTGCTAACGGTCACTTTTAGCCTATAATGCAAAATGCACATTGATGGCTAATGCTCTGGAAAGGCTGCTTTGGGGTAGAGACTGCGTTTGTGCCTTGAGGATGCTAGGCCAAACCAAGCAGGAGTGTATGCATTAACGACTGCCTGGGGAGATGCAAAGCCTCTGAGCCATTCTCTGCTGGCATTTATAGCCAGATTTGATATTCTAAAGCGAATTAAAGTTACTCTCAGCAATGGATGGTAACTGAATTTCATGTGTCTTTTGAGATACATTGTGTATTTTATTAATACTCACAATAACATGTAGCCAGAACAAATATTTTCTCAACCCAGTTTCTCAGAAATGTGGACTATCTAGGGTTCCCTGAGGGCTGGGTACTGGGGACTTAAGCCTGCATCCAAGTGGACATGATTCAAATGATGCTGAAGCAAGTGCAGACGTCGAAAGGAAGACTGACTCTTAAATGTGCTGCTGTTATATCCAGCCTAATTGTGCTTGCATAGGCTGAGGACCGGCACAGATTAACAGCAGGCAGCTGGCAGAGGACATGTGACAATTTTATCTACCCTTTAATTTTTTAAGTATCAATTAATAGTAGCATTTTTATTTCTTTGTTAATGGATCAATGATGTAACCTTCTTTTTTTATGCACAACTGATTTTTGTCCTCTAAAGTTATGTACTATATAACAACTGTTCAGTACATGACACCAGATAAACCTTTTCTAACTTTCTAACTTTTAGAAGTCTGCTGTATCTGGTATAAATTCAGAATGAATTTGTATGTCTGGGTAACAGTGGAAAGCATTTACATTTTTAAGCATATAATAATACGTAAATGTGCAAAATCATTTGGCGCAACTGTGAAGAAGAGGCCAATTTGGGAACTTTAATTTTTAAAAAACCATCAAGAACTAAAAGTGACATCACAGAGCAACATGATGATGGGCCCTGGATACATGTAGAGAATCAATGACTGTCTTTTAAATTTGGGAGGAAAAAAAATCACCCTTTGACTGCTGATACATTGTTGCAACATTACCATTTCTTATAAAAATGCATCATTTGGTTATATGTTTGATCATAACCTTTTATGGGAAAAGGGCACGTTTAATTTAGATGGCCATTTCGGTACATCTAAATTTTAACTAAATTTTAAATTTTACCTAAATTACTGTCACAGCCAGTAACAGATGAAAGGAAACCAGGATGCAGATGCGAGTACAAGAGGTTTTTTGAGCAATACATGGGGTAGACTAACACAATTGAAGTAACAAGGAAAACACGTATTCCACTGTCATCAGCAGCTGTGTTGATGTATTTTGATGTTCATTATTCTGAAACATAATGTTTAAGTATTCAGTCTGATCTGTCTGTTGCAGTCTATAAAACCGTTCTTGTGTAAATTTATTTGGACCTTATTTATATTACCAACATCATTAAATAATCTAAATGCCTTTTTAGCATAGTATTTATTTGATTAATTGTAGCTTTTTGACTAATTATTGAACCTCAGGTAGTCCTCTCATCATTTGGTGTGACCATATGCTCATGTAGGATAGCCAGAAATGGAAATAACTGAATTAAATCCAAATTTACATGTTTAATTACTGTGGATGTAACACTAATCACTGGTACCTTATTCATATGTAGATACCACTGTTATAGCCTTTTCGTAAATTTTATGGGTTTTTACGAAAAACAGTTCTGCTGTAAATGTCTATATGTTTTTTGTTTTTGCTACCTGGGAATTCATGTCTTTGGTGCTGTATTTGGACCTGTGAAGGTGTGGCTGTGTCCACTTTAGGGGTAATTTAGTTTAGGTGTCCCTGGGCATTAGGTCCAGGGTGGCATAGTCAGGCTACAGTGATTGGCCCTAGGCCTTTCCCCTCACCGTCCCTGCCACAATTTGGCATAGTAGGCAGGACAGCACAATAAAATTGCAGACGTGAATTGCATTTTTTTTGGGGGGGTTTCTTGGGGAACAGAATATTTATTTTGTGCATTTTATTTTTTTGGTTGCATTTAGTAGTTACGACAAAAGATAAGACAGCAGTCGACCTGAAAACGGTTTGGGAAGTTTCTGCAGTCTGGGTTTCCTGGCTGGTAGTCTTCTCACCATGCCCTTTCTTCATCATATTTGATAAAAGGAAGTTTTGGTCAAGATGGAGGAAAAAGTGCAAAGTTTGTTCAATTTAAGGCAGATAATGAACAATTGCATCAAGAGAGGGCTGTCATGGGAACTAATGATTTTGCCACTTCAGATGAACCAGCTCCACCTGTGCAACCCGCAAGTCAGAGTTCATTTGTTGAACTCTGTTGTATTTGTGCCTCATTATAGGAAATGCCCAATGTTTCTGGGTGAGCCTAGTATTGGCATTGATGAGTGGGAGGAGAAGGTGTGGGCTTATATGAAGGCTCATAAACTTTCTAGAGTAGATCAAGCTTTTTTCATTTTTGACCACTTGGAAAGAGAAGCAAGGGAGGAGATTAAATATCATCCTACAGTTGAACGGGAAGATCCCAAAAGAGTATTGTCTATACTGCGTGAATTGTATGGCTGATCCCAATCATATGTGTCTCTACTGGAAGCGTTTTCTCAAGAAAGCAGCAGGATGGTGAGGGTCTTCTGGAGTTTTCCCTAGCCTTGATGAATCTCATGGGGAGGGTTCAGCAGGCTATCCTGCATGCTATACCAAATGCAGAGGTAATATTACGTGATCAATTTATTGAGCATATTTGTGATGGGTCCCTTTGCAATTGGTCAGCTTAGGCAATTGGTGCGGCGCCAGCCCACAGCTACCCTATTAGAGGTACATAGTGAGGCTCTATGATGGGAGTGGGAGGGCATACCTGGGGGTGTGAGGGAGCGCAGTCATTCAGTGCCAATGGCTTATGGTCATCAGTATAGGGTTCAGGAGGAGTCTTACTCTTTCCGCGAGTTCGCTGTAAGCTTGCCGCTTGTTTGCTGTTCCTGCCTACATTGTAGCACTTGCCCCTCATTTGTTACAGGTAGGCATTGGTGTTTGGTGTATTCTTTTTTTTTTAGTTTGTGTTGAGCTTTAACACCTTCTTTGAATGCTCGTAGCTGAACATGGGTTGGTGTGTTGTCCGTCCAGTGCCTTTGTTATGGTTGGTTAAGTGGTAGCTACAAGTTTCGGTAGGTTTAAGATTTATTCCTGCTTCTTTTTCTGCCTACAGTTAGTTTCCTAATTACATTGTATGTACATATGCTTTATGGTTTTGTTTTCAAGATTTTATTGGTTACTTGGATATGTCATAATTTGATATGTAAATGCTGACAGTCTTTATCATAATTTTTTATAAGGAAAAACTACTTGAGCCTGAAATTTCTCAATTTTTAGTTTCATCTAATACAAAAATTTGCAGGTATTGCAAATATAATCTTATAAATGTTGAGATTAGAATCTTTATGAGTTGGGAATGCAGGGGCTTCATTGGGGACCTTTCTATGGCTTAGTATTGTGAAGGAATATATGGTTAGTGCCAGGCAGAAATGCTGCTATAGCTGACCTGAAGAGGGAAATCAGGAAAGCCAAGTCTGACTACAGGAGAAACACAGAAAACCATCTATCTGACAACAACACTCGGCAGGTGTGGCAGGGTATCCGGCAGATCACCAATTTCAGGGGACAGAACAATGCAGCCATGGACTCGGCTTCGATACTCCAACCCCACAGTCGCCAGCGACTCCATCCCAGGATCAACTAGTTCCCTGCTCTCATTCATGGACTGTACAGGAACAGGATGTGAAGCAGGTGCTCAGCAGGGTGAACCCCAGGAAAGCTACCGGACCTGACGGTGTTCCTGGGAAAGTGCTCAGAGCCTGTGCTGACCAGCTCACTGGTCTTCACCATCATTTTCAATCTATCCCTGAAATAGGCCACCATCCCAGCTTGTCTAAAGTTCGCCACCATCATCCCGGTACCCAAAAAATCAGCCACAAACAATCTAAATGACTTCTCATCATCACCAAGTGTTTAGAGCGGCTGGTCCTAAACCACATCAAAGCCTACCTCCCCGCATCTTTTGACCCCTACTAGTTTGCCTACAGAATGAACAGGTCAACCAAGGACATCATAGCGATCACCCACCACACCGCACTGAGCCACCTAGAGCGTCGGGAGAGCCATGTCAGAATGCTCTTCATTGACTTCAGCTCTGCATTTAATACCATCATCCCCGACCTCTTGATCACCAAAGTGCATAACCTGGGACTCCCCCCCACTCACATGCTCCTGGATCATGGACTTCCTCACAAATTGGCCCCAGACAGTAAGACTTGGACCCAATCTCTCCTCCACCCAGACACTGAGCACAGGCTCCCCCAAAGGCTGTGTGTTGAGCCCAGTACTCAACATCCTGTACACCTCTGACTGCAGACCGGCCCACAAGGGTAACATCCTTGTGAAGTTTGCTGACAACACAACGGTGGTGGGGTTGATCTCAGGTGGAGTCTGCCTACAGGGATGAGGTCCAGGAATTGTTCAAATGGTGCTGAGCAAACAACCTAGCTCTGAACACCACCAAGACAAAGGAGATCATCCTGGACTTCAGGAAAAACAGGGCAGATTCACTTCCCCTCTACATCTAGGGTGACTGCGTGGAGAGGGTCCACACGTCTACCTTCCTGGGCACCACAATCTCTTCTGACCTCTCCTGGACTGCAAAGACCACAGCTGCCATCAAGAAGGCACAGCAACGTCTGCATTTCCTGAGAGTGCTCAGGAAGAACAACATCAGTGAGAAGCTGCTGGTGATCTTCTACTGCTTCACCATTGACATCATCCTAACATACTGTATAACAGTATGGTTTTCCCACTGCACTAAGGCAGACTGGAATAGACCGCAGAGAGTGGTCAAGACTGCAAAGAAAATCATCACCTGCCCCCTCCTGTCACTAGAGGACATTTACGCATCCCACTGCCTCAGCAGAGCTGAGGGAATCATCAGAGACAGCACACACCCTGCTTATCACCTGTTTCGCCTGTTGTCTTCTGGCAGGTGCTACAGGGCCATTAGGACCAGGACCAATAGGCTCAGAGACAGGTTTTTCCCACAAGCCATCACTGCACTGAACACACACATACAACACGCAACATGTCCACACAAGGATAATGTGAAATTTTTATTATACTATACTATAGTATAATATATACTAATATACTATACTATAATACTTAACACTGCGTGTTATTGCATCACTATTTACTACTTACTTTGTCTTTTATATGACTGTCTATTTCAGAATGCTGTTTGTATGTAAACGTAATGTCCATATACAGTATGTCTCCACTTTAGAAGTGACCACTGCAATTTCGTTATACATGTAGAAACCGTGCTATTCTATTCTATTCTATTCTATTCTATGTCTTTGATTTTGCATCCATTTGGTAACTTGTTGAAGTTATCTGACAGAGAGCCGTAGCACATCATGGTTTTACATGTGAGAGATGTTCCAGTTATACGTTCTATGTCAACTGTTTTGACGGAGCTCAACATTAAAAATACAGATACATACTTATGAATAAATATTGTGAAAATATCAATGAACTGTCTTCCTAATAAATAGAATTCAACGTTTTGATGTCTTTTCTAGTAAAACTTCAGCCCATTTTAAGTGTTTTTCTATGCCTTTATGCACTTTAATTGTTTTCTGTCTAATGTGAATAATACCGATGTTGTATGGATTTTTAGGGGTGTTTTTTCTTGGAAAATGTTTAAAATATATTGTCCACAGGGTTACTCTGGATTATTTTAGCACACAATGCTGCAACTTGGACAACCGGATTGAGTAAGTTCTCTTGATTGCAGATATAGTATTCGTATCTGTGCGTTATACCTATACAAAGTCACAAGCCAGAGATTAATGGGTGTGAAAATGAACACACTTTGCATTTGTCGGGTTCTAATGGTTAACCAACAGATGAATATTAAGCCATTGTAATAAATATTGAGGCATTTTGATGAGTAGTTTTGACTAGTCTTGAAATAAAACCTCGCGTCCTCTACATCATTATATATATAAATAAAGTCGATTCCAAGATGAGAGCAAGACGGCAAAAAAAAAAGACCCAGACCAGTCTTGAGTACCAAAACACTAGATGCAGACCCAGCTGCAAATTACCGTGCTGTTCCAGATCACTCAGCTCACAGATCTGGTTGGACAGCTCCAGCCGGGTATGGCCGCCGCTGCTCTGCTACCAACAATCTTCTGCCATATCGGTGGTGATACCAAATCAGTACAACCGCAACCCCAAAACCTGCCGGGCCTTTGATGCATTGTGGGCTATATATTGATATTGATATCCACCCTGGTAGGAACCCTCACTTCTACTATGATAACCCAAAGTCAGTTAGTGCCAGTTTCTCTAGGTTGGGAGGGGGGCTGGTGAGGAAATGTGCCCTGCTCAACTCGGGAACAGCTGGAAACTTTATTGACACCAAGTTTGCGGCCCAGCACAGCATTCTCCTCGAACTGTTGCCAGCCCCCTTTACCGTTCGAGATGTTGATGGGTCTCTGCTCACCTCCGGTTGGGTCACTCATCAAACCACCTCTTTGAAGATGCAGGTCATCCTAGGACACCCTTGGTTACGGGTGCACAATCCCCACCTAGACTGGAAGGTAGGGGAGATTCGATCCTGGTCCAATGAGTGTTTTGAGAAGTGTTTTGTGTTGCCATGCAGAGTGTCATAAGTGGAGAGCCTCCAAACGGAGGATGTGTCTACCGTTCTGCCTCAGTGGTCTGTAAGTTGAAGTTATTTGGCTTCCCTCCACACTGTCCTTCAGTTTGTACCATCAAGCTGATGGAGGGAGCAGTGCTCCCTATGGGGAGCTTGTACTCCCTCTCCCGTCCTGAGGAGGAGGCAATGTGATTTTACATCCAAGAGTCCCTGAAGCAAGGGATAATTTGTCCATTAAGCTCTCCTGTAACCTCTGGTTTCTTCTTTGTTAAGAAGAAAGATGGTGGACTACACCCCTGCATGCCACAACAAAGAAGAACCTAGAGCTGCTTCCACTCATCCCCTCGGCCCTGGAGCAGCTTCGATCGGTGTGGATTTTCACCAAGCTGGACTGGCGAACTGCCTATAATGTGACCGGGGGATGAATGTAAAATTTTGTTTATTGCATCTACTACATACGACCCCACCTAGAATATTGGGTGCAGGTTTGGTCACCATACCTTAAAAGGACATTGCTGCCTTGGAAATTTTAAATTTTAGAATTTGGTGATCAGTGGTCATTGTTGACACACCACAGCATATAATGCACAACACTGAAATGTGACCTCTGCCTTTAACCCATATGTGACAATGTGACATAGCAGGGGGCAGCTAATTTAGTGCCCGGGGAGAAATGCTTGGGGGCGGTACCTTGCTCTGGGTACCTCAGTGGTGCCTTGCTAGTCGGGGATTCGAACCAGCAATCTTTCAATTAGAAGTGCACTTCCCTAGCTATTAAGACACCACTGCCCAAAGGGTTCAATGTAGGGCTACAAGAATGATTCCTGGTATAAGGAATATCTCATGAGGAGAGGTTACCTGAGCTGAATCTGTTCAGCCTCGATCAAAGGAGACTAAGGGGGGACATGATCCAGGTATATAGGATTGTAATAGGTCTGGATGCTGTTCAGTCAAATGGCTACTTCAATATTAGTTTAACCAGTAAACCCTGTAGCCATTAGTGGAAATTAGCAGGAGAACATTTTAAAATGGATTTGAGAAAGCACTTCTTTACACAGCGTGTAGTTAGAGTATGGAATAGTCTTCCTGCTAGTGTAGCGCAAGGTAAAACCTTGTGCTCCTTTAAGTCAGAGCTAGGTAATATTTTAACAACTCTAAGCTATTAAGTTCTCCCCAAATGAGCATGATAGGCCGAATGGCCTCCTCTCATTTGTAAATTTCTTATATTTCTTATGTTACTGGTCATTACGAGTGCCTGGTGATGCAATATGGGTTGGCAAATAGTCCTTCCATATTCTAGTCCTTCGTGGGGGAGCTCTTAAGAGTTCCTTCCACTGGAACTAAGGGGCCAAGCGCAACCCCTGAAAAACCCCACACCATAATACCCCCTCCACCAAACTACACTTGGCATAATGCAGTCAGGCAAGTACTGTTCTCCTGGCAGCTGCCAAACCCAGACTGGTCCATCGGATTGCCAGACAGAGAAGCATGATTCTTCACTCCAGAGAACATGTCTCCACTGCTCTAGAGTCCAGTGGCAGTGTGATTTACACCACTGCATTCAACACTTTGCATTGCACTTGGTGATGTAAGACACATTGTTCTTGAGCTAATCTGTAGGCCACACAAACTTTTGAGGTCTATAGTGACTCTGCAAACAGTTGGCAACTTCTGCACACTGTGCTCCTCAGCATGAGTTGTGCCCAGTCTGTGATTTTACATGGCCTTGCTGTTGTTCCCAATTGCTTCCACTTTGTTATAATACAGTTGACCGCGGAATATTTAGCAGTGAGGAAAATTCAGGAATGGACTTATTGCACAGGTGGCACCCTATCACGGTACCACGCTTAAATTCACTGAGCTCCTGAGAGCGACCCATTATTTCACAAATGTTTGTAGAAGCAGTCTGCATGCCTACCGTAGGTGTTTGACTTTATACACCTGTGACTACTGAAATGATTGGAGCACCTGAATTCAATTATTTGGAGGGATGTCCCAATAATATTGAAAATATAGTATACTTCGGGGCCAAAGGGCAGGTTGGAGGTTTTGGAAAGCGAAACCCGTTAGTCGGGGTGGAATCCTATGGTTAGAGTGGCAAAGTATGCACTGAAAGGGAGACAGGTTCATGGAGGGCTGGGACAGGGAGTTCCTGGTGTACTCTGTCTAAGGTAAGTACTGAGACCATTCAGTAGGTTGGGAGGTGCACATCAGCCGGAGCATCTTCCCAAACTCCCGGTTAGTCCTTTCTGCACTGCATTGCACTGGAGATGATATGCCAAGGTAAGGCTCAGAGTAACTATCAAGCGGGTGCAGAGAGAGCAGAATACCTTGGAAGTAAAGGTCCGCGATCCACAGGGGCCTGTAGTACGAAAACACCCAGGTGAACAACAGGTCACCTAGATCAGAGGTGGATGGAAACTTGGACAGGACAACTAGTCTACACAACTTTAAAAATGTATCTACTACCGTGAAGATGGTGGTGCAACCTTGGGAGTGTGACAGGTCAGTGATAAAGTCTAGGACCAGGACCCTGTGGGAAGGGGTTGCAGGAGGCTAGCTGGTAAAGAGGCCAAATAGGTACCTTGTTATGAGCACATACGGGGCAGAGCTGACATACTGTTTCACCTCGTGTCGCCAGCCAGACCACCAGTATCTCTGGGAGACCAGTCAGGTGGTCGCAGCCATACCTTGGATGCCTAGACCCCAAGGAGGTGTGGACCCACTGGAGCACCATCTTATTGTGCTGGGACGAGATGAACATCCTCCCTGGGGAACAAATCAGCAGGAGGAGGATATTGTTAATTGATAAATTGCTCCTCCAGAGCCCAGGTGATGCAAAACAGAACACAGGAAAATGGGAATGGGTTTGTTGGAAGCTCTGGGAGTGTTGTACAGGCATATGAGAGCATTAGCCTTCGTGTTCTTGGAGACATAACTTACTTGGAAGTCAAAGCGAGGGAAGAAGAGCATGAATTCATTGTTTTGGTGCTGCAGAGTACTTCAGGTTCCGGTGATTGGTAAGCACTTGGAAGGGGTGTAGGGCCCCCTCCAGCCAATGGTACAACTCTTCCAGGCGGAATTAACCCTCTGGGGTCTAGGGGTAGGGAACACACTTTCACTGACTGGGGCATGATCACACAATTCATTAATGCTGCAGCATTCAAAGCCATTTTGGACAATTTCATGCTGCCAGCTTTGTGGGAACAGTTTGGGGATGGCCCCTTTCTTATCCAATATGATAGCTTACCAGTGCACAAAGCAAGGTCGATAAGGACATGGTGAGCGAGTCTGGGGTGGAGGAACTTGACTGGCCTGCACAGAACCCTGACCTCAACCTGATAGAACACCTTTGGGATGAATTAGAGTGGAGACTGTGAACCAAGCCTTCTCATCCAACATCAGTGCCTGACCTCACAAATACTCTCCTGGAAGAATGGTCACAAACTCCCATAAACACACTCCTAAACCTTGTGGACAGCCTTTCCAGAAGAGTATAAACATTTTTAGCTGCAAAGTGTGGGCCAACTCCATATTAAAGCCTATATATTAAGAATGGGATGTCATTAAAGTTCATGTGTGTGTAAAGGCAGGTGTCCCAATATTTTGGCTATATAGTGTACAGTATATTGGCCCTTTCCATGTCCTGAAACGACTGGGGCCTATCTACCATTTACAGTTACCTTGAATGTATCATATCTCCCTGTCTATCCATGTGCCTCTTCTCAAGCCTGTCTGTTACAGCCTGACATAACCGCCCTCGGAAATGTCCTCCACTTATCCTCGCAGTCCGTGTGCGAGTGTTCTCTCTATTACATAATATTGTCTCCATGGCTATGGTCTTGATTTCACACATTGCATCTTGGGATGCTTTAACAGACAGGCTTACCCAGGCCAAAGCCCTGGTGCCTGCACTAAATAGGAACCTCAACTAAGCATGTTTAATAAAATTTGAAATCTAGAGTTGACACCTGTCCTATATTGAAAAATAAAATGTTGTATCCCATTTTGGGTGGTGAAAAAAATAAATCTGGACCACTCAACCGATCCCCTAACATTTTTTGAAATCTTATCAAAAATGTTATTGCTGGGACCCCTCACACAGTCAGCAGCTACATCATCATACAAATTGGTGGGAGGCCTTCTCACATAGCCCAGGGGCTGCTGCCGCTGTTAATACAGTATGCCTCTGATTTCTCCTTAAGCTTGAATCCATGTAACAATATATTTTTAGAAGTATGCTTCACTCATAAATGATTTGATTATAAGCAGTGATAAGCATCCTTTTTATGTATAATTATCTTTTAAAATCAGGCCTGGCTAAAGTGTGTAATAGGCCACAGACAGTACAACTGCAGCAGAACTACATACTACAAGTCCATCAGCTAATTCAAAGCTCCACAATTTGCTTCTTCTTTCACGTCCTTTATTGCACAGAGCCTCACAGAATGGACCTGTAATATTAAATATCTCAACATATTTGAAAATGAATTTGTACTAAATATGCGTAAATCAATAGTGATATTCATGCATTAATATTCTGATGGGGATCTTGTTATCTGTTATTTTTTCTGCTTAAAAGAATGTACCATTCTGTTCTTTGACTGAACAAGAAGGTAGACTCTGTTTCTCATGTCGTTGTCTCTGACAAGAGAGGAAATGAGGATACAGCCTTAATGACACTACTCCTACAGCACAGCTCCAGCGGGGCCGATAGTTTACCTCCCATTTATGTGGCTAAGGGCCCCCCACTCCCATTTCCATTAGAATATATCAAACCGATTCCCAGGCGCATTGAAACACCACAGCCCACTTATCAGATTTCACGTCTTTTTCAGCATGTCAGTCTGACAGAGGAGTCGTCCCAGTTTCAGATAAAACCCCTTTTCTAGCTCATTTCTGCCACAGGAATGGGCTGATTGCTAGAAAGGGCGGCAGCTTCCCCGATCACATTGACTTTCTGCATTGAATTCTTTCTCATGTCAGCACTGTCCTTTAGCCAAGCTCAGCACCTTAATATGGCCGCTGTGCAACAAATGAGTACTGCAATCAGTCGAGACAACCTCTGTGGCCAGAGGCTCTTCAAATCTTCTCTCAAACTGTACCCCAACCAGAAGCTCTGACTCAGGAAGTCAATGCCTTAACTTCTGAGATTTATTTAAAGGTATAACAGCAACCCTTTATTATATGGAACACATATAATATAGTATTATACTATTACTTATGAATTAACCACAAAGTGTGTTACATAATGATCTCATGTTATTTCATCATTAATGAATAATGATACATGTTTAATCTCTAGCAGTAACTATAGTTGTTAATGTATCTGTTAATTCTGTAAACTTTTCTGAACTACTGAAGCAACTATGAAGGAACATAAAAACAAGAAATTTACAAACTAGAAGACGCCATTCGGCCCATCAAACTCATTTGGCGAGAACTTAACTAATATCTCAGAGTTGTTAAAATCTTACCTAGCTCTGATTTAAAGGACTCCATGGTTTTAGCTTGCACTACACTAACAGGAAGACTATTCCATACACTGTATAAAGAAGTGCTTTCTCAAACTCATTTTAAAATGTTCTCCCGCTAATTTCCACTTTTGGCCACGAGTTCTTATATTTAAACTAATATTGAAGTAGCCATTTGGCTGAACAGCATCCAGACCTGTTAGAATCTTATAGACCTGGATCATGTCCCCCCTAAGTCTTCTTTGCTCAAGACAAAACAGATTCAGCTCAGCTAACCTCTCATAAGACGACACATAAGTAACACAAGTGAAATGCTGATCACATGTTTGTTCATCATTAATGAATTGTGATGCATCTTATCTCAAGTAGTGGCTATCTTTGTTCAGGATTTATTCATGATTTTATTTATTCAGGATATTATTAAGTATTTGTGCCCATCAAGTTACCGGTATAAATTGATTAAGTGCCTGAAAACTGCTAATTGGTGATCCCTCGTTTGCATATTAGAGCAGGGGAAGGAAAAGGGCCATTGTTTTCTTGTGAATTAGTCTCACATTGAGGAAAATGTATGGTGAAGCATTATTATTCTGGTATTGCCCTTTACGCAACATAGTATCTCAGGTTTCTGATAGACCAATTAATTTTTATAAATAGCATCAGGTGTTCTTTATTATATACAGCTGTGGACAAAATAAAGAGACAATAGCACAATTTTTTGTTTCACTAATTTCTCAATTTATGGGTGTGCATCTGTGAATAATGTATATTTTTTCGCTGCCTGGTTCTTCTCCGCGTCTCATTAATGAAGGGTATCTTTGTCGCTTTATGGGACTTCAATTCTGCTTCTAAGGGCCTGATATGAACTGTCCGAGTAGTGCACTTTACACCTGTACTTAATATGTCCCATTTTACAGGTCCACTTGATGCCATCCTACGATTGATAAGAAACTGTTGATGAAGTTAACAGTCATCTATGGCAATAGAATGTCACTTTTGGCCTTTACCTGGCTGGTTTCTCGTCATTCCCAGTGCCTCGTTTTACATCGTTCTTGTGTACTCTATTTTGACCCTGGAGGCAGCTCAGAATAGCCTTCTGCCAGCAGAACCACAATTAAACCAGGATTTAAAGATGGAGATTTGTTTTAAAATATAGAGTGGTCTATTAATTTTTACCACGGCTGTATATAATTATAATATAATCTATCACTATGCAATAATTATTAGAATTATAAATTGTTGTATATTAACTAAATTTTAAGTGCTATATACGCTTCAAATGTTGCTGATAATAATCAAAAAAATATTACTGAAATGAAGAAAATCTATTCATATTAGTTAGAGCTGATCTTTACTCAATGTTATGTATATTTACATTTTAAGTGAAATCCGATAAGTGACAAAAATGCAAATTTGTTTTTCATTATATACAGGATATTTATGTAGTTAATTTCCTGCTTCCTCTGAGATTTATTCTTTAAATGGTTATGTGGAAGGTAAATTGATGGGTTAGGACAGAGGGAGGTGTTATGGGATCGATGTCAATGTCTTAGGCATGAAGAGGATGTACGACTGTGTGTGTGTGTATATATGGGTTTTTGTTCCTCAGCATGTACTCCAGGCTTCAGCTGCAGGCCATTGGGTTGCATCGAGGCAGGTGGCCTAGCAAAACTAGACAGTGAGAAACCTGCGGTTGAGCCTGGAGTCTGTCAAGCTGCTTGAGGTGGAAGAGAGGGTGCAGGACTTCTGAGAAGGTGGTCCAGAGCTCTGAGAAGCGCTTGTTATTTGCACTGACATTATGATATGTAATTGCATTTTCAATATTATAAGCTGTGCAACTGCAAAAGATTTAGTATGCATAAGATTTAGTATGCATAAGGCATATCCTCCTGAGAGCCAAGGAAAAACGTGTTCTGTTATTTGTCTTTGTAGGAAATAAGACATCTTACAATTTAGATTTTTTTCAAATTTATTTTTATTTTTAATTTCACAGCATGTCCTCTTTAGTGTACAACAGGAATAAATATGTTTCCTTACATCAGTGAAAAGATAGATGCAAAAATAAAATGTCCACTACAATGGACATAAATGAATTTGTCTCAGGAGGATATATTTACTTATGATGACAAAAGAATTTGTAGTATTAAACAAAGGAGCTATGCTTTGAACAATAGAAGGCTTTGTGATACACGTTGTGCTAAAGGATGGAAGGGAATAGCTGCGCAAACACACTCTGACACAAGGTATATGTCAGCAGGTCAGGGTGACAATTATGGGATGGAGTATCTAAGGGGTTAACCAAGGCAATTGCATAATTGATGCAGACACATGCAAGAAGAATGTGCTTCTTGGGGTAGCAACCAAATACAATTAATACTTAATTAACCAATCATCATTAATAAGCTTTTTGATAAGAGAATTGCTTTTCAGCAGAATAGCCAATTATGACATCAGCATGTTTTTTGAGGAAGCTTGGAAAAAGTATATAAACTGCTGCTTTTACTCACTCTGTGGGTGTTTGGGACAGGGAAACTCTTATCATTTCACCTGCTGTTTTACCTGGTAAAGTTTCTTTAACAGGCAAAACAGCAGGTGAAATGATCAGAGTCTTGACTTAAGTCTTGACTTAAGTCATTTTCAGGAACTTTGACTACATTTTCAGTAAGGGACAAAGCTCAGTTTATTAGCAATAATATTAATAGAGAAATTTTGACAAATTTTTTGACTTCCACAGTTAGAACTTCAAATAAAGGTTTTGTGTCACTTTGGCTATAAAAATGTAATAAATCTTTTTCCAAAATTTTTATCACTAAATTTTCCATACATACACACAGTGCACATTCCCACAAGCCAGCAGCTTGGAACGCCATCATAATGCTGCTTCGCCGTCCACTTACCTTGTACATAGCTTAGCTGATAAGCAGATGTTTGCCCTGAGTATTTAACATTCATTATTTCCTTCCCTCTCCCCTTCCGCAAACAGTTAGAGCCCATTTTGTACAGCCCAACACGACATATAACTTCTGTCAATCACCGTTACACTTAAAAAAAATAAATACAGTGGTACCTCGATTCTCGAACTCACTAGAACTCGGATTTCTTGAAAGTCGAACAAACCAGTTTGACCGAGAACTCGATCTGAATATCAGAAGTCAAACCGTGAACGCCGACCTAATATAAATTGTACGCGCCAGGAAATGAGTCATACTACAATGCAATTCTTACTTGAATG